>JARKHS020009607.1:0-24381 GCA_030143305.2 Amblyomma americanum | reverse complement strand
CTTTTTTGTTTGTCCATATGGGCGCTCTTAGTGCATTCCGTCGATTTTTGTTACCGCTTCAATTACTGATGCCCGTTGACACATTGTTACCACTGCTGTTCGCTTGATGGCCGAGCGGCGTTGGACAGGCCGTAATCATCTTGCACAAAGAGCGTGTACGTCTGTGGTGGCGCAAGTGCTCTGGTGCCACGACCGGTTATTGCTTGAGCTGCCTGTGCCTCGTGAATATGTCCGCGTGACATCCGTATGCGCGGCTTATTCTCCTAAGGCATGCTTTTATGAAGCGTTTGTTTACTAGGCTGCACTTTTTTTTCCATATGTAATATCTTGCTAAAGATCAATTCCAAGCCCACGTGCGGGAAAGTATGTATAATATGCAATTGGCCAAAACGTAACATATTGTGCAAAACGTAAAGGCTCTCTGCAGACCTACGGCTTTATAGTTTTAGTGTGATTTCCTTAATAGACTGCCTGTAGGCGTCTTCCCATGAGACACACGAAAGGCAAGTGACCATGAGTCCAGAGGGATGACCTAGATATTTGCGGTCTTGCAGATTTTTATACGTAGTGGATATACTTTTGGTTATTAGTAGTTGTGGAGTCGATGTCCAGTAATGTGTTTACACTCTCATTCGACTTTGGTCGCTTGACTTATCTGCTCCTTTTTGCCTATCCAGAATTCACCTGAAAACTTCTGCTGCGGCTGCGGAACCGCCCCTTGACTGACGTCACTGGCATCGGGGAAGTTGTCGCGTTTCCGGTTGCCGGATTTGAAACTCGACACACGGGCGGCAGCGGCGGTGGTGGAAGGACGCTTGACTTATCTGCTCTTTTTTGCCTATCCAGGTTGGTAAATTCGCTTATTTTCCTGTCAAACGCCGCGCTGCTAAAACCGCCGTTGCCACCGTGTTGTGCGATTTGCTCAGTGCTGTCTAGTATTACATGCCTTGTGTCTGAGTGCTTCGTCGCACCTCTGGACTACTTGTCATGGCAAACACATGCCAGTCCTGCGACGAGCCCCTGCCAGATGACGGACGCGTCCTGAAGTGCAGCGAATGTGAGTCCTCTTACCATCTTGGTAGCTGCTCTGGATGGTCAGAGTCAACCTTTAAGACCAAAGGCGAGAACGGCCGCCGGACATGGCGATGTGTAGCCTGCCCTCCATCAAAATCCAAATGTGGGGACAAAGCGAGCACGGACTCTGAGCTAACTATCTTTCTGGCAGATTTGACTCGAAGGCTCGATGCTCTGGCAGGACTGCCAACTCAAGTTGGGGAGATCAAGGATTCTATTGAGCTATTGTCCCGGAAGTATGATGACATTCTGAACCGGCAGATTAAACAAGAGAAAGACATCAGTAGCTTGAACAGACGTGTAGGCAAATTAGAGACTGCCTGCACTTCAGGCGATATTCAGCAGCTGAAAGCCACTGTAAATGATCTTGAGTTTCGTAGCAGGAAGCTTAACATAGAAGTTCACGGCATCCAAGCTACGCCAAACGAGGACTTGCTGTCTAAGCTGAACAATGTAGCCAAGACTGTAGACTTGCCAGAGCTGACAGGGAACGACATCTGCGCTATTCATAGACTTCCCTCAAAACCAAATAAAGTGCCTCGGATTATTGTACGGTTTGCCCAACAGCCAACCCGTGATCAGTGGCTGGAAAAGCGGAAAGCCCTTAGAAATGATTCATCTGGTGTTTCTATCACTGAAAACATGACGCATCAAAACAGAGAGTTGCTTCGCTGCGCAAAAGAGTGGACAGAGAAAAATGATTACCGTTTTTCCTGGCATTGCAGCGGGAAGGTTCTTGTAAGAAAAAGAGAGGGCGATAGCGCCATTGTCATTCGTTGTGCTGCTGACCTTGATAAGCTCTGATATGATTTCACTTGACACTGCCTCCTGATGTTTCTTTTGAGTTTGCTTTCATCATGCTTCCCTTCTCAAGTGAGCAAGAAGATGTCATAAATCTTAAAAGCTTATATGATACCAATGGCCAAAGATGCTGTAGTTGTGTTCATTTTAATCTTAGATCGGGTAGAAATAAGCAGGATGAACTTTATTATTTTTTTAGTGAGGCGCAAATACGCTTCGATGTTGTGATGTTTTCAGAAACATGGTTTGCCTCTGAAGAGGATGTGTTTGCATTTCCAATGTACAAATCTTACTACATGAATCGCACAGGAAAGAGGGGTGGTGGCGTAGCAATGTTAATCTCGAACTCAATAGATTCTGAACTTATGTCCGAATTTTGCTTCATCACTCCTTTTTACGAGACGCTTGCTATTAGATGTGGTACTTCTGTTTTTTGTGTTTGTTACCGCCCTCCTTCAAATAATGTTCGTCTGTTCTTTTCTTTTTTAGACTGTCTTTTAGAATTTGTGAGTGAAAGAAAATACGCACTTATTATAGGTGGTGACTTCAACATCAACATGTTAGCTGATACCAGTGCTAAGACAGAACTAGAATCATTACTAAACTGTCATTCCTGTCAAAACTACATAACGACGCCCACGCGATTCACCCCACAATCAGCAACACTTCTTGATCTGTTTATAAGCAATTCAGATCCTTCCCTTGTTAGAGCTGGCACTTTAATTAACAATATTAGCGACTACTTGCCTATATTTTTATTCGTCAGTCAAGTTCATAATACACCTAAACAACTACGTTCGGAATATTCCTACAGACTCATAACTCCTGAAACGCTATCTGCTTTTAGAGACTGCTTAAGCAGAGTAAGCTGGACCGATGTTTTTACAGAGAGCGACCCCAACTTAGCATACGATTTATTTATGGAAAAGTTCTCTGAAATATACTTGGCATGTTTCCCAATCAAGGTGTTTAAAATATGCAAAAAAAGTCGGAAACCATGGGTAAATAAAGAAAGCCTTCAGCTTATGAAACATCGGGATAAACTGTTTAAGAGATTTATTGTTAGTAAATCGCCCGAAGCGCTCAAGGAATTCAAGAAATACAGAAATTTTGTCACTAAATACCTTCGTGATGCAAAAAAGCAATATTATTCTAACCTGTTCAACTCAACACAAGGACGCACAGACAATGTATGGAAGGCACTTAACACTGTAATTAATAGTGCATCAGAAGCGGTGACTAATATAGTTAAGGATGGGACAGAAATTCAAGGCGCTGAGTTAGCCAACGCTTTCAATGACTTCTTTCTGTCAGTTGGGGACCATAGCACCAGCACTTCTGACCTAAAATATATGAATGACCGAAGTAATCCAACCATATTTCTAGAGCCAGTCTCAAATAGTGAGGTTGTAGCCACTTTTTTAGCCCTGAGCAATAGCAGAGCCGCGGACGCGGGCAATATTCAAATGAAGCCCGTAAAACACGTAATTGATTTACTAGCACCTTGTCTTACCCATATTTTCAATATTAGTTTGTCGACGGGAATTTTTCCCCGAAGCATGCAAATTGCAAAAGTAAAAGTTGTATTTAAAAAGGGTAACAGAAATGATTTGTCCAACTACCGTCCTATATCGATTCTACCTGTGTTTTCCAAGGGTTTGGAGAAAATAATTTTGAAACGCCTTACTTCATTCACTGACCGCTTTAAATTGATAAGCTCCTCACAGTATGGCTTTCGCAAAAACAAATCTACAGAACTCGCATTACTCGCCCAAAAAGAATTCATATTAGGAAAATTTGAATGCAGAAATATGGTACTTGGCCTTTTTTTGGATTTTTCAAAAGCCTTCGACTTAATTAATCATGAACTACTGCTACAAAAACTTGATCACTATGGCATAAGAGGCATCGCGAACAAATTAATTATGTCCTACTTGCAATACCGTTCTCAATTTGTCGTCATTGAAGGAGAACATTCCTCGGTAAAATCCATTAAAGCAGGTGTCCCGCAGGGAAGCATACTGGGCCCATTTCTGTTCATCCTTTATATTAATGAGATAGACCGCATCGATGAAACGGCCCATCACATAATCTATGCTGATGACACGAGTTTGTTCTTTTCAGGTGAATCATGTGCAGATTTAGCTAGTCGAGCAAATAGCGCACTGTCAAAAATTAATGCATGGGCACAAATGAACTGTCTTAAAGTTAACAGTAATAAAACGAAGGCTGTTTTATTTCACCGCCGCCATACACATGTGCAGTTGCCTCCTATTTTGTTAAATAACTATGAAATTGAAGTGGTCAAAAACTTTAAATCACTGGGCGTATACTTTTCACAGAACATGACATGGGATCATCACGTGAACTATATTATCAATAAACTATCCAGGACAACCGGCATTATGCGCCGTCACTGCTACTTCTTCCCTACGTCTGTTAACATACTCATATATAATGCATTATTTTGTTCTTTATTAAGTTACGCGTTTCTTGTGTGGTCAACAACAACAGCTGGAAATATTAGTAAACTTTCCATCTTACAAAAAAGAGCTTTACGCCTAGCCTGTAAAGTCCCTTATCGGTCTCACACTGCAGGTTTATTTAAGAAGCACCATATAATTCAGGTTTCATCAATGTATGACTACAAGCTATGTCGTTTGTATAAACTCTGTTTACTAAAAAATAATGACGCCATAACAAGCTTAGCACAACTAGCGGAAAACTTCCCTATTTATAATGTTCGCCATCCCGAAGTGTGGTACGTCGCCAAATGCAGAACCAATTATGGACATCAAATGTTGAAATTTTTACTTCCTACACTTCTAAATCGCGTGTTAAAAGAAACTAACATTGACATATCTGGTATATCACCAAAAGAACTGCGTGAAGTGTTTGTATAATGATGCCATACACTGACCTTTTTATTTCTCTTCTATCTTTTCCTAGTGCTTTCCTCTTCGAATGATTTTGCTTAACTCGTGTATTTGTCTTGTCCAAGTGTACTTCCTTAGCCGCACGTTTTTTATGCTGTCCGTGTGCTAGGGGGTCAGGGCTCCTCAAGCTGTTTCGCACAGCTTTTACCTGCCCTCCTCGTAACTTTTTTGTTGCGGAATAAATTTGATTGATTGATTGATAGATCATTTCTAGTCTCTTGTATGCGGGCAGCATTTAGACAGCCTGTAGAGGTGTGGTCTGACATTTGTAATAGGCGTTATTCCAAAGAGAGTATATGGACCGGTTTTGAGAGGCCATGAGTCATTGGAGATCAGTGGCAGGAGAGATTGGGTGCCGGGAAGAACGTGCCAAGGATTGGATTCATGATTCAGCTGGGCCCTTTATACGGGCCCATTCACGGGGGCGGCTAGGTGTGTACTTTTATGCGAAGCATAATAGGGACACTACTTAGCCCAACCATAGCCAAGCCTGGCGCGGCCGCGACCACCAAGGCTAACTCCCGTTCCTCCCGCTAGGGGCGCTGCAGCCGAGCACGTGGTCTGACGTCACGCCAGCTGAGGAGAGACGGGGCTCAACTCGCGCGGTCGCCGCGCGGCCGCGACCACCAAGGCTAACTCCCGCTCCTCCCGCTAGGGGCGCTGCAGCCGAGCACGTGGTCTGACGTCACGCCAGGCTGTGGAGAAACGGGGCTCAACTCGCGCGGTCGCCGCGCGGCCGCGACCACCAAGGCTAACTCCCGCTCCTCCCGCTAGGGGGCGATTGTCGCCGCGGCATTGTATATCCAAGCATTACCAAGCATAAACCAAGTGTATCCAAGCATTACCAAGTATAACCAAGTGTCACCAGGCTATACCCTTTCACAAATCTATTATGCTTCGCATCCTAGGCTTAACCTTAGCTAAGCCAGGCCATTTTTTATATTTGCTATCACTCTCCCGCTCCGAAGGTTGGCGTGAGGATTCTGGGAGCATTAAGTTTGGGGCTAACGCAGAGAGATTGTATTTCCCTTACACTTCTTTATTGATGCCAATCTAACCCACCATCCTTTGCTTAATTTCTTTCAGGCGTTGTTCTTGAGGAAAAATTGAAAAACGAGCGTTGAGTCCTGGTTTTATTATGTGAATGAGATTACAAACCTGATTAGCCGCGAAATATAAACACAGGAAATTTCACGGGTATTTGGATAGCATTCCTTATGTGAGGTTCCTCATTTCTTAATCATATTGAATTTCTTTTGCCTACTTCTAACCGCCTAACACTTTTCTCATTGCTTTCTATTCTTTTTTATTCACGCACCTTTTGCACACGTTTCATTATAGCGGTATGTTGCACCACGCCTGTGTCCCATGGCTTGACCCTGCTTTCGCAGATGGAAGTGTGCGTACTGTAACCGGCGCAGGCGGCATGACGAAACGCGCCTGAGGCGAGCCTCATTTCTATTTAAACTCCTGTTTTGCAAGCGGCTAACCGCTCTTGCGCAAGGGTGGTCGTTAGGTGAGGCTAATGCAAGAAATTTCGTGCCCTTTCGGAAGGTTTTGAAGTTAAACGCTCAGGGGCTTTAGAGCGGACAGTTTGCATTTAAATAGCAGAAGGTTACGAAGGTGATTTTTATTGCGCTGCTGCAATTGTGAAAGAGTTTTTTTTTATATAGCTCGCCATCCAACAATTTTTCCGGCTCCATGTTTGTTTGCTTTTCCGTCTTAGTCGTAGTCCTCTTGGTGCTGTTTTATAAGAAGTTCGCGCACATATTCCCTATTGCTTACTGGCTGAATATATATCTGAAGAAGAATGTGTTTTGACTATATGATGAGATATATATATATACTCCGCCTCATCTATATCGATATATGCTCTATATATATATATATATATATATATATATATATATATATATATATATATATATAAGGGCGGCGCTTGACGGCTTTCAGTCGACGCAACCGCACCTATAACCGATTGTGCATTCATTCTTCGCGTGTGTAAACAATGCTGCAGTGCTCACGCAAGCCCGTAAAATATATTTCCAGCTTGTATTTAGACTGCCCAATTGAGTTCAGAGAAGGTCGACACAGTGTATTTTAATCCAAATTGTTTTATCTGGAAATGTAAGGATATATAAATCTCAGTTTAAGAAGCCCCTGTAATAAGGAATGAATTCCAGGTCCTTTCGCAAGCACCAAATCCCGCTGTATGTGTTTTGTGAGAACGAAAACTGAGCAAATATTTCTTCCTAAGCATATTAAAAGCAATCTACTCACATAAACGTGATTCTGGTATGTGCATCTTGGGAGTGCCGAAGTGAGTACGTGTTCTCTGCATTTTTCCTAGCTAAACAGTATAAAAACATCTGTCCTCTCCAAAAGTCGCGCTGCCCTCCCTTGAAGGTGCGTGGACCAAGGTATGCAAAGTGTTGCCCAGCTGCTTTATAGGGAATCTTCAAGGTTTACACTGCACTCTAATTAGTGAATCACAACATTTTACTTTATCACAGCATGGACATGGGGTGACTTTGACTAAAGCGAATGACTGGAGGTTAAACATTTGTGCATGACTTGGTGCTCTGTCTTTTGGCATGTTTTATTTTTTAATTTATCTCTCAGGCGAGTTACCAAAGCAAAAAAGCGTCCAGAAAAAGGGACGATGTTCAAATTTCTAGGGTCGCGGACGTAGTGTCATACGAACTTGAGCGTCACTTTCATATCTGGTTGGAATGTCAAGGAGCGTTCACAATGAAATGTGTTATCATTGCATAGCACGGTAACATGCCCATATGGCTGACCGCGTTGTACGATGACGTCATTTTCTTCGGGACGACGATCGCAACATCTCGAATTTTGACCTTAACTGTCCATGCTGGAAAAAAAAAAAACGCGCGCATGTATACTGTAGCGCCCGCTGCACAGGAGCCGGTGCGACAAACCTGCGACGCTATCACTTGAGCAAAAATGGCTGTCTGCATGACAACTTCCCAAATGTTGAGGTGGGACCGAGACTTCGCCTGCCTTGTGTAGGTGAACCTGAATGGAACGTCGTGTGGGAACTTCTATTGTTCTAGGGCTTCCGCTTATTCTTTGGCTTCCGTCTCCACCCCCGACACAGGGGAAAGTAGTAAGTGGTGCTGGCTAAAGTCGAAGCCACGCGACAGGCGAAAACGAAGAGCTAGAGACAGCGAGATGCAAAGAACAGTAAGAATGGCCGCTAGTCGGAGACTCCCAATGTGTGGTGTGGTAGTTCCTATTTATCCCGCAGCAATATATAACCATTCACATTGTTTTCTTGAAGAATTCAACCCGAAGTGTATCTGTGAGCTTTAGTGAGGCCCTCGGGACGTGACCTGCTTAAGAGAAAGTGTGCCGGAAGTCGCGCGTTTTCGCAAGTACTACTGAGAGCCTTTGGCTCATGGCGTAACCAACCTAATTTTGCGGGAAATGGCGTAGCCTGAGTCATCGGCGCGTCTGTCAGTTGCCGACGTCCAGACGCTACGAGAGATTGTCTGCTTAACAGAAGACATCCAAATAGCGAAAGAGAGCCCTCAGGTTCGGCTTCACAAATTGGACGCAAAGACGTCTCTGAAATTTTGTCCTTCCTCCGCGAGAGTATTCATTCAAGATTTCATTTCGGAGAACATCAAGATGAGGTTGACAGGATTTAGGCGCGTTGACATTGGTATACATATGAATTAATTGGAGGAGGCTGCCAGTGCGAGCGATCTAATTTCGCCAATAGAAATGCGGGCTCAATTGTTGGCCAGCCGCTAACCGCCTAGCTGGGCAATGCACCACGTGCAATATTCGCGAATTGAAACAAAAAAAGCGAAAAACTTAGAACTAAGTGGCAAGTTACTAATTCAAGTTATACACTTCGATAGGATCACAAATGTCATAAGTTCTCCGAATCCTTTTGTCAACAAATGAAAACGTTGCTGTGGGTATATTGAACACTCACACAATGTGTGTTACAGCACGCACAAGGTGAAGCCAAAAAGAGATGCTTTCTTCGGCGCGGGAAGTTTGTGGGAAGGACGGGTTCAAAGCTCTTCCCGTTCGAAGTAGGAAGCAAGCCTTTTTTATGGTTTTACGCTCCATCACCAAAGCGACCGAAAGATAATCAGACCTTCATGGTCTTTGAATCAACGATATTTCATTGCATTTGCGCAGCTGGTTGAACAAAAGCCGTTAATTGCGTGCTTCTTTTCTGCGCTCTTCTACACCAGTGCGAGCAAACACAATGGCGCTTCCAAGAGGTCATGTGGTGCTCACTAACGAGAGCATACAGTTTAAAGCGGGCATATTAGAAAACCGCTCGTATTGGGGAGAGAAAAGAGGATCTGTGTGAGTCATACAGAGATTAGAGGGTCACCCGTTGTAGGAGGGCCAACAGCCAACGACCGGCGTTGCAGCCGGTGTGGAACGATAAGGTGAGCGCAGAGGATGCACGGGGGAAGAGGAAAGGAGGTCTGCCTGTCTTGTCGCGGTCACTGGGGTGTGAAAACCGCTCCAGGGCATCGGCGTACCAGCGCTGTGGCCGAGATTGGATTCTCCGCTCAAGCGTCCCTATGCGCCCCGCCCTGCCTGCTTTCCATCTTTGTCTAATTTTAATCCCAACCACGCTTTCATTATCTCCTCCCGCTAGTGTGCGCTCGTTAGTCTTGGCTACGGCAAGTATTCGTACATGTCTTAGTAAACGTGTGCGTTGTTGTTTGTAAGCTGCGGAGTCTATGATGATAGGCCGGATGTTTGCTAATAGCATTACTATAGGGCTAGTATTTTTTGAGCATGTGAGTATGTGCTGAAAGCGCTTGGCACGAAATTTTAGACCACATATACTTGTTTGTTCTAAATTTATTGCGCTCAGCGTGTGCCTAAAAATGTAGTGTTAGAGTAGGTTATTTGTCCTTCATTATGTGCGCAAGAGAATTACAGTTTACAAAAGCTTAAAAACAATGATGTAAATCTGCTCTACGCACCATAGTTTCTGCTAATAAGAAGTTATCACGGCGTGTGTATGTGTGGCAGCGTTTACTAGAATGCAACACCGGCTGCCGGCGGACCCAGCGGGGAACCTGAAAAGATGCGCGCACCCGGACTTATGCACGGCAGGTAGAACACCTCTACACACAGGCTTCGTTGGTATGCCACCTTTGTTGGCCTCGCAACTGTATATTGAGCGTAGGTTAAAACGCATTTTTCTCAAATAAATAAGAATTACATTCCAATGGCACTCATATATAATGCTGTACATTATCGGATAGCCTTGCACACCAGTTGAAAACTATTTTATGTAGGTTTTTTTGTTAGTCAAGCGCATAATACGGTTGCTGAAGGTTCACTTCGCGTTAATTAAACCGCTATAGTGAACATGAATGGGCTCTATGGTGCGTATTCGCGAATTAACGAACAGGCTTTTATTTTGGCGGTGGAGGGGGCGGGGTCCTCTTATGTTTCGTAATTGTGTACTTACATATACGGCACTGACGCGACGCTGCAATGTAGCGTCATCGCGAGCTTCGTTATTCATTATATTCGTGCATAGGCTGTGCGCAATGCGGCTGGCTCATTGTCGTGTCTGCAACGTCGCGCTTTCTGGTGGTTTTCGCTGGATACTGCTGCGAATATAGAGTCCTGCACCTCTGCATTCGGGTATTTTCTATTTGTCTGGCAAGCATCGGCAAAATACGTTCCCTCAGTCAGGGGCCGTGCTAGAATAAAAAGTAATGTTGCATAGGAATTTAGAGCAACGCAGTGTGAACCTGGAACAATTAAAAGAATATCACAAAGATTCACTACCTGCAAGGGTAAAAACCGCCAATTGTTGTGATTGAAAAACGGAGGCTTCTTTGTTATAAAATATTGCACCAGTCTGGAGAAGAACAGTTCTGCCAGCTGTATTAATTTTTTTTCCTTTTAAGGGCGAGAGTGCAGCGTTCGTCGAAGGGTGTAATATCAGCAAGTCTGATTTGAGCTACTTTGTTGTAGCTTTACACGGTTTACGCAAGAAGCGTACTGGCGCTAAAAAATAATGTGGATTAGCTCAGCTAATCCAGGATATACAAAGCGAATGAGGTCGGCGTTCACTGGGTTCATTGGTGTTGGTGTTGACAATGTTCTAGAAGGCGATGGCTTTGAGCAAAGGAAGGGAGCATAACTGGCTCCCTGGATATGCGGACGCCTCATTCGTGCTTTGATACATGTTGTGGTGGTGAGAGAGAGATGTGGCCTGAATGCCTTAGCGCTGAGAGCGTTGTGGCTGACATGCGGCTTTGCAGTAATAGCTAGGCCGCAGCGTTAATTTGGTGATGAATCTCTCGCGATCAACCATGAACTGCATGCCACCTCCCAGGGTGGCAGGGAGGGCGCGCTGCCGATGCTAGTGTGCGGAACGCAATAAAGGCATGCTTTTGCATTTGGACACCAACGCCACGTACATGAAAGCGAGATTCAGGTCTCCACTGACCCAAGGAGCTCGTTGTGCGCCTTTCCTTTCGTGAAAATAAACGGCCTTTGCAAAGTTGTCAACGCCAATGAACTCTATGAACGCCGTTGGCTCACTTGTTTTGTTTGGTTTTTGAGGAAAGGAAATGGCACAGTAACCGCCTCACATATCTCAGGGGACACCCGAACCGCGCCGTAAAAGAAGGGATAAAGGAGGGAGGGAAAGAAGATAGAGAAAACTGAAAATTGAAAGTTGGAATTTGAGGAAAGGCGCGGCGAGGCGCGCGTTGTGACGTCATGTGCATCCTCGGAGCACCGCCACGTCGAAATCGCAAGTTCGCGGCCAGTAAAGCTATCGCCTTAAAAGACGGACCGCGGCGGCTGCGTTTTTAAGGAGGAAAAACGCTAAGGCGCCCGTGTGCTGTGCGATGTCAGTGCACGTTAAAGATCCCCAGGTGGTCGAAATTATTCCGGAGCCCTCCACTACGGCACCTCTTCTTCCTTTCTTCTTTCACTCCCTCCTTTATCATTTCCTTGACGGCGCGGTTCAGGTGTCCAACGATATATGAGACAGATACTGCGCCATTTCCTTTCCCCCTAAAACCAATTATTATTATTAAAAGACGGAGACAACACATCGAAGCATAGCACCGCAAGCAGAGCTACCATATCTATGTAAGGAAGCCACCTGTGTCGCTGTCAGATGAAGAGATTAGTTTTCTTAGTGTGTCACTGTCAGCGTTGTAATTATTGAATTGGTCCTTCTAGCACATGTGCCTTGCTAAGTCACCCGTTCTATCTGTGTTGCTTTTCTTTTTCCTGTTCGTGTGGTTATTAATTGATTTTTCTATGAATAAACGTAGTTGGAGCTTGGCGCCGGTCCTGTCTTCTGTGTGTGGTCTTCATCTTTTAGCGCCAGTACGCTTTTTGCTTACATTATGTCAGGTGTAATATCATTCGGGGTGATGAAATTCAGCGCGCTCTTATACGTTCGACAGTCCTTGTGGCTTTTGCTGTTCCTCCAAACAGCTGCAGAAATGGAATGCCGCATCCATTTTAAAGTAAGGCCCACTACGGCGAAAATGTAGTCGCTACCGGTGCTTGGATTTCTTGTTCCAGGCGCGACAGTTTCGGTTTTGAAGTGAGGATCAGTTGCTGCTTCGAAGATCGCCCTCGCCTCATCCACCATCCCCTCTACAGCGGGATCTGTGTTTGTCATTCGCGAAATACACATTCAATCGCCCCCTGTGGGACGACTTGCGTCGCTGGTTTTCCACTGGCGCTACTTCGGCGTCTTGCGACAAGCGCGTTGATTCTCTTTTTAAGGCCGGGAAACAATTTTTGTCGACAGCGATGCTTCGAAGTGTCAACAACCTATTTCCTCTTCCGGCTGTAGTACATACTCGCCGGAAAAAAAAAGCCTCTGCACGACGCTGCTGGATATTTCGTCGACCAAGCAGATCCGTTAGCCAGACGGGGTTCTCCACCAAAGATCGTCTGGTCTCGTGCCATCAGAGTAAACTACACTACCGACAAGCGAGGCGCCGCTTTCCACCTGGTCATAAACCTCTCTCAAATTTCTAAGTGTTCACACGGAGAGAAATCCGGGTGTTGTATACCGCTAAACCAGAGCAATATGTGCCCATGTTACCCGGTAGCTGAGATCCTGACTGCGCTCTTTACGGTCAGTGCGCAGATAGACCTCATATGCGGTGGGCTCGCCCCAAAGATGAACATAACCCAGACTTTCAACTAACTATTAGAGAAGAGTGGGATGTTGCGCTTATCTCGTTGGACCTGGCCGTTGAATGTCGGTTTATGGGGCGAGCAGAAGAGGTCGTCGAAAAGCACAGACTTTTGAGCACTAGCTTCTCGGCCTCGCGTTGAGTCTGCCTGGAACCAACAATAGTTTTTCTACCTCCTTCTTTAGATGCACAGGACGTTTCACCTAGGACTTTGCACAATATCTAAACATAGGCTTTTTGAGTTCGAAGAATTAGTTTTTCTGCATATCATTGTCAGCGGTGTAGCACATCGTAATACAGCTGAAACGTGCTAATTAGCAAGCTGTTTAACATATATAAAATCGTTAACTTTTTAACTCTTGCCGTTGGACTCCTTAATTATTGAAAGTTCTGCAGCTAGCCGTGATAATACCCATATCATTTTTTAGATTTCCGAAAACGTGGTTACGATCGGCGCAGTGGCCGAACAAATTTTTGTCTATTTCAACGAGTTACGTCCACTGGAAAGGCTGCTCTGCCTGCAATATTCTCGAAAGCGCATGCATTTTGGCACGATGCAGCCAAAATTTTTTGAGCCACAACTGCGAGGTTAACTGAAAGCTCGAAATTCTGAAAAACTGATTTGGAAATTATTTACGGTGCGCCACACGCTCTTAAGTATTTAAGCAGCCTAGCAGTAATAGCTAAAAGTTAATATTCAATATTAGTTGTACAGCCTGCTAGTTACCATATCTCAGCTGTATACTGATGTACTACATTTTAACGAGAAAGGAGTAAAAAGGGAGTAAACTGTCGTCTAGCTTCCTTATAGAAAATTTCGTGTGCTAGATGACAGCTTAATTCCTATTTACACCCATGTAGGCGCATTCGTGTTTATAGTGTACATCGCTGACAATGCTAAGCACAAAAGAGCAATCTTCTAACTGAAAAAATAGGTATTTTTTTAAATTGCGCAAGCCATAGCTGAACCACCTGCGTACTTCGCAGCCTAGAGTTTCTCGTCTCGTTCCAAAGTTCTGCGTGCTTTATTCAGCAAGATAGGATTCGTCTGCTCCTATTGTAGGCTGACTCAAGACCGAAGCGGCAAATGCCCCCATAGAAGTCCCTGTACCAAGCGGCGTCGGCGAGCTGTCACTAAATGGCGGTTATTGCACTTGCACCTGTATACCACATGCGGTCTCAGACTAGCGGATAATGAGATTCACGGCAACCTAATCTCACTGGGTTAATACCAATCGCTGGAGAGTATCAAAAAGAGAGTAAAATGCTGACATTGTACTGATCAATGCGACTCTCACTTAAAGTGTGTCTATGCCTTCCGAGTGCTACTGTCAACAGTAGATGTCACATAGTGCATCATGCTAGCCTAGCAAAGTTACTTTAGAACCTAAAGTTTGGAGCTCGACTTGGTGTTTCAGGGAACACTTAGGAACTAAACAAATAAGAACTCCTCGGCGTTCCTTCTTGAACTCTGCGTTTTTATTTTTTGTATATATTGTCAACACTGCTTTATTTACTCTGAGGCATAGCTGCAGATAGTAGTTAGTGCACACATGTACAGGTTGCGCAGGGATATTCCCCCGTCAATCCTTCTGCCTATCAGTAGTATACCGGATATTTCACCTAATACGTCCTGCAATTTAAAAAAAAAGGCTTTTTGGGTTAGGAGCGCTTTTTGCTTCATAGAACTGTCAACGGTGTATTGTCTTAACTTTCTGTTTAGACAGATGTCTGACTAATTTTGAATAGTTAATTTTCTAACCATTATTGTTATTCTCCGTATTGGGGTTCGTGTAGCGCACCGTAAGTATTATCAATATTAATTTTCAGAGTTTCGAATGCGCAGTTTTAATAGGCGCAGTGGCACAAAAAATATTGGCTGTGTTAGCGAGTTACGGGAACTGGAAGGGTTGCTTTGCCTAGAAACTTCTCGAGACGGAATGTGTTTTGGCGCAATGTAGGGAAATTTTTTTGTGACAGAGCTTTGAGGGTAACTATATTTTATAAATTCTAAAAATGAATTTAGTTATTGCTTATCTACTGCATATAATTTCATCAACTTACTAGTTGACATGTCCTAGTTGTATTCTGATGCGCTAAGCCACTGACATCGGTAAGCCGAAAATTGTGCTCTACCTCAAAAGCCGACCTTTAGAAATAGCAGAACATGTTTTGATGAAACACACTTTATTCCCGCACATCATGCGTCCTTGAAACTTCCAGGGCTGTTACATGTGAGAATGATACTTCTGGACCCTACACAGATTTTGATGTTCTGGTGGGCCCACAATGTTCCACTGCATGGCTCAAAAGCAGATCCTGTCGCCTGGGAAGATTGGCGCGCCCTTTACATTCCGGGTTATTTTTTATTGTTTAGAGATTTTTATTTCAAAAACTACGACAGATTCGCCTGTACGGTTTATTCAAGGGCATTTTATAGTAAGGCCGGATTTATCTCTGTGTGAGAGCTAAATAATTGGACGGATATATAGCTGAAACAGCTAATAAAAAATTTACCTTCAATTTCATGAAGCAGATTGCATTGCGAAATTGAAGGCTGTCAACATCGACCAAGACCACAGTTTTTAAATTTTCCTAAATTGCAATTCTGTTCTAAAAATACAACGTCCAAAATATGCATTTGAAAGCTCGTTGATTTAGCTTTCCCTCTTAGCAAACTGACTGAACGGTGTCGTAGTGTTTGCAAAGCATAAATTACAGACGCCGCATGTCTATTATATAACGCAGCAGGAGTTAAATTTCGGTGACGATATTATGACGCTGTTGTCATTCCTATGAAACCGGTGGAGGTCAATACCCCGCACTGAGTGGCTTAAAGTTGACGTTCTAAATTTTGTATCGCATTGCCGACCCTGAAAAGTTAAAAACCTCGGCTCACCTGTGAAGTTTCTCCCCTAAACTGCAAATTTATTTTGCCCCCTAAAACAAAAAATAACGATGTCGATTAGTCGACTTTAGTCAATTACTCGATAACTTATTGAGCTCTATATTGCACGTGAAATACGCCTTGACGCAGATTCCACCTGCTGAAACCGCAGCGACGTATATGCCTCAATATTTACAATATAAATTTGTAGGCGTAAAAAACACCCTACTTGTGTGCTATTCAATAATTTGTGTTTGTTTGTTGCGAAAACTGTTGTAGCAATGCCTAGAATAAAAAAAAGCGTCGCGTCCGTAAACAATAACTAATAATTATCGGGGAAAGGGCTGTGGTCACACAAAAAGTAGTATACATCTATACACAAGGTTGGCAGAGAAGCCATTGCATACGAGATATGAGGAAATCAACAGTGCAACTGCCCTCAGGACCACAAAATACATACTGTGACTTTTGAAGGCTTATTTACAAAGCATCCTTTGATGATACGTCGAAAGGTCGCATTCGGAATGTTCCACTGCCGAATGTGCTCATTTCCGAGCAACAAGCTGGCTACCCCGTGGTACCTGACAAGTTGTTTCCAATTGGGAGAATTCGAACTTCTGCGTGGATAAAGAGGTTGCCGCTGAGCATTTGGGCTCACCGGGAAAATGTGCCGGTCGAAACGTGGCTCATGACCACAGGTATACCCAGGAGGCACTCTTCCAATTTCATTAGAGAACCTAGCCTTCAGCCCTCCTGGATAACTTTCTCACATCAGCATGTAAACACGCTTGAGTGCTCACTGTTTTTATCGGAGAAAAGTGTCTTACACTCTCTCTTCACAGAAAATGTCTGGTGACGTTAAAGTCACAGTAAGAGTCTGAGGCAGCATCTACTACAGAGAGCAGTTCAAACCTATTTTCCTCCAAACGTTTGGGAACAATGACCGCACTAAAGGGCTCAAAACCCAGGCCTCTTCTGAAATGTGATGTCCCTCACACGGATTACTTGTCCTGCCAATAACGACGAAAAAAGCGACCACGAAGGAATCCTACTGCTCCTAATGGGTCCACCCCTCTTCCCCTACCATCTTACCTTCTAGTCCATCGTGGGTCTCTACTGTTGCTTCGTTTTATTGCCGCGAGCTTGACCTAATGCCCCTAATGGGGACATTGGTCTTTCCATTTTTTCCTTGCACCGCAAAGCCTGTTTGAGCGCCCTGTTCATAGCATATTTATTTTTAGTAATTAAACACAGCCTAAGCAAGAAAACCGAGCAAAACGTTCGCTTCTATAGACGAGAAAAAACAAATTAGAAACAGTGTTGGCGTAAATACGGCAGCACGAAATACGCTGAAGTTATCCCGGATCTGGCCAAACTGGCTGCGCTATGTTGCTCCGAAAAGGAGCCCAAAGGAAGCGGAAGCAGGAAAGGAGAGGGGGGGATGTGCACGGGGCTCGTTGATATCAAGAAGAGTGGGACAAAAATAAACTCAGTTGGGAAAAACACTCGAAAAACATGTTACAAGGCTGCAAGAGCGACACAAGCTAGAAGCAGTATGTACGGGGAAAGTATACGGAACCAGAGGTTTCAGACGTTCTTCGTTCAATCAGGCAAAAAGTGCAATATTAAGTGCATGCTTTTTGTTAGCCCACGAAGGCTGCTATTCCATCTTCCGTTTTCTGCTTATTTTGCGCTTTGTGAGTAAATATGTCTACGCCGCTACAAAAAAAGAAAACAATAGCAAGTTTCAGTGGACTGTTTCTTAGCCGTTTCAACTCCTATTTTCTCCTCATTGTTCTTCTAAATGTCTTCGATGGCTGAATTTATGTTTGGCACTTTACTCGACAGATACCACTTAACGCAGTTGAGTCGTAATTTGAGCAAGTCCCTTGAATTGACGAGAGAATTATAAAACAAAACGCTTAAGACTACAAAAAAAGGAGACGGGAAAAGGCTTAAGACTAAAAAAAGGTCACAAATTGAACGGGATGAGTTGGATGGAGCGCAATCAATCTTCTGCCTGCCAGACACCAAGGTAGAGTTGAGAAGAGAGCTCAGTATAAGAAAAAAGATGTTGGAGCGCACGAAAATTTGAAAAATTTCAAAATGAACGTAACGACACGTGGGATTGAAAATAATTGATCCTCAAGGAGTTCCTGTGCACGAAGATATCTGACGGTTCCGTTTGTACTATATATGTAAAGAGGGCGCACTTCTTAACACATGTCTTGATTTGTGATTCAGTGCAGCCTCAATTAATAAGCCGCCGGGGTGGCTGAGGGGTTATGGCGCTTGGCTGGTGGCCGGGAAGACGCGAGTTCGATCCCAGTGTCAGCGGTCGAATTTCGATGGAGGCGAAATTCTAGAGGCCCGTGTGCTGTGCGATGTTAGTGCACGCTAAAGGTGGTCGACCAGCAGGTGGCCTAATTTTCCGGAGCCCTTCACTACGGCGTTCTTTATAGGCTTTGTCGCTTTGGGACGTTAAAACCCCATAAACCAAACTTTTCTATTGTAGTTTTTCAACGCTACTTTGTAACTGGGGCGGATGGAGTGAAGACTGTAAGTGGTTGGAATGCTCGGACAGGGTAGCGATCGCTCAAGATTTTCTTACTGGCCAACGAATACCCAAATACCTGTGTTTTTAACTTGAAGCGAAGGAGATGTACGAATTTTTGTCAAATTCATATTTTAACTTCGCGAAATAAAAGGTATAAAGAAAAAAACACTGACAAGACGGAGCGTACTATCAGTACGAACCACCATCTAGCCCGCCGTTTGCATAGTCGTGGACAGATACCAGATATGGACCACACTTCCGCGTTAAAACTATTCTTTCACATTGAGTAACTGAAGTATAAACATTGGTTAGCTTTATATAGAAGGGCAAAAGTAAATATTACTTGCTTATGCATAAAATATTCATTACTTGTTGCTAGGAAATGCGCGGGCAATCAATGAACATTGAAGCTTGGTCCATATTGTTCTGTCCGGGACTCTACATGCTACTTTTGCTAAGGGCAACACTGTGGCTTTTTCGATAGCTCCTCCTAGACAGCGCCGAATTCCTTGTAACCTTAGGCCAATCACTTTTCGCGGAATCCTTCTGTTTGCGTGGTCCTTACGGAGTCACTCATGGGCAGCCTGTAGCATGTGAACTCGGGCGTTTTATGAATGTAGTATCTAATGGGACTAATCTCGTGTCGAGGATAGAATGCTTTTAGTTTGAAAACTTCGAATCGCTTCGCCTTTCCGAAAGATCAATTCTTTATTCTGGCCACCTTATCAGGCTTGTGTGTAATGTAACCGCAGAAGGCAAGGAAAATATATCAAGGGAGAAATTGCCGAAGAAAGTCATAGAGAGAAGTGCTTTGAGGGCGTACAGGTGCATGGCTTACGTGTTAGCTATAGTTTACTGGTTATGCACACGGCTTATACCTGCATTTCCTTTTTTTCTTGAAGAGTGCTGATTTCGAAATTTAATTACGAGGCTTATAAAAGATTTTCGGGCGTCTTCCACATCTTTTCAATTAACCCTGTCCTCTGCCTGCTTCGGCCCACGTAACTCCGCAAACTTCATAATCTCATTCACCCACCTAACATTCTGCCGCCCCCTGCTATGCTTGCCTTTTCTTGGAATCCACGCCGTTACCCTTAAGGACCAGCGGTTATATTGCCTTCGCAGTACATGTCCTGCCCAAGCCCATTTCTCCCTCTTGATTTCGACTCGGACGTAATAAATTCGCATTTGTTCTCTCACACACTCTGCCCGCTTCCGGTCTCTCAGCGTTATACCTACCATTTTTCCTTCCATATAGATCGCACCACTGTCGTCGGCTTAAGCTAAACCTTTCCGTTAGCCTCGAAGTTTCTGCTCCATAAGTGGGCACCAGTAAGATACAGTTGTCATAAACGTTTGTCTTGAGAGATATTTATAAACTGTAATTCATGATCTGACAAAGCCTCCCATATGCGCTCCACCCCATTCTTATTCTTCTAGTTATTCACCTCTCATTATCCGAATCAGCGGCCGCTACCTGCCCCAACAACACCTATTCCCTTACAACTTCCTGCGCCTTGCTACAAATTGTAAACTGCTGTTCCGTTGCAAGACTGTTGAAGTGTACTTTTGTCTTCTCCATGTTAATGATTAGACCTACCATTCTGCTCTGCCTCTGTAATTCATCAATCATGCTTTGTAGGTCATATCTTGAATGTATCAGCAAGAAAACGCCATCAGTGAATCGTAAATTACTTTGTTATTCTCCATTAACTCTTATCCCCAACTGTTTCTAATTCAGCCTCGGAATACTTCATTAAGATTATTTATGAGACACATAATGCCTTCCTCCGTTATTTCAATGGCTTTGATGTAGCGATAATCGAGATGCAGAACTTCGGGTAAATTAGAGTGGTCATCAGAAGTGACACAGGTGAGAAGAAAGTGTTAAATATTGCGGAGCACTCATTGTTTAGAATGGGGCTGTTGTTAGTATGTAAGGAAAGGGAACTAGTATCACGACTAGGGCATATCTGCTTCCAAATGTTTTTTGGATTAGTTTTCATAAGTGATGGAAGATCGTCTGTGAAATATTTATCCTTTGCTGATGATAAGGCAGAACAATAAGGTTTAGGCAGGCACTGTAACTGTCCCAAGCAGAATGCATACACGCACGCTTAGCAGTCAGGTATAGCCTCTTTTTCCTGTTCCTTAGTTACTTAAGTTTCTTTGTAAACCAATGCTTAGTTTTATCTTTTGTAATTGTGATCAGAGGAACATACTGGGTTACCAAGGATGAAACGGTGTCTTTAAAGAGTATCCAGTTTTTTTCAATGCTCCGGCTGTTAAATGAGGGTAGAAATGGAATGGAGCGTGTATCGAAGCGCATATCATAGCACGTACGTGAAGTAGGCGGCGCCTGTCCTCAAAGGCAGCATGCCACGTCTACTGCTTTTATGGATTCCCGAAGCTCGGTAAAAGGACTGGAAGGGTCAGCGCCATCAGCTCGCCCATCAGCTGTGAAGCCCTTCTTGCACTTAACACCTGACAACCGCGCTTCCCACTGAGACTATGCGCACACGTGCAACAAGGCACATACTCGCGCCGTGCTCACACTTGCACTAGAAAAGCAACGAGGCACGGGGTGGGCCTGATTTCATTTCATTATGTATTGAAATTGGAGGACGCTACTCTTTTTGCTCTCACCGACATGTAGCAAAAGAGGAAGCGGGGGGGAGAGCCGCAAGAATGGAAATGTTTTCACTGTCGTCTGCATAGTTTGTCTATGCAGCGATGGCGTAGAGGTAGAACATCCGCCTCGCGTGCAAGAGGACCGGGGTTCAAATCCTGGTGCCGCGCAATTCTCCACCGGGTTAAAAAAAAAAAAGAAAAATCCGCGTGTCGATGGAATTGCATAACCAGGCCTGGAGTGCGGCCTTATCTCGGTGACCAGAACCGACAACGCACTCTCTCACCAGAGCAGGATTTGGCCACCCTGGTGTAGTACTTGGCCACAACCTTCTATGATCAAACCAATTAACCCTCGGCCCTCAGTCCCCAGCGGCTGCAGAGCAACTGACCACGGCGGCGGTCAGACCTGTGACGCAGCGGAGGGTGCTAAGAATCTCTGGCTCCGGACAGGCCGCCATTGGAATCTGAACCTGGCAACGTTTAACGCTAGAACTTTAGCTAGTGAGGCTAGCCTAGCAGTGCTGTTCGAGGAACTAGCGGGAATTAAATGGGATGTGATAGGGCTTAGCGAAGCTAGGAGGACAGGTGAGGCGTATACAGTACTAAAGGACGGACACATACTGTGCTATCGCGGGTTAAAGGATAGACGAGAACTAGGTGTGGGTTTCCTCATTAATAAGGATATAGCTGGCAACGTAGAGGAGTTCTACAGTATTAACGAGAGGGTAGCAGCAATAGTAATTAGGCTGAATAGGAGGTACAAGCTGAAAGTGGTGCAGGCCTACGCACCCACATCCAGCCATGATGACCAGACCGTTGAAAGCTTCTATGAGGACGTAGAATCAGCAATGAATAGAGTAAAATCGCAGTACACTGTACTGATGGGCGACTTCAATGCGAAGGTGGGCAAGAAGCAGGCTGACGACCACGCGGTAGGTGACTATGGGATAGGCTCTAGAAATAGCAGGGGAGAGTTATTAGTCGAATTCGCGGATAGAAATAATTTACGGATCATGAATACCTTCTTCCGCAAACGAGAAAACAGGAAGTGGACCTGGAAGAGTCCCAATGGTGAGATTAAAAATGAAATCGACTTCATACTATGCGCTAAACCTGGCATCATTCAGGATGTGGCCGTCCTCGGAAGGGTGCGTTGCAGCGACCATAGAATGGTAAGGTCTAGAATTAGCTTAGACTTGAAGAGGGAACGGAAGAAGCTAGCGAAGAAGAAGACCATTAACGAGTTAGCCGTAAGAGGGAAAGCACAGGAGTTTAGGATAGCGCTGCAAAACAGATACTCGGCTTTAACTGAGGAAGATGATCTTGATGTTCATTCAATGCACGATAACCTGACATCAATAATTACGGAGTGCGCAGTAGAAGTAGGCGGTAGGACAGTTCGAAAAGATACCGGGAAGCTATCTCAGGTGACGAAAGATCTGATTAAGAAGCGCCAAAACATGAAGGCATCTAACACTACCGATAGAATAGAACTAACGGAGCTATCAAAGTTAATAAATAAGCGCAAGGTAGCCGACATAAGGAAGTTTAATATGGAGAGAATCGAGCATGCTATAAAGAACGGAGGTAGCCTAAAAACAGTGAAGAGGAAACTAGGCATAGGTAAAAACCAGATGTATGCATTAAGAGACAAGCAGGGCAATGTCATTAGCAATATGGATAAGATAGTTAACGTAGCCGAAGAGTTCTACACAGAGCTGTACAGTAGCCAATGTAATCAGAGCGCCAATGAGAAAGACAGCAGTGCACAGCAATGCGTCATCCCGCCAGTAACGAAAGATGAAGTAAAGAAAGCCTTAGAAGCAATGAAAAGGGGAAAAGCAGCTGGGGAGGATCAGGTAACAGCAGATCTGTTGAAGGATGGAGGGGACATCGTGCTAGAAAAACTAGCCACCCTGTATACGCAATGCCTTATGACCTCGACTGTACCAGAAGCTTGGAAGAATGCAAACATTATCTTAATTCATAAGAAGGGAGACGCCAAGGACTTGAAAAATTACAGGCCGATCAGCTTACTATCCGTTGCCTACAAAGTATTTACTAAGGTAATCGCTAATAGAGTCAGGGCAACGTTAGACTTTAATCAACCAAATGATCAGGCAGGCTTTCGTAAAGGATATTCCACAATAGATCATATTCACACTATCAATCAGGTGATAGAGAAATGCGCAGAATATAACCAACCTCTATATATAGCTTTCATTGATTACGAGAAAGCATTCGACTCAGTGGAAACCTCAGCAGTCATACAGGCATTGCGTAATCAGGGGGTAGAAGAGCCTTATGTCAAAATACTGGAAGATATATATAGCAACTGCACAGCTACTATAGTCCTCCATAAAGTCAGCAATAAAATTCCAATAAGGAAGGGCGTCAGGCAAGGAGACACGATATCGCCAATGCTGTTCACCGCATGTTTGCAGGAGGTATTTCGAGGCCTGAATTGGGAACAGTTGGGAATAAGAATAAATGGAGAATACCTAAATAATCTGAGATTTGCTGATGACATTGCCTTGCTGAGTCACTCAGGAGGTGAACTGCAAATCATGATCAACGAGTTAGACAGGCAGAGCAGATCGATGGGTCTAAAAATTAACATGCAGAAAACCAAGGTAATGTTCAACAGTCTAGCAAGGGAACAACAGTTCACAATTGGCAGCGAGAGCCTAGAAATTGTGCCGGAATACGTCTACTTAGGGCAGGTAGTGACAGCTGATCCGGATCATGAGAGGGAGATAACTAGAAGGATAAGAATGGGGTGGAGCGCATATGGCAAATTCTCGCAGATCATGAGTGGCAGTTTACCAATTTCCCTCAAGAGGAAAGTGTACAACAGCATAATCTTACCGGTACTCACCTACGGGGCAGAAACGTGGAGGCTAACGAAAAGAGTTCAGCTTAAGTTAAGGACAACGCAGCGAGCCATGGAAAGAAAAATGATAGGTGTAACGTTAAGAGATCGGAAGCGGGCAGAGTGGGTGAGGGAACAAACACGGGTTAATGACATCCTAGTCGAAATCAAGAGAAAGAAATGGGCTTGGGCAGGGCATGTGATCCGAAGGCAAGATAACCGCTGGTCTTTAAGGGTAACGGAGTGGGTTCCAAGAGAAAGTAAGCGTAGCAGGGGGCGGCAGAAGGTTAGATGGGCGGATGAGATTAAGAAGTTTGCAGGCAAAGGGTGGATGCAGCTGGCAAAGGATAGGGTTAATTGGAGAGACATGGGAGAGGCCTTTGCCCTGCAGTGGGTGTAGTAAGGCTGATGATGATGATGATGAT
>JARKHS020009606.1:0-22051 GCA_030143305.2 Amblyomma americanum | reverse complement strand
TATATATATATATATATATATATATATATATATATATATATATTGCAACGTGAAAGAGCGTGTTGAACAACGCTGGCGTTTTCTTCTGTGTTTTCTGCCTCGTCTCTTCTCTCTATTTTCCGAATATGAGCAGTTAACTGGCAAGAAAGAAAGAAGTGAAGTTACAAGCCTAACCTTTATCCCTAGTTTCAAGCCTTGCATTGTTCGAGTGCGCACCGAATCGGCGACGGCCAGCGACGTACGGAGGAAAATTGTGCATGTATCTGCCTCTTAATGTCCTGGGGACTCCATGGGTCACCATTGTTCCTCACTTCAACGTTAGCATACGCCTTCGCCGAAAACATGGCGCGCCCGTCGGCAACCGAATAATGGAGAACACGCCGCCTTTGATCACCCTTCTCCGGCAGCAGCTTTACCATTGATCGCCATCTTCTGTTATGCGAGTGCTGAACGTGTCATGCAGTCAGTAAAGAGAACAATTTGAGAAGCATTGGCAACGAGTTGCCTCAACTTCCCGCTGCGTATAATCCACTGGAGCGGCTTTATACTGGCGTCAAACCGCCCTGGGGCGTCTGTGCGCGGTCAACTCTGCCGGGTCGCCAGGGAGTCATCCGTCATTAGACAAAAATGAGGCGACTGAGGAGCGACTTTTCGGGGAACGCTAATGCGGAGCCCGCTCGGATAACCCTGCATACCGTAACTGGACGAGGATACGCAAAAGGGAAAGGGCACGATCTGCGCGCGGGTGTGGGGGAGAGTTGTCGGCCGCCGCTGCCGGACGCACGCTGGTCATCGATCTTGAACGGCTGGGTGTGCACGGCGAGGGGACAGCGCGCGTACGCGACACGCTAACAAGCTTGGTGCAGCGCGCCGGCACGTGAAAGGCGAGCTATTATAAAGCTATCGCGAGCAGCGAGAGCAGCGAGCGGAGCTGGGAAAACAGTAGCAGTGTTCCCCTGCTATGGACGAGGGGGAAAGGAAGGAGGCGGCTATTGCGGAAGAACATTGGTGACTCTGAAGACACGAAATCTTGGAGACAAGAAGAAAACAAAATTTTTGAGACAAGGAAGGAAAAGGTCGCCGAAAAGGCAGGCGTAGGCTCTTCTTTTCCTCGTTTGTTTTTTGGCCAGCATGGCAGCTCTAGAGCCCGGAACACAAGCTGAGGAGACTGGTGGGCACAGATTTGCAGTAAAATGGTCTGGAACAAAAGCAAAGATTCAATTTATTGTCCGCATATGCCCGTTTGACTGTTATGAACGTGACCCTTTCATGTTATCAATGCTTGCAAACAAATTCGCAAAGTTTAAAACCGAAAACACTAAACTTAATACGAGGACAAAGGGTAACGAATAATGTGGGAATAATGACGTTACTTCCTTGCGCATGTTGTGTAAGGACGCTTGCGCCATTAGACGACCATTTACTCGACTGTGATGGCATTACTATGTGTAATTTTTGTGCTGTAATAACGCTCAAGCGCCCGTAGTAAAATTCCTGAAAAGCCGTCAGTGTCAGTACTGATGTAGGGTCACGACATTTAAGAGCGGTGGATTGTTCTTTTGTGTATGGTGTTATACCTGTGATTATGTATTTATTACACGAGATTTATGTAAATATATTTGTCCAGTGCCAAGCCTGAACCAATCCTGCAACCTCACGGGGAAAACCATTTATGATATAGTTATACAATACACAGCACCCGCAGTATACACGTCCCTTGCTCAGCGCAATGATTAAATCACGAGCAAGCCTCGGTAGTTCGAGTTTCATTCTTTACTTGTATTGCAGTAACTACTGAACAAAAACTGAGATTGAACAAAATCAGGTCTGATTGAGAAGGGCCAAGAACAAAATAAAGCAGCTCCTGCTAACCGTAAAGGCTTAAAAAATTCACTAGTGCGACAAACGCCACGTACGCTGATTTTTAAATTATGTTTCGCTCTTCCTTCTTTTGCGAAGGCACCAAGGCGCGTGTGGAAAGACGAGGAAGGGCAGAGCAGTGAAGAAGGCGGGCTAATCTGTCCCTAATTTAATAAACCTACCATCGCAGCTCGGCAGTGGCTGCAGACACAGCCGGAGTTTTGCATAAAAAAATGAAAATCTATGAGTCACGCCTGTGACACATGACGAGCGCTCGCTGCTCGCGAATGCTGAACGGCCGTTGTAGGAGAGGAAAAGCCGGGAGGTAAGGTGGGGAGGGGGGGGGGGGGAATGAAGGGTCGTTTGCAGTGTGGAAGATGAGGATCCTGTTGCTTACATAAAAAAAGCAAAAAGGTTAAGAAAGCAATGAAACACGCGTAGCAAGAAAGCAAAAAGAGACCTCCCCTACCCGCCTCCCTACTTTTTATCACCTCCGTTAGCGCCAGGACAAGTGTTTCCAAGCCGGCATTGTCACGTGCAGTCATTCTGTTCTCGCCCCTCCAGAATAGTGTGGTTTCTTTTTTTCTGATTGTTTTTCTGTCTGAACCACCCCACGCTGTTACTTGTTGCCTCCCATCTCATTTTACACGTCTAGGTGCAATTTCCTGCGTTCGGTACAAAAGCACAAGGAGAGAAGTGCAAAAGCACTCGTTGCCTGCAATGGCAGACTGTCGTCGTGCCCACCCTCGGAGTATATTATGAAATAAAACCAAATCAGCTATGTAAGGGGCGTGAAGAGATTTTGGAGACGATGTGAGCTTGTAAACCGCTTTTGGAGCTATCTTTTCGTTTTTCATTTCACTGATGCTTTTATTCTTTGAGGAATACTTTTTTTTCTGTGTCGAGTTTAGTACCGGAACCCAAGTGATCGAAAAGGCGATTCAAAAAAACATGGTAGCGGTGCGAGTTAGCAAAGTGTTCAAATGCTTTTGAATAAGGAGAGGCGTCCGAAAATTTTGTTTTTCTGTTTTGTATATTCGGTTCGTTTACGGATTTGTTGATTAGCTTCCTTGCTTTGTAAGCTTTGCTTAGCAGCAGTTGCCACAAGCGGTTTTCCTGACCTTAGGTCAGGGACAGTAAAAAGACTACTGTGTAGGGCGACTACGTTTACGGAAGCGATTCCTATGCAATTTTTGAAAGTGACTGCAAGGTATAAAAGATACAAGAATATTACCGTGTTTATGTCAGATGCGACAGAACGCATTGTTTATGCAAGAGGGAAACCGTTCGTAACAGGGAAAGCAAACGATCACCCCTGCGTTAATGCTGCATTTATGTTTCATTTATTTTCCATGTGCCATTTTTTAGCCATCATAAACTGAAGGAGCAGCGATGTATAAAAATATCTAATATCTATACAGGCGTAAAAACCGTAAACCTGTAAAAAATTTCTTGCGGGTAAGGCCGCTTTCAATTCTAAGCATTGCATTCGGTACGCGTCAAAAGTGGTTCTCAGGATAAAGTGAGAGACAGGCAATACTGTGGAGACATGCTACGATATACTAGTTACACCTTGTGAAACACAGTGTCTGTTTACTGCATTCGATACAGTGGAGCAATGTACGCGACTTTTCGCCACGCATGCATTCAGTGCGGATAAAGCACAAGGCAAAACAGCGTTTAGCCTTCGTGGTGCATAATGACTTGTTTCAAAAGTGATATCGTGGTTTGGAATTACTAGCGTCCTCTATCTGCAAGAAAAAATACCAACCGACTAAGTAGCGAGGCAGCGGAGGAATAAATTTTTTTCAGCAAATCCGCACCTCTTAAAGTGTTGTCCATGACTGTGCGTAAATATGTTTTCCGACGAAAACCGGCTAAACCATAACCGTTACAGATTAAGTCATTGTATCCATTGTTTGATTCAAAATCTACAAGAGGTATCTTTTCCTTTCAGTCGTCAAAAAGAAAAAAATATTGTTTCCTTTTCGCCTGATGTAATAAAATTACCAACTTCAAACCTCCCTTTGTGAGAAGCAATTCAAAATATTTTCACTCAGCCACCTACGAGAAGCAATGTATAACATATGACCGTACTCCGAGAGACGTGTTTAGCAGCGCAAACGCTTCCGCTCTTGCATTCATTTTGGCCCTCGGTGTTGCTTCGGTGCTGAGGGCCCTTCCTATCCGCCCCCTACCGGGTCCCTCTGCCGGGGCGCCCTTGATCCTTTCAAGCGCACGTGTTTTCCTCCTCCTCGCCAACAGCCGGCGCATTCAGCTCTCATCTTACGCGCCCCGGTTGTCTCGCCCAGTTAGAGGGCGCTGCTGCCACTGTCAGCTGTTGTAGACCGGAAGCTACTGCATGAACCCCCGCGGAGCCACGGGATCGGAAATTATTCCTGCGTGCTCCCTTAGCGTTCGGCGCGCACCGCGGCAGCTCCGTCTGCCCTCCCGCTGCAAGCTTTGACGCTGTCTTTCCTTTTTACCTTCGCCCATCGCTGCGCGGACGCCTGCACGTGCTTCGTACGCCCATCTCATCACGCACTCCCCTGTGTCAGTGGGCCGCTGTTCCATGAACTATCCTTTCTGCAGAAAGGCTGGACTCCGCTCTGCACTGCAACAGCCAGATCTCGTCTGGGACAATCTGTTCCGCTGCGGCCAGTCCTTTAAAGTACGCTCTCAAGTATACAAGGATAATAAGGAGCTTGACCGCCATACAAGCCTAGATAGGTGGCTAAGCGAATAGAAAGACAACATCAACTTGCTGTAAATAAAAGCGGTATAAATTTATTACGCTCAGGCATTTTTCAGAGAGGTTGAAGGAAAACAAGTTGCGCTGTCGGAATGATTGGAGCTCGCCAAGCACCTAGGCTTTTCAATACCTTGGACATGCGACCATGATGAAAAATTTTAAATTTTGGGAAATGATGGAGTTTATCACGTTCGATATTTGGAAACACATTTCCGATTAAGGAATTTAGAAACACAGCTCAGCTTTGATGTTGACGGACACCAATATTGCCATATAACCATGCCCTTAAAATCAAAAATAAAAAAGTTTATTTGTTGGTTTTACTTAATTAATCGTTTAATTATTCATCCGTATGAAGTACATAATTCCCGCCTTGTTGTGCAATCCGGATCAACAAACCCTATCGACGTATTCTCATAGCTTTTAAAATAAAAAAATCTCTAAACGTTAAAAAAGTTTACCCTGAAAATTTTTGATTGAAACTCATCATTACCGTGAATGGGTGATGGTGCATCGCGGTCTTTTCCTCATAACTACGTGTCCCATATGAAGAACGTTACTATAAATTCTGAAAGGGACAAAAGGAAGGATTTTTTTTTAGTTCATCAAGAATTTTGGAAAATGAATATTGATGACATTTAGCCCTTACTGCTAGTCTCAACGACGCAATTTGGCATGACAACAACAAAAAACTTTAAATATTTAAAAGTACCTTTTTTTGAGGAAAAAAATACGCTAGTTGATGCTAACTCTATTGCCTGATAAACCGGTTCACTGATACATGATTTTCATTGCCTAGGAACAGAAGGCACTATATCCCGTACAAGAAGGTAAAAAAAACTGTAATTTTCATTATCAAGAATCGCACGTATCTCTCCTAAAAGCCATGGACCTAGTACCGCAGTAGGTGGCGTTCAAAAATTTGTTGCCTTCAGAAATCCTCCGCAGCTGTAGTGTTACAGTCAATGCACCAGAGAGTCCAACACGCAACTGACTTCAGCCAAGGGCTCGGCCCGAAAAGAAGACATTCGTTCATTTTTCTTTCTCTCGTAGCTAAAGTAAGAAAACACCCCCGGCGACAGCTAGGACCCGCGACGACAGGGGCAATCAGAATTTGCATTCATTTAGCCGGCACCAGAGTTAAATTTGTAAATCCGTAAAAAAAAGAGGAAGAAAATATTTCGCGGAGAAAATGTCATCTGAGTGCCACTATACTTTTGTTGGGCGTACGCGCGTCTAGTGTCTCGCGAGTATTGTCTACGTGAAATCAGACAACGGATTTGGGAGCGATTTTGCTTCAGTGATAAATTTCACTCGTAGCAGTGCTGGAAATGACATGAGCAGAACACTTTATAGAGTAAAAATTTGCGCAATGTATGTAAAAAAATTAACTCCGATTTACTTAATGAATAATTGGTTTTTGGGGATGGAAATGGCGCAGTATCTGTGTCACATATCGGCGGACACCTGAACCGCGCCGTAAAGGAAGCGATGAAGGAGGGAGTGAAAGAAGAAAAGAAGAGAGAGGTGCCGTAGTGGAGGGCTCCGGAATAATTTCGACCACCTGGGGACCTTTAACGTACACTGACATCGCGCAGCACACAGGCGCTTTAGCGCTTTGCCTCCACAAAAACGCAGCCGCCGCGGTCGGGTTCGAACCCGGAACCGATTTACTTCGCTAAACTAAATTCTACGTAGGTGCGCTAGCACAATATATATGCAGCCTTCGCATTGGTTGCCTATAAAGAAAGGTTTTACAGACAATGTAAGCGACAACTCGTGTTGCGGTTTTTGTCTTCACACTAGACTACAGCCGGCGCGATACCCTCCTTTCCATTTGGCTGTAGCTGGCCTGCACGGGTTTCTTCCAGTTACACATCAAGTACCAGCGCACGATAAGGAACGGGAGATTCATCTCTCTCAAATTTTCCACCCGCAACCCGTCGCCTCTCGCCCTCTGTGTTTCTTCCATCTCCTACTTGCATTTCCCTCTCCTCTGAAAGTGGAGAGGAAGAGAGTTTCCGCCCTTTCCATTTTTTCACCTGCCAACCATGGCGGTAGAAATTTGGCAGGCGAGGCTTCAGCCGCAAACAGGGAGGCTTTTTCGCTAGCGAGGCATCTAGTGGTAGAGCTGTAATACCGTAGCTGTATGCACGAAGCTGAACAGCCTCCGATCGAAGCCGACAATGTCGAAGAAAATTATTTCTTTGCATTGAAAGCGTAGCGCTTTAGATTTATTGACGAAGTTTGAAGCTGCTGTGCTTTCCTTACAAGAAGAATGTGGCCAGGGCAAAAAGCTGAGCGAGTAGCAGCTTGATGAGGCCCTAGTTCCATAAGTTGGCAGTCATCAGTGGGAGTAAATTACACTACAATGCGTTATATACAGCACAAAGAAGTAAACAAACAAGTTACAAAAAGTTCTGGTATCAAACATGGCCTAAATCATCAATGTCGTGAACACACGTCACGCAAAAGAATACTGTTACATATAAAGAAAGAAAGCACACGCGTTTGTAATCTTGGTTTGAACTTAACATTGAACAACGTGCACAACAGGAACAAGTTTGAGAACTATGATAAAAAAAACAATAAAACAGGGGTGTTCAGGAAAAACAGGAAGAGGGAATGCTCATAAAATGAACAGTATGTTGAATGCAGTATGAAATGATAATCCATCATTCATGAGGCCTTTCTGTTCCAATTTGTTTCTAGCGATGGAAATGTGTAAGTGAGGGACCTGAGGCCATAGTTGGTACGTGGGATAGGTACAGTCTTTGTCAAAAGCAACCAGGCTGCACGGTTTGTTTCTCGTTCGTATAACAGAGCACTTACGGCTTCCCCACAGACTAAAGAGGTATTGGAAGATGAGGAAAAGCGTTCTGTTTACCACCTGGAGATTTAGAGCTGGAAGGCTGGCATAACAGCTTCAATCTAGGAATGCGAAGAAAACCGTGCAGCCTGGTTACTTTTGGCAAAGTCTGTACATGCCATGTTTCGGGTATAGCGCGTGTAATAAATGTTTGTATTTTTGACCAGACCAGCTACCTGAAATAAGCAGTTGTTAGAACTTTGACAAGCAACATGGTACGAAATCAAAAGGCGAAATGTATGAAGGCTGGTTACTCGAACAATGCGAAGTCGTGTAAATATGAACTTTGCATGGCTAAAATAAACTTCAGCAATTACTCTCATGGCCTTTTTCTTTAGGGAAGAAACACGTTAAGATTTTGCGCGTAGCCACAGTCACAATTAGGCTGCCCATATATTTTCCATGGCGCATGGAAAGACGGCGATTAAATAACTTTTGACTGAGGGCGTTCATGACAGGCAGGCGTTCGGTTAATTTTTTTAACAGCGATAGCGTTGTTGTTTAAACACGCTAGATGTCAGCGTAGGGCGTCCGCGAAGAAGAGGAGAACGGTATAAACACCACCACACACAACCACAACAAGCCACAGCAAGCGCTGATTGTGGTGAGAGAAGCTTACCAGTACTAGACCTTAAGAGACAAAGGGGAAAAGACAATACTGTGAAGGAGGAGCGAGGTAGCAAGTTCTCACTTGGAAGCGGAGGGTTGCCTTCGAGAGAAGAGCAAGCAGAATGGCTAAGAGAAAGAGCTTTATTTTCAAGGAGAGCTCTAGTTCGGGCTAGTGGGTTGATGATTCACAAAGAAAACGGCGCGAAATACAAGGACAAAAGAGAAACAAACATTCGCGCTGATCCTGTCGTGTTTGTTTCTCTTTTGTCCCCGTATTTCGCGCCGCTATCCTTGAGAGAGAGCTTAATTGAATCCATGCGATCAACCGCTTCTGGGTGGAGTCCTCAGTTCAGGAGTACAAGGTTGGCGAGCATCTGGAGTGCCTGCCTGACCAGGGACTCCTGGAGTTCCCGTGCGCTCGTCAGCCACTTCACATGGCGGGTGTGGGTCTGGGTCGGGAAGCGCGCTGGAGCAACCGCGATATGCGGCGACATGGAGCAAATCAGCTGCAAGCTGACGCCTTTTCAGCAGCCGACAGCGGTGTTTGTTCATGAACGCTGTGTCTTCGAACGCTCGCTTCGAGACGCACGGCAGTGTGCGCAGTTTTGAACGCAGCGGCGTTCTGCGACCAAGTACGCATCACAGCGACAGCTGTTATAGGGTCTCGAATCCCGCGATCACGGTCGCCCGAAACCCGCGCGGCACCGAGAGTAGGCACGCACACGAGATGGCCCCCTGACGGACGCGACGGAGCACGCACAGTATAATGCCAGCATGTGTTGACACCCTGGCCCGATGGCCGGCTGGCGGCGCAGAAAATTGGTTGTTGGGGAAAGGAAATGGCGCAGTACCTGTCCCACATATCGGGGGACACCTGAACTGCGCCCTAAGGGAAGAGATAAAGGAGGGACTGAAGAGAAGAAAGGAAGAAAGAGGTGCCGTAGTGGAGGGCTCCGGAATAATTTCGACCACCAGGGGCCTCTTTAACGTGCACTGACATCGCACAGCACACGGGCGCCTTTGCGTTTCGCCTCCGTCGAAACACAGCCGCCGCGGTCGGGGTCAGTAGCCGAGTGCCCTAACCACTGATCCACCGCGGCGGGTACGTGCTCTTTCTCTCAAGAGCGATGGAAAAGCGGATGATGATCTACCTAGTCCTAAAGGGCAATAGCGCAGACGCAGAGGGATCATACCCAGCAAGTCTGGACAAAAGCATTTTTGAGCGAGAAACCGTTTATGGACGAAATTTTTTCGTATTATTGAAGATTTCACTATAACAACCAATATATCTGCAGATTACCCGATGGCAGTTTTGTATTTTTTTCTATTCACAATTATGCTATCGTCAAAAGCCTTCAACGCTGATTTTATATGGCAGTCATGATTGTTTCTATTAAATAGCGTGCGCTAACAGGATGAACACAGGAAACTTGGAGACAGAGGAAAGTTTCCTGTGTTCGTCCTGCTAGCGCACGCTATTTAATAGAAATGTACCAACTAGCCCGTCAGAAAGTTCTACTACATCATGATTGTTCGGTGCGATCGCTGGAAACACTTTAAAAGAAAGATTTTGTTTTATATCAGAATAATGGGCCAAAACCTTCAATATTATCATAACAGTGTCTTACAATTTTCCGAGTTTCCAAATTTTTGCCCGAGAAAGCTGACATGAAAACGAGCTCGTTCTGTAGCTATCCTCGTGTGTCTTCAGGCCTTCTCTCGTTATGATTGTGTCTTACTAAGAAGCTCCAGCAGCCACTTTTCTGGATAACAGACCCCACAAGCGCTAAGAAGCGCTCGAGCTCCGGAAAAGAAAGCGGCGAACCCGTGTTGACCCCGCACTTCGTGCAGAAGAATGTGGAGTCTATATAGGCGTTGCCATCAATACCCCGCGAATAAAGCCGCCGAAGCAGACATTGTCAGAGTGTATGCGTGTAAAGAACCTGCCGTACGCGGTACGGAAACTTTGGCAAGGCTGCTACAGCGTCAAGATCCCACAGCGCGGGCCGCAGCAGCCGAAGCAAGGAAGCGTGGGAGCTTCGTTAGGTCAAAGCCAAAAAAGCCATGAATGCCAGTTTCATAAGGAAAGCCAGGACAACCCATTTTACTACACTTGATCTGCTTGTGATCGTCTCGGGTTCCACGGCAAACTCACGGCATCACCTTTGGCTTCCCGCTCTACACTGCAAGAGGCGTTTCCGACTGCCGACGTCCGTATATGTTCCATAGTTGCACCGACGTCACTGAATTTCGCGTTACATTGTCGCAATCATTCGCAATTCTTTTTCTTGTGCAAGCTGCCGTGTAAACAGGTGCTGCTGCGGTTCAAGCCTAATTAATCTCAGGATATCGGTCACTGTTTACTGGCATAAAGAAATATGATCCACGTGGATTTTCTTTTGGTTTCTGCCCATAAATAAGAAAGAAAATGTTCGCGCGGGGCGAATTTAGTAATGTCTAAGCAACTTTGAACATGAGCCAACCGTTCCGCCAATGTTCTCTTTCAAAACACTACTGTTTCGACGTTTCTCTGCGTAAAATTATGTTTATACTTTCTCGCAGTCCAAAGTGGGTTTTCATGCGAGATACATCTATTTTATGGTCCACGCCGTCGGCTATGGTTCCTGTTTCTATCTCCATATGAATACACTTCTAGCATTTTTTGGTAAGAAGACGCTTCTGCTTTTGACCTGAATGGAAAATGGGCCCGGTAAGGCATCGTGACTCCATCCACGGCACCAACAGAAAAGAGCAACTCACCAACGCGAATAATGAAGACAGCTGTCTATATTTTTATCTTTTTTATTTTTTTTTCAGCGTTAGCGCCTGGCATTCATGTGACCGGATTTCCAAAGACCTCTCTTTTGCGTATGTGTTATTTTTCCCTTGTGAAGCCTGGCAGTAGCATTTCCATACAGATCGATCCTGTAACTAACCTTTGAAATCTCGTTTGGGTGAGCTACGTTACCTGCCATTCGATAGAACAAGTTTTCAATGCCCCGATTTCTAAGCAGAGTAAAAAAAAAAGCATGTCTTTTATGGCACACTACAAGCATATTCATTCGTTCTGTCGTTCAGGCAGAGGTGACCTTAGCAGGGCTGTAGCACTATTAAGTGACTTTCAGTTAAACTTTTATTTTTTATTTTCCGTGCCCTTTTCCCCTTCTCCAGGTGCGTAAGATCGAAAAGCTGAGTTCCGTTAACATCCCAGCCTTTTCTACCTGTGTTCTCTCCCTCTTTTCGTTGTCGACTACATCATCATCTGCATCAGCGGCCTGACTACGCCCACTGCAGGACAAAGGCCTCTCCCATATCTCTCCAATTTACCCTGTCCTGTGCCAGCTGCGGCCGCCCTATGCCTGCAAACTTCTTAATCTCATCCGCCCATCTAACCTTCTGCCACGCCCTGCTACGCTTGGCTTCGTTTGGAGTTCACTCCGTTACACTTAAGGGTCAGCAGTCGTCATGCCTTCTCATATTACATGCCCTGCCCAAGCCCATTTCTTCCTCTTGATTTCGACTAGGATGAAATTAACCCGCGTTTGTTCCCTCACCCACTCTGTCCGCTCCCGGTCTTTTAACGTTACACCTATCATTTTTATTTCCATGCCTCGCTCCGTTGCCCTAATTGAAGAAAGATGCAGCTGTTATATACTTTTCTCTTGAGTGATATTGGTAAACTGCCATTCATGATCTGAGAGCTCACTAAATGCGCAACACCCCCTTCTTATTCTTCCAGTTATTTCCCTCTCATGATCCGGATCTGCGGTCACAACCTGCCCAAAGTAGACTTGCTCCCTTACCACTTCCAGCGCCTCGCTACCAACTGTAAACTACTGTTCCCTTCCGAGACTACAAGTGCCCGCAAACCGCCAAGAAGCCCTTCGCGTCGTGATTTAAACAGACGAAGAGGCGCGCGCCTACGTGTCTGTGCTTCATGTTTACAACCCCGTGCCGACCTGCAACTGGACAATTTCAAACACGAAGTGCTCCAGAGACAAACGAACAAACAGGCATTTAACGGCGACAGCGTAGCGCGAATTCCGCTTTCACAATTGTCTGTCGCGTTCTCTGGCTACACCACCGAGCAATACGCGATTGGGCAAGAGTGATGTCTTCGTGCGCTCCCGCTGTTGCTGTGTACATTATTTTTTTCTTTCTCTATCTACCCCTCCAACTTTCCTGTGTGGGGGGACACGCCAATACATGTATACGTAATGCTTCGGGAAGCGTGAAGGGCCAAAAAAAACGACCTCGTTCCGAGGGGCCCCGGGGGCAAGCGAACGGGGACGACGAAACGACGGCGCGTCGTCGACTCCTAAATCACAGCCGCCACTGCCTCCCAAAACGTGTGCGCGCCTTCGCCAAGCGTGGCCGAGTGGGTGCGTTCGTGTGTGCGCTGGCGCTGCTTCTGCTGTCGTCGTCGTTGTTGTTTGCTGCTTCGCTTAGCCCGTATCCGAACGCACCCTGCTCTCGGATGAGGAAGAGGATGGAGAGGATGCCCTGCCCCGCGCGTGGAAGCAGACATGCGAGAATCAATCGCTTTCCCGGCGGAGAAGGCATCCGCTCTTTCTTCGCATCCGTTTCCACACCCTTGAGCAGTTTCGATGCGTATAGAGGAACGGCACTGGGAGGTAAGGCGGGGTCGCTGCCGTATACTTGCGCGCTGCGATGCGTTGGCACCGATGACCCTTCCTCCCTGGGCTAGCGAGGCGAAGGCTGCGATCGAACGCAGCTCTAGGCCAAGAGGCGCGCATAGGATGGCGCCTAACACTTGCAGAAGCGCGAATGAGAGCCCGCTTTCATTTATGATTCAGGGTGAAGCCACAGTGCGCGTTCGTGTAATATGTGGTGTCTGATACTTCTTGGAGCAGGGTACGGCCAACTAATGTTGAGTAGTCAAAAACCGCATGCCTTAGCGTTCTGTTCGGCCCAATAAGGACGCGTATAAAGATTGGTGACGCTAGTAAGCGGCAAATGATGCGACGTGATCAAAGGTGCACCTATGTAAGAATGTCTGCAGAAAATGGAGCAGGCTGAAGTTTCTGGCCTGCGAAGTAAGCTTTTTCGCAGGCATAACAGTAAGTGCGGAACACTAGCTTATCTCACGAGCTGACACGTAATGTTCAAGCCCATGTGCTTTATACAATCCCTGCTGGCAAACTGACGAATCCTGTGGCCGCACCTGTTATAAATATGGAGCGTGTACTTCATTTCACGCTAATGAATTTATCAATAAATATTTCCTGAACACTGCGTTTGCTGTCATGAATTCAGAGCCATTTATCCTGTTGCAAACCACAAGATCTTCATTCTTTGTTGCATTTATCGTGTTTCGTAACGCTGCATGTGCTTTAAACCGATTTAAAAACGACGTCCCCTTAACGCCAGCCTTCCTCAATTGCTTAACGACAATATACGGACAAACCAAGCGCTTTACAAGGTTTCCTCCTACGGCGCATGCCAGACGTGTTAAAGTACCAAAAGAGCGACGTTTTCCGCTAGTGCGTACGCTGATATAAGCAGCGTTGTACACATAGAAAAAATGGAAACACTGGCATTGTTTCTTTTCTAAATGCGTATTTTTGTGCTTATCCTGAAAGCGCAGAAATAAACACTGGAGAGTACTTCTTTAACAACGCCAAATTATCTCACCTGGTGTAATTCATTAGGAACCCATTCTTTTCTGACGCTGCTCTTGATGTTAAAGTAGCAAACACTCTGTAGCTCCTCCGACAAGGGGAGTTAACAAGTTGATAAACGGAGAAACACGACGTGCTCTCACTTTTGATTTTCCTTTCCTGAACGTTTCAACGCAGGCACCCGTCATTCAAAGCGACGCTTGTTATCGCAGCATTAACTTGGCTGCGGTGTGTAATTATACGAACCTTATTTTGATTTTTTTCTCTACCCAGACAAACACATTTTGCGAATGCCTGGCGAGAAGCCACTGTTTAGCAGCTCTTCATTCGCAACAAATGACTGTGCGGGCGCACAAAAGATTTGCAACTGGAAGTATTCCCCGAGCGACGCTTATTCATAACGCCCGTTGCTTGTAGCCGCGTCATCCGCTGCCTGCGCCAGTTATGGCCCCTTTTCCACCACTGTGTCTCGACACTTCACTCCCGCGCAAAGCTGAAAAAAATTCACTACAACGAAAGTTAAAACGCGAAATAATAGAAAAAAATTGAATATAATGCAAGGGGCTTAACAGAACAGACTCGAGCGGGGAAAGGACCCCCGACTATGTTATCTCGCTGAAACACTCACATCTGCAAGAGGCATCGCCAACGCCGCCTCCTGCCAGTGGCTCAAAACGTGGGAAACTTTAGAAAATGATGCCGATTGTAGCAAGCCTTTGGACGCGGCTGACGGGAGTAAGCATTAATCTATGCTTCGAATAACGGGGTAATGGATAAAGGGTGTTCCTGGCTTCTTGAGCGAAAGGCGCTCACGCAACGCTCGCTGGAGTGAGCCGCCTCGACAAAGAAATGCCGGCTATAGAACTGTGACGAGTCTCAATCATACAGAGCAGTCGTATAGTTCTGTCCCGCCCGTATTTAAACGAAGTGGCGCTGAGGGTGAACAAAAAGCTTGGACAAACTGCGCAGGATCGTCCTTTTCGTAATCCTTGAATTATGCACAGTTGAGCATTTCCCAATTTCGCGCGGCATATGCCGTAATCGCAGTGCACTATCTAAACAACTTTCGATGTTTGTGCACTAGGTTTTGGCTCTAATAAGATAAGCACGGTTTTTGCACATAACGCACACCTTTAATGAATTTACTTCACATACGCATTACAGTTAAAAGCTTGGCAGCAACTGTGCGCCGAGGTCAGTTTTTCGCGTGATCAGAGTTGGGCCCAACAAAAAGTTCCCTCGAAACAGACTTGCCAGACGAAGGTTTTGACTTGCAATTTCAGTTAAATCTTAAAGCGAAAGCGGTAGTACTTAATAAAATTCTTATTTTCACTCCTCTATAGCCAGCATTAAGGACAAGTGATCGAATATAACAACCCTTCGCAAAAAAAATATTAAGCCAAGGTTTAAGCCACACTCGCAGCGTTTTAGTAGTAGTAGAAAACGCCTATTCGAGGAAAAGAGGTTCAGGGCGTGAGGGGCAGGGTTGGTCGGGTCTTTAGTCCGGGACTCCATCCGCTGAAGCCGATTTCTGACATGTCTTAACCGAGGACCTTTGGGCTGACTAGGCAACGGGCCCGTCAAACACTCTGTGTTATCCGGAGGATGGTGCGCAGGCGGCTTCTTCGCATCCAACACCCTCGCTCCGACGCGGCCGTACTAGCGCGAACCTCGTCCGAGGCGGCAGTTCTGGAAGTTGGAGGTTAAGAGTGTTCGCAAGCGCCTCTCTCGCTGCTGCGAGTTCTTCGTCGATAGCCGTTCCTCGCTCTGTCTAAGCCTCCGATCGGCTTCCCGCTCGGCAGCGAGAACTACTGTGTCTTGTCGACGGCAAAGTCGAGCCTTTCGAGCGCCAGCGCGACGAGTGTCCTTCGCATAGCCAATAGCTCTGCAGCACGACAGCTGATGTGCCATGCGCGCCCGCTGGTTTTTCGATTTCTTACTTTGTTTCTCCGGCCCCCCGCGGAAGAAACCTTGGCTCAGCTGCCGCTCGCCATGCACTTTGCCTTCGAGCTGCAGCCGCTCGGCCGGAGAGGAGGAGGAGGAGGAAAGGCAGAGAGGTTAACCTGAAGAAGAAACTGGTTTGCAACCCTGCACTGTGGGAAAGAGATGAGGGGATATAAAGGTGAAAGAGAATAGGTAATAACAGGAAAACGAAGTCTGTATGCGAAGTCTGTAAACGTGCGGTAAAGTCACAGCCTATCTGCAGTCCCGACGCTCTGAAGAATCGGAGCAGTGACAGGGAGGCCCTCACCGCCGACAGTCGCCGCGGCCAGTGTCCAAGAATCTTCATCTCTGTCATCGGGCGTGGGTCTAGACACTCCTGAGGGCGACAGAGAGTCTGCCCTCGGGCATTGTACGCAGGGCATACTCAAAGAATGTGAGTTGTAGACTCGACGCAACCGCAGATGGCACATGCGGGACTATTAGCCGAATCAGAATACGAAGGCGTAATGGCTCGTGAAAGCTACACAAAGCCACAGGCGACTCGGTAAAGTTTCTTCACGTCGTGGTAGGCCGGGCGGAAGCCAATGCCCCAGGTCAAACTCCATGGATTGTAGACGTCGGCTTGAAAATTGGCCGGAATTCCACGCGCCAAGCGTGATGTCCCACGCAAGTGCGCGAAGCCTACCCGCTGCGTCTGCTCTTTAAATCGGGACCGACACATTACCGCCATTGCGCAGTTCGCGCGGCCTCTCCTGCGCGGTGATTGCCTCCGATGCCGCTGTGACCTGGCAGCCATTGATACAGTGACGTAGCTCTCGGATTTCCGCGACGAGTTGTTCATGGGATCCACGACCCAGAGCAGCTTGTAAGCCTTGGAGGGTTGTCTTGGAATGGGTGAACATAATCCACTGCTGGGGGCTTTCCTGGTTGATAGACTCAACGGCGACGCGGCCTATGGCGTTCTTGGCTCCGCCATCCAGCGGTGGCAGGTATCACTCCGCGCACATGAAAATGTTCACAGCTAGCCCATCAGCTCGAGATTCAGATCTTTCTACTTCTCTCTCCGCAACAAAGTCTCTACATTTTCTTCTTTCTCTCCAGGCCAGTCTTTTTATATCTCCTTCAATCTCGATTGGCGGCAGCGTCCCTCCATTTTCTCGTCCTGCTTCTGCCCTTATTTCTCTCATCGCCCTCCTCCCCAATTTGTTACCTCATTTTCCTCTCCTCGCCGCTTCTGTCGCTGATACAATACGGACTTCATCCACTCGACGGCTCTGGGCGGGGTTCATATAACGGCTCACGCCGTAAAAAACTGGTCTGTCTCGTCACCGAGAGTAGCTGCTAGCATGAAATGCTTCGCGGGAGCAGCATAGCACATTGATGGACGGTCCATAGGTGTCGCTCCGTTACAAAAATGTTCTATAAGAACTCTATAGACTTGTATATACTCTACTGTCTTCCTATGGATATTTCTTTTTATCTGTCTATACACTCTCTATAGACAAAAGTCTACGAAAAGTGCATGCCATAAATATATAGATTGTCTATAGACTGTCTAAAGGATTTGTATTGCCTATAGACTGTTCTTTAAGGTTTGTCTATAGAGATTCTATAGGTTTTATAGACAGAAATCTATGGACAGTCTATAGACTGCCCTCATCTATATATTTCCTAGAGAGTTGAATTACAAAAAACTTCCAACATTTAACCTAGCCGAGGCCGGTTGAGAGAATGCTGCTAGCCCTTACAAAAATATTTTTACATAGTGTCTAAAGAAAGTTTTGTAAGGACTAGCAGCACTCCTCGGCCTCGGCTAGGTTCTAATGTGGGAAGCTTTTTTTTTTATTCAACTCTCTACGAAATATATAGACGAGGGCATGCTTTAGCTTCCTCTTCTATTTAGGTTCACTCAGGTCCACTCAGCAGACTCTTTCCAAACCTTACAAATACTGGTCTGAAACAAGCAATCACAACTGCGATGCAGGCCAGTGCCCAGTTGTCACTGTCAGTAAAGCCTGGTTACATTTTTAACTGCACATTGGTCTACTTTATAAGCATATATATTTACGTATATATGGCGTTAGTGACGCGTTGGGCTGCCTACTTGCTTTCGCCGTTCCCGATCATTCAAGGGCTTCTTTGCTTTGGTATCAGGCCAGCGTCTCGTTCCAGATTTTAAAGGCGCTTGCTTGCTGTCGAATTGTCAAGCCCCATCAACGGTGACCAAGGACTATGGTGGTCATTTTTGCCCTCCCCTCTGTGTCGGGGTGGTAGACAACGCCAATTGTGTTTTCACGAAGTCACTCGAAGCGACGCATCAGTGCAACGAACTAAGCTATTGCGAGTAAGGAGGTCTGTGTAACGCCATTCCATCTAGCGAGCGTATATCTCGTAGTTGTTGATTATGTATGAAAGTACCTGTTACAAACACTGCCTCAAGTTTCTATCGTGACGCCATTGGTCGATTAAAAAGAAATACTATCGACAATGCCGTAGTGACAACAGGCATCAATCGGGCAAGCGAATGTGTATGCGTCGGCGGGGGTTCGAATCCAGCTCGAGGCACTTTGCAACTTTTTCGGGCATTGTATGATCACCTTATTCGCGTCAATTTTGCCATCAACTCCCCTGCAATTTTGGGAGGTTGCTTGGTGCTGGGGAATGCTAGAAAATAAGAAATGTAGCATATTTGCCTGAAAAGAGAACATAAGTGCGAGCGCAAAGGATGCCTAGGTATGATTAAAAAAGAAAGAAAAGCGCAGCGCTTGAAATGAACCTGTTGTTTCGCTCTGATTCCACATCGCGTGAATTTCGAAGTTTCCTTTTCTTTCCGAGCATAAGCGCCCGCACCGTGATGACCCACCGGAATTCGCTAAACAGGAATAGTTAATTAACAAAACCAGAGACAAAGCTTCTAGCAATTAAGTGGTCCGCAAAGGAACTGTCTTGTAAAGATATTTGCATAGGGACCTCACTTCGGATGCCTGCTGAAGCGAATAATTAGAAGACAGACGAGCTGCGGATAGGCTAGCGTAAATGGAAATCTTGCGTCACAGGCTTCTAAGTGGTCGTTATAAAGGAAGGAATAGTGGGTCCGTATTACCGCAAAAATTGTTCCTCAGTTCATTTTCTTCGACTCTAGAGGATTGTTGCATTCATTTGTTTCAATTCAATCTTGCATTTTCCGGCGCTTGCAGCGCCAGTATAAGATTCGTCCTCAACTTCTCAGAAGTGCGTACATAAAGTACAACTATATCGCCCATGGGCGTTACCGCGCAAAAACGAGCCAATATTTCATCTAAATGGGTTTTTTTTAGAAAAGTTCGTAACTGCTTTATTTTGCATATGCGCATGTTGCAACACTGAGGTATTGTGCCACACAGTAGCCTTCGCTCATCTTAATATAGTTTTCGTGCTCGAATATTTATCCGGAACCTTCTTTCTAGAACTTTCCCGTCCTGAAGGTAAGAGCGAAGCAATGAAAGATGGTGCGGTATATTTTTAGCCCAGGTCAGCAGTGCTTAATCGGGCTGATCTTTATGGCTCCCATAGGAAGTCATTCTTTTTCTTGCTTGAACAAAGAAAAATAAAGGAGGTAGTAAAGCTGTGCAGTATATAATTTGTGCTTAGCCCACTCCATCATTTTTTCCTCAGCGACAGAGTTTAGAGAAATAACAAGAAAGCAATTTTCGATCGGTTTTCCGCATAATTATAGCAGCGAGGCTACCTTATGAACAGAATATGATGAAGCCTCAAAGATCCTGGCCAAACAACCATGTATCAGAATTATTGCATATTACGATCGTCAATGTCAACATAGCTTTTCACGTTTATTGTTTAAAATGTTTTCCTAATTAGCAAGATCAAGCGCATATGGCAGCTGAACTGTTTTTGGCTCTGTCCTTATGCGATAGCACGTACTGCATTCGTTTTCCTTTTTTTTCTCAACAGCGGGAGAACTGCTTTTGTTTAATATGATATTCTGTAGAAGCTACAGAAACAGATTTTTTTTATACTGAGCGATGGCAGTTTTAGCCACTGGGTGTAAACGACACTACACGCTGACATTTTTTTTTTCAGAATTTGTCATCTTCGTATTGAATAGAACTGCCGTTGCAGAGGCGCAGGCCTTTCAGCGTACTATTTAGCAGAAACCGAAAATGTGATCGCCGCAAAAGTTTTTCTAAAAACGCGAGGTAGGTGGATTGTAATTTTGCAATAATTCAAATATATTCCTTCTTTCTGCTGAACCACCCGGGAATGTACCTTTTGGTCTTTGTAATGCCGGAACCGAGGCGCCTCTCAAGTCTATGGCACTTCTATAAGAATAGAAACGTGCGTAATTTTTGATACCTGATACTTACTTCGCCCAACGAAGGCGACTTTCAATCCATAATATGCTAGGGTTTATTTACGTTCCCGTAATCGTAGTCAGCAGAAACATCACTTCCTGCAACAGTTTTGAGACCTGTCTTTCAGTTTTGAGATCTGTCTCATATATCTTTGGACACCTGAATCGCGCCGTAAGGGAAGGAATAAAGGAGGGAGTGAAAGAAGAAAGGAAGAAGAGGTGCCGTAGTGGAGGGCTCCGGAATAATTTCGACCACCTGGGGACCTTTAACGTGCACTGACATCGCACAGCACACGGGTGCCTTAGCGTTTTTCCTCCTTAAAAAAAAAACGCTAAGGCGGCTGTGTGCTGCATTAGCGTTTTTTTTTATGGAGGAAAAATGCTTATATTTGTGGTAAGAATGAGTCGCGAGAGGCCAAAATGGAGAATATTCAAGCTATGGTTTTCTACCAGTATTAAGTGCTGAACCCAAACTCAAACGCTTTTCACGCCTTTAATAAAGCAGGAACAGCCTGTTTTGTTTTTTTTCGAAGAAAGTGGGGCGCAGGAGGCACGCCCGATTTCCTCGGAACTTCCGCTCACTCTGATTCCTCTATAAAACTATGTAAGAAGCCAAACTGCGAATAATCCTGAGCTCAGTTGATTCTTTATTAGCCGTCAAGCAAAACAAGCCTAGTCAGAGGAGCGCGATTTCTTCGCCCCTGCATAGTTAATTTAAAGGTTTTCTTTTATTTTCGTTGTACAATTAACACTTGAGTACGCCCGTCTGAGTCACGTATTTCCACCTGTTGGCTGCCGACAGTGACCGCTTTTAAGGGCTCTGTTGGAAACAGCCGAACACCTGGCATGATCACTAGATCCGGATGTTGAATAAGCCTTCTGTGCATAAATATTCGCCTAAATGTCTGTTGTTAAAGCATAAAGAGTGTTTTCCAACAATTAACTCAGCCCGAGTTTCTCAAGAGATGTCATCATGCATGCGCGAACCCAAAATCTAAGCGATACTTTTAACCATGTCGTCTTGGTGTGCGCATAAAAGGCGCTTTCCTTAGAATGTATATCTCAGAGTTGCCGTCTTCAAGGAAGCGGTCACCTTCAGTGATGGCAGCAGGGTCAGAGTTGATCTGCTGAAAGCATCTGGGACATCGCCGAGGTGTCAAATCGTGATAGGACCGCGTGGCGTAATCATCGGTTACAGTACTTAACTTGGAGAAATTTAGAACAGGTCACAGAGTCCAAGAATGCAAAGTGACAAGCAAAAAAGCGCGAACTTGACACTGATACCGACCACGTGGCTTGTGGCTGCTGAATGGAAGTTTTAGTGCATGTTTTTTTATGCCAAAAGTTGAAGCGGACGTGCTTTTAATGCGACATCATTAGGAGGGCCACGAAGGCGAATACTGTCAGGCGTCGGCGACAGTCGCGACGTCGGAGTCTGTGAAATGCCTCCACCTTCCAACGGTGGCAGGTGGAGAGAGGAAAATCCCCTTTCCATATGTTGGGGAGACGAAGTAGAGGTCGCACTAATAGTGATTCAGCGAAAATGAACAAAGAGAATGATTATGAATAGAAATGAAACAAGAATAGAATCAAAATTGAAATAGAATCATAATTGGATTAGATTTTTGAGTGAAAGACAATGGAATTCGAATAACATCAGAATTGGAACAGAATGGCAAATGAAATACATTAACAAGTGGAAGATCCGCATCAATCCTTTTATTAACTCCTAAATTTTTAATTTTTTTCTTAATCTATCACCTTGAGCATCTAAAAAATGTCTCACTGTGTTACATTTTATCAATTATTCCGGAAACAAGAAAAAACGAAGCAAATTTTTCTCTAGCTTTACATGCACAAACATGCGAAGCTGCTGAACTAGAATGGTGCACATCTACGTTGTAGCTTTTAGCCTGGAAGAGTTTTATTCTAAAGAAAAAAGAGCCAGAAACGAAATTGTTCCGGGAAAAAATTGCAAAAACATCAATATTAGTTACAAACCGATAATCCTAGTGATATAAGAT
>JARKHS020009604.1:0-13424 GCA_030143305.2 Amblyomma americanum | reverse complement strand
GCGCGTGCTTCAAATCAGCGCTAGGAAATGATGCGGAATCACGCGGTAATGAGGGAGATCACAGATCACAAGAACCAGCGGCGGGCTTCGAGGAACGTCTTGACCACAGCTCAAAATCGCTGTAATTTCCACTTCCTCTCTTTGAGGCGGCGCGTGCTTCAAATCAGCGCTAGGCAATGATGCGGAATCATGCGTGAATGAAGGAGATCACAGATCACAAGATACAGCGGCGGGCTTCGACGAACATCTTGGCCATAGCTCAAGATTGCTGTAATTTCCACTTCCTCTCTTTAACGCAGCGCGTGCTTCAAATCAGCGCTAGGAAAAGATGAGGAATCACGCGTGAATGAGGGAGATCACAGATCACAACACACAGCGACAAACAGCGACGGGCTTCGGGGAACGTTTTGACCACAGCTCAAGATCGCTGTAATTTCCACTTCCTCTATTTGAGGCGGCGCGTGCTTCAAATCAGCGCTAGGCAATGATGCGGAATCACGCGTTAAAGAGGGAGATCACAAATCACAAGATACAGCGGCGAGCTTCGACGAACGTCTTGACGATAGCTCAAGATTACTGTCATTTCCACTTCTCTTTCACGCGGCGCGTGCTTCAAATCACTGCTAGGCATAATGCCGAATCATGCGGGAATGAGTGAGATCACAGATCACAAGAACCAGTGGCGGGCTTCGACGAACGTCTTGACCACAGCTCGAGATCACTGTATTTTCCTGTTCCTCTGTTTGAGGCGGCGCGTGCTTGAAATCGTCACTAGGCAATGATGCGGAATCATGCGTGAATGAAGGAGATCACAGATCACAAGAAACAGCAGCGGGCTTCGACGAACATCTTGGCCACAGCTCAAGATCGCTGTAATTTCCAATTCCTCTCTTTGAGGCGGCGAATGCTTCAAATCAGCGATAGGAAAAGATGCGGAATCACGCGTGAATGAGGGAGATCACAGATCACTAGACACAGCGAAAAACAGCGACGGGCTTCGGGGAACGTTTTGACCACAGCTCAAGATCGCTGTCATTTCCACTTCCTCTCTTTGAGGCGGCGCGTGGTCAAATCAGTGCTAGGCAATGATGCGGAATCATGCATGAATGAACGACATCAAAGATCACAAGAATCAGTGCCGGGCTTCGACGAACGTCTTGAGCACAGCTCTAGATCGCTATAATTTCCAATTCCTCTCTTTGAGGCGGCGCGTGCTTCAAAGCAGCGCTAGGCAATGATGCGGAATGATGCGTGAATGAAGAGATAACAGATCACAATTCACAGCGACAAACAGCGACGGGCTTCGGGGAACGTTTTGACCACAGCTTAAGATCGCTATAATTTCCAAATTCCTCTCTTTGAGGCGGCGCGTGCTTCGAAGCAGAGCTAGAAAAAGGTGCGGAATCACGCGTGAGTGAGGGAGATCACAGATCACAAGAAACCGCGGCGGGATCCGACGAACATCTTGGCCACAGCTCAAGATCGCTGTAATTTCCACTTCCTCTCTTTGAGGCAGCGCGTGCTTCAAATCAGCGATAGGAAAAGATGCGGAATCACGCGTGAATGAGGGAAATCACAGATCACAAGACACAGCGACAAACAGCGACAGGCTTCGGGGAACGTTTTGACCACAGCTCATGATCGCTGTCATTTCCACTTCCTCTCTTTGAGGCGGCGCGTGCTTCAAATCATAGCTAGGTAATGATGCGGAATGACGCGTGAATGAAGGAGATCAAAGATCACAAGAAACAGTGACAGGCTTCGAGGAACGCCCTGACCACAGCTCAAGATCGCTGTAATTTCCACTTCCTCTCTTTGAGGCATCGCGTGCTTCAAATCAGCGATAGGAAAAGATGCGGAATCACGCGTGAATGAAGGAGATCACAGATCACAAGACACAGCGACAAACAGCGACGGGCTTCGGGGAACGTTTTGACCACAGCTTAAGATCGCTATAATTTCCAATTCCTCTCTTTGAGGCGGCGCGTGCTTCAAAGCAGCGCTAGGCAATGATGCGGAATGATGCGTGAATGAAGGAGATCACAGATCACAAGGCACAGCGACAAACAGCGACGGGCTTGGGGAACGTTTTGACCACAGCTTAAGATCGCTGTAATTACCACTTCCTCTCTTTGAGGCAGCGCGTGCTTCAAATCAGCGCTAGGAAATGATGCGGAATCACGCGTTAATGAGGGAGATCACAGATCACAAAAACCAGCGGCGGGGTTCGAGGAACGCCTTGACCACAGCTCAAGATCGCTGTAATTTCTACTTCCTCTCTTTGAGGCAGCGCGTGCTTCAAATCAGCGCTAGGAAATGATGCGGAATCACGCGGTAATGAGGGAGATCACAGATCACAAGAACCAGCGGCGGGCTTCGAGGAACGTCTTGACCACAGCTCAAAATCGCTGTAATTTCCACTTCCTCTCTTTGAGGCGGCGCGTGCTTCAAATCAGCGCTAGGCAATGATGCGGAATCATGCGTGAATGAAGGAGATCACAGATCACAAGATACAGCGGCGGGCTTCGACGAACATCTTGGCCATAGCTCAAGATTGCTGTAATTTCCACTTCCTCTCTTTAACGCAGCGCGTGCTTCAAATCAGCGCTAGGAAAAGATGCGGAATCACGCGTGAATGAGGGAGATCACAGATCACAACACACAGCGACAAACAGCGACGGGCTTCGGGGAACGTTTTGACCACAGCTCAAGATCGCTGTAATTTCCACTTCCTCTATTTGAGGCGGCGCGTGCTTCAAATCAGCGCTAGGCAATGATGCGGAATCACGCGTTAAAGAGGGAGATCACAAATCACAAGATACAGCGGCGAGCTTCGACGAACGTCTTGACGATAGCTCAAGATTAGTGTCATTTCCACTTCTCTTTCACGCGGCGCGTGCTTCAAATCACTGCTAGGCATAATGCCGAATCATGCGGGAATGAGTGAGATCACAGATCACAAGAACCAGTGGCGGGCTTCGACGAACGTCTTGACCACAGCTCGAGATCACTGTATTTTCCTCTTCCTCTGTTTGAGGCGGCGCGTGCTTGAAATCGTCACTAGGCAATGATGCGGAATCATGCGTGAATGAAGGAGATCACAGATCACAAGAAACAGCAGCGGGCTTCGACGAACATCTTGGCCACAGCTCAAGATCGCTGTAATTTCCAATTCCTCTCTTTGAGGCGGCGAATGCTTCAAATCAGCGATAGGAAAAGATGCGGAATCACGCGTGAATGAGGGAGATCACAGATCACTAGACACAGCGAAAAACAGCGACGGGCTTCGGGGAACGTTTTGACCACAGCTCAAGATCGCTGTCATTTCCACTTCCTCTCTTTGAGGCGGCGCGTGCTCAAATCAGTGCTAGGCACTGATGCGGAATCATGCATGATTGAAGGAGATCAAAGATCACAAGACACAGCGCCGGGCTTCGACGAACGTCTTGAGCACAGCTCAAGATCGCTATAATTTCCAATTCCTCTCTGAGGCGGCGCGTGCTTCAAAGCAGCGCTAGGCAATGATGCGGAATGATGCGTGAATGAAGGAGATCACCGATCACAAGACACAGCGACAAACAGCGACGGGCTTCGGGGAACGTTTTGACCACAGCTTAAGATCGCTATAATTTCCAATTCCTCTCTTTGAGGCGGCGCGTGCTTCAAAGCAGCGCTAGGCAATGATGCGGAATGATGCGTGAATGAAGGAGATCACAGATCACAAGGCACAGCGACAAACAGCGACGGGCTTGGGGAACGTTTTGACCACAGCTCAAGATCGCTGTCATTTCCACTTCCTTTCTTTGAGGCGGCGCGTGCTCAAATCAGTGCTAGGCAAATATGCGGAATCATGCATGAATGAACGAGATCAAAGATCACAAGAAACAGTGCCGGGCTTCGACGAACGTCTTGAGCACAGCTCTAGACCGCTATAGTTTACAATTCCTCTCTTTGAGGCGGCGCGTGCTTCAAAGCAGCGCTAGGCAATGGTGCGGAATGATGCGTGAATGAAGGAGATAACAGATCACAATTCACAGCGACAAACAGCGACGGGATTCGGGGAACGTTTTGACCACAGATTAAGATCGCTATAATTTCCAATTGCTCTCTTTGAGGCATCGAATGCTTCAAATCAGCGATAGGAAAAGATGCGGAATCAAGCGTGAATGAGGGAAATCACAGATCACTAGACACAGCGACAAACAGCGACGGGCCTCGGGGAACGTTTTCACCACAGCTCAAGATCGCTGTCATTTCCACTTCCTCTCTTTGAGGCGGCGCGTGCTCAAATCAGTGCTAGGCAAAGATGCGGAATCATGCATGAATGAACGAGATCAAAGATCACAAGAAACAGCAGCGGGCTTCGGCGAACATCTTGAGCACAGCTCAAGATCGCTATAATTTCCAATTCCTCTCTTTGAGGCGGCGCGTGCTTCAAAGCAGCGCTAGGCAATGATGCGGAATGATGCGTGAATGAAGGAGATCACAGATCACAAGACACAGCGACAAACAGCGACGGGCTTCGGGGAACGTTTTGACCACAGCTTAAGATCGCTATAATTTCCAATTCCTCTCTTTGAGGCGGCGCGTGCTTCAAAGCAGCGCTAGGCAATGATGCGGAATGATGCGTGAATGAAGGAGATCACAGATCACAAGGCACAGCGACAAACAGCGACGGGCTTGGGGAACGTTTTGACCACAGCTCAAGATCGCTGTCATTTCCACTTCCTCTCTTTGAGGCGGCGCGTGCTCAAATCAGTGCTAGGCAATGATGCGGAATCATGCATGAATGAACGAGATCAAAGATCACAAGAAACAGCGCCGGGCTTCGACGAACGTCTTGAGCACAGCTCTAGATCGCTATAATTTCTAATTCCTCTCTTTGAGGCGGCGCGTGCTTCAAAGCAGCGCTAGGCAATGATGCGGAATAATGCGTGAATGAAGGAGATCACAGATCACAAGACACAGCGACCAACAGTGACGGGCTTCTGAGAACGTTTTGACCACAGCTGAAGATCGCTGTAATTTCCACTTCCTCTCTTTGAGGCAGCGCGTGCTTCAAATCAGCGCTAGGAAAAGATGCGGAATCACGCGTGAATGAGGGAGATCACAGATCACAAGACACAGCGACAAACAGCGACGGGCTTCGGGGAACGTTTTGACCACAGCTCAAGATCGCTGTAATTTCCACTTCCTCTATTTGAGGCGGCGCGTGCTTCAAATCAGCGCTAGGCAATGATGCGGAATCACGCGTTAAAGAGGGAGATCACAGATCACAAGATACAGCGGCGAGCTTCGACGAACGTCTTGACGATAGCTCAAGATCGCTATAATTTCCAATTCCTCTCTTTGAGGCGGCGCGTGCTTCAAAGCAGCGCTAGGCAATGATGCGGAATGATGCGTGAATGAAGGAGATCACAGATCACAAGACACAGCGACAAACAGCGACGGGCTTCGACGAACGTCTTGAGCACAGCTCTAGATCGCTATAATTTGCAATTCCTCTCTTTGAGGCGGCGCGTGCTTCAAAGCAGCGCTAGGCAATGGTGCGGAATGATGCGTGAATGAAGGAGATAACAGATCACAATTCACAGCGACAAACAGCGACGGGCTTGGGGAACGTTTTGACCACAGCTTAAGATCGCTATAATTTACAATTCCTCTCTTTGAGGCGGCGAATGCTTCAAATCAGCAAATAGGAAAAGATGCGGAATCACGCGTGAATGAGGGAGATCACAGATCACTAGACACAGCGAAAAACAGCGACGGGCTTCGGGGAACGTTTTGACCACAGCTCAAGATCGCTGTCATTTCCACTGCCTCTCTTTGAGGCAGCGCGTGCTTCAAATCAGCGCTAGGAAATGATGCGGAATCACGCGTTAATGAGGGAGATCACAGATCACAAAAACCAGCGGCGGGCTTCGAGGAACGCCTTGACCACAGCTCAAGATCGCTGTAATTTCTACTTCCTCTCTTTGAGGCAGCGCGTGCTTCAAATCAGCGCTAGGAAATGATGCGGAATGATGCGTGAATGAAGGAGATCACAGATCACAAGACACAGCGACAAACAGCGACGGGCTTCGGGGAACGTTTTGACCACAGCTTAAGATCGCTATAATTTCCAATTCCTCTCTTTGAGGCGGCGCGTGCTTCAAAGCAGCGCTAGGCAATGATGCGGAATGATGCGTGAATGAAGGAGATCACAGATCACAAGGCACAGCGACAAACAGCGACGGGCTTGGGGAACGTTTTGACCACAGCTCAAGATCGCTGTCATTTCCACTTCCTTTCTTTGAGGCGGCGCGTGCTCAAATCAGTGCTAGGCAAATATGCGGAATCATGCATGAATGAACGAGATCAAAGATCACAAGAAACAGTGCCGGGCTTCGACGAACGTCTTGAGCACAGCTCTAGACCGCTATAGTTTACAATTCCTCTCTTTGAGGCGGCGCGTGCTTCAAAGCAGCGCTATGCAATGGTGCGGAATGATGCGTGAATGAAGGAGATAACAGATCACAATTCACAGCGACAAACAGCGACGGGATTCGGGGAACGTTTTGACCACAGATTAAGATCGCTATAATTTCCAATTGCTCTCTTTGAGGCATCGAATGCTTCAAATCAGCGATAGGAAAAGATGCGGAATCACGCGTGAATGAGGGAGATCACAGATCACTAGACACAGCGACAAACAGCGACGGGCCTCGGGGAACGTTTTCACCACAGCTCAAGATCGCTGTCATTTCCACTTCCTCTCTTTGAGGCGGCGCGTGCTCAAATCAGTGCTAGGCAAAGATGCGGAATCATGCATGAATGAACGAGATCAAAGATCACAAGAAACAGTGCCGGGCTTCGACGAACGTCTTGAGCACAGCTCTAGATCGCTATAATTTCCAATTCCTCTCTTTGAGGCGGCGCGTGCTTCAAAGCAGCGCTAGGCAATGATGCGGAATAATGCGTGAATGAAGGAGATCACAGATCACAAGACACAGCGACAAACAGCGACGGGCTTCGGAGAACGTTTTGACCACAGCTCAAGATCGCTGTTTTTTCCACTTCCTCTCTTTGAGGCAGCGCGTGCTTCAAATCAGCGCTAGGAAAAGATGCGGAATCACGCGTGAGTGAGGGAGATCACAGATCACAAGACACAGCGACAAACAGCGACGGGCTTCGGGGAACGTTTTGACCACAGCTCAAGACCGCTGTAATTTCCACTTCCTCTATTTGAGGCGGCGCGTGCTTCAAATCAGCGCTAGGCAATGATGCGGAATCACGCGTTAAAGAGGGAGATCACAGATCACAAGATACAGCGGCGAGCTTCGACGAACGTCTTGACGATAGCTCAAGATTACTGTCATTTCCACTTCTCTTTCACGCGGCGCGTGCTTCAAATCATTGCTAGGCATAATGCCGAATCATGCGGGAATGAGTGAGAACACAGATCACAAGAACCAGTGGCGGGCTTCGACGAACGTCTTGACCACAGCTCGAGATCACTGTATTTTCCTCTTCCTCTGTTTGAGGCGGCGCGTGCTTCAAATCGTCACTAGGCAATGATGCGGAATCATGCGTGAATGAAGGAGATCACAGATCACAAGAAACAGCAGCGGGCTTCGACGAACATCTTGAGCACAGCTCAAGATCGCTATAATTTCCAATTCCTCTCTTTGAGGCGGCGCGTGCTTCAAAGCAGCGCTAGGCAATGATGCGGAATGATGCGTGAATGAAGGAGATCACAGATCACAAGACACAGCGACAAACAGCGACGGGCTTCGGGGAACGTTTTGACCAAAGCTTAAGATCGCTATAATTTCCAATTCCTCTCTTTGAGGCGGCGCGTGCTTCAAAGCAGCGCTAGGCAATGATGCGGAATGATGCGTGAATGAAGGAGATCACAGATCACAAGGCACAGCGACAAACAGCGACGGGCTTGGGGAACGTTTTGACCACAGCTCAAGATCGCTGTCATTTCCACTTCCTCTCTTTGAGGCGGCGCGTGCTCAAATCAGTGCTAGGCAATGATGCGGAATCATGCATGAATGAACGAGATCAAAGATCACAAGAAACAGCGCCGGGCTTCGACGAACGTCTTGAGCACAGCTCTAGATCGCTATAATTTCTAATTCCTCTCTTTGAGGCGGCGCGTGCTTCAAAGCAGCGCTAGGCAATGATGCGGAATAATGCGTGAATGAAGGAGATCACAGATCACAAGACACAGCGACCAACAGTGACGGGCTTCTGAGAACGTCTTGAGCACAGCTCTAGATCGCTATAATTTGCAATTCCTCTCTTTGAGGCGGCGCGTGCTTCAAAGCAGCGCTAGGCAATGGTGCGGAATGATGCGTGAATGAAGGAGATAACAGATCACAATTCACAGCGACAAACAGCGACGGGCTTGGGGAACGTTTTGACCACAGCTTAAGATCGCTATAATTTACAATTCCTCTCTTTGAGGCGGCGAATGCTTCAAATCAGCAAATAGGAAAAGATGCGGAATCACGCGTGAATGAGGGAGATCACAGATCACTAGACACAGCGAAAAACAGCGACGGGCTTCGGGGAACGTTTTGACCACAGCTCAAGATCGCTGTCATTTCCACTGCCTCTCTTTGAGGCAGCGCGTGCTTCAAATCAGCGCTAGGAAATGATGCGGAATCACGCGTTAATGAGGGAGATCACAGATCACAAAAACCAGCGGCGGGCTTCGAGGAACGCCTTGACCACAGCTCAAGATCGCTGTAATTTCTACTTCCTCTCTTTGAGGCAGCGCGTGCTTCAAATCAGCGCTAGGAAATGATGCGGAATCACGCGTTAATGAGGGAGATCACAGATCACAAGAACCAGCGGCGGGCTTCGAGGAACGTCTTGACCACAGCTCAAAATCGCTGTAATTTCCACTTCCTCACTTTGAGGCGGCGCGTGCTCAAATCAGTGCTAGGCAACGATGCGGAATCATGCATGAATGCACGAGATCAAAGATCACAAGACACAGCGCCGGGCTTCGACGAACGTCTTGAGCACAGCTCAAGATCGCTATAATTTCCAATTCCTCTTTTTGAGGCGGCGCGTGCTTCAAAGCAGCGCTAGGCAATGATGCGGAATGATGCGTGAATGAAGGAGATCACAGATCACAAGACACTGCGACAAACCGCGACGGGCTTCGGGGAACGATTTGACCACAGCTCAAGATCGCTGTAATTTCCACTTGCTCTTTTTGAGGCAGCGCGTGCTTCAAATCAGCGCTAGGAAAAGATGCGGAATCATGCATGAATGAAGGAGATCAAAGATCACAAGAAACAGCGCCGGGCTTCGACGAACGTCTTGAGCACAGCTCAAGATCGCTATAATTTCCAATTCCTCTCTTTGAGGCGGCGCGTGCTTCAAAGCAGCGCTAGGCAATGATGCGGAATGATGCGTGAATGAAGGAGATCACAGATCACAAGACACAGCGACAAACCGCGACGGGCTTCGGGAAACGTTTTGACCACAGCTTAAGATCGCTGTAATTTCCACTTCCTCTCTTTGAGGCAGCGCGTGCTCAAATCAGTGCTAGGCAACGATGCGGAATCATGCATGAATGCACGAGATCAAAGATCACAAGACACAGCGCCGGGCTTCGACGAACGTCTTGGCCATAGCTCGAGATCACTGTATTTTCCTCTTCCTCTGTTTGAGGCGGCGCGTGCTTCAAATCGTCACTAGGCAATGATGCGGAATCATGCGTGAATGAAGGAGATCAAAGATCACAAGAAACAGCAGCGGGCTTCGACGAACATCTTGGCCACAGCTCAAGATCGCTGTAATTTCCACTTCCTCTCTTTGACGAAGCGCGTGCTTCAAATCAGCGATAGGAAAAGATGCGGAATCACGCGTGAATGAGGGAGATCACAAATCACAAGACACATCGACAAACAGCGACAGGCTTCGGGGAACGTTTTGACCACAGCTCAAGATCGCTGTCATTTCCACTTCCTCTCTTTGAGGCGGCGCGTGCTCAAATCAGTGCTAGGCAATGATGCGGAATCATGCATGAATGAAGCAGATCAAAGATCACAAGAAACAGCGCCGGGGTACGACGAACGTTTTGACCACAGCTCAAGATCGCTGTCATTTCCGCTTCCTCTCTTTGAGGCGGCGCGTGCTCAAATCAGTGCTACGCAACGATGCGGAATCATGCATGAATGAACGAGATCAAAGTTCACAAGATACAGCGCCGGGCTTCGACGAACGTCTTGAGCACAGCTCAAGATCGCTGTAATTTCCACTTCCTCTCTTTGAGGCAGCGCGTGCTTCAAATCAGCGCTAGGAAATGATGCGGAATCACGCGTTAATGAGGGAGATCACAGATCACAAAAACCAGCGGCGGGCTTCGAGGAACGCCTTGACCACAGCTCAAGATCGCTGTAATTTCTACTTCCTCTCTTTGAGGCAGCGCGTGCTTCAAATCAGCGCTAGGAAATGATGCGGAATCACGCGTTAATGAAGGAGATCACAGATCACAAGAACCAGCGGCGGGCTTCGAGGAGCGTCTTGACCACAGCTCAAAATCGCTGTAATTTCCACTTCCTCACTTTGAGGCGGCGCGTGCTCAAATCAGTGCTAGGCAACGACGCGGAATCATGCGTGAATGAAGGAGATCACAGATCACAAGAAACAGCGCCGGGCTTCGACGAACGTCTTGAGCACAGCTCAAGATCGCTATAATTTCCAATTCCTCTCTTTGAGGCGGCGCGTGCTTCAAAGCAGCGTTAGGCAATGATGCGGAATGATGCGTGAATGAAGGAGATCACAGATCACAAGACACAGCGACAAACCGCGACGGGCTTCGGGAAACGTTTTGACCACAGCTTAAGATCGCTGTAATTTCCACTTCCTCTCTTTGAGGCAGCGCGTGCTTCAAATCAGCGCTAGGAAATGATGCGGAATCACGCGTTAATGAGGGAGATCACAGATCACAAAAACCAGCGGCGGGCTTCTGAGAACGTTTTGACCACAGCTGAAGATCGCTGTAATTTCCACTTCCTCTCTTTGAGGCGGCGCGTGCTTCAAATCAGCGCTAGGCAATGATGCGGAATCACGCGTTAAAGAGGGAGATCACAGATCACAAGATACAGCGGCGAGCTTCGACGAACGTCTTGACGATAGCTCAAGATCGCTATAATTTCCAATTCCTCTCTTTGAGGCGGCGCGTGCTTCAAAGCAGCGCTAGGCAATGATGCGGAATGATGCGTGAATGAAGGAGATCACAGATCACAAGACACAGCGACAAACAGCGACGGGCTTCGACGAACGTCTTGAGCACAGCTCTAGATCGCTATAATTTGCAATTCCTCTCTTTGAGGCGGCGCGTGCTTCAAAGCAGCGCTAGGCAATGGTGCGGAATGATGCGTGAATGAAGGAGATAACAGATCACAATTCACAGCGACAAACAGCGACGGGCTTGGGGAACGTTTTGACCACAGCTTAAGATCGCTATAATTTACAATTCCTCTCTTTGAGGCGGCGAATGCTTCAAATCAGCAAATAGGAAAAGATGCGGAATCACGCGTGAATGAGGGAGATCACAGATCACTAGACACAGCGAAAAACAGCGACGGGCTTCGGGGAACGTTTTGACCACAGCTCAAGATCGCTGTCATTTCCACTGCCTCTCTTTGAGGCAGCGCGTGCTTCAAATCAGCGCTAGGAAATGATGCGGAATCACGCGTTAATGAGGGAGATCACAGATCACAAAAACCAGCGGCGGGCTTCGAGGAACGCCTTGACCACAGCTCAAGATCGCTGTAATTTCTACTTCCTCTCTTTGAGGCAGCGCGTGCTTCAAATCAGCGCTAGGAAATGATGCGGAATCACGCGTTAATGAGGGAGATCACAGATCACAAGAACCAGCGGCGGGCTTCGAGGAACGTCTTGACCACAGCTCAAAATCGCTGTAATTTCCACTTCCTCACTTTGAGGCGGCGCGTGCTCAAATCAGTGCTAGGCAACGATGCGGAATCATGCATGAATGCACGAGATCAAAGATCACAAGACACAGCGCCGGGCTTCGACGAACGTCTTGAGCACAGCTCAAGATCGCTATAATTTCCAATTCCTCTTTTTGAGGCGGCGCGTGCTTCAAAGCAGCGCTAGGCAATGATGCGGAATGATGCGTGAATGAAGGAGATCACAGATCACAAGACACTGCGACAAACCGCGACGGGCTTCGGGGAACGATTTGACCACAGCTCAAGATCGCTGTAATTTCCACTTGCTCTTTTTGAGGCAGCGCGTGCTTCAAATCAGCGCTAGGAAAAGATGCGGAATCATGCATGAATGAAGGAGATCAAAGATCACAAGAAACAGCGCCGGGCTTCGACGAACGTCTTGAGCACAGCTCAAGATCGCTATAATTTCCAATTCCTCTCTTTGAGGCGGCGCGTGCTTCAAAGCAGCGCTAGGCAATGATGCGGAATGATGCGTGAATGAAGGAGATCACAGATCACAAGACACAGCGACAAACCGCGACGGGCTTCGGGAAACGTTTTGACCACAGCTTAAGATCGCTGTAATTTCCACTTCCTCTCTTTGAGGCAGCGCGTGCTCAAATCAGTGCTAGGCAACGATGCGGAATCATGCATGAATGCACGAGATCAAAGATCACAAGACACAGCGCCGGGCTTCGACGAACGTCTTGGCCATAGCTCGAGATCACTGTATTTTCCTCTTCCTCTGTTTGAGGCGGCGCGTGCTTCAAATCGTCACTAGGCAATGATGCGGAATCATGCGTGAATGAAGGAGATCAAAGATCACAAGAAACAGCAGCGGGCTTCGACGAACATCTTGGCCACAGCTCAAGATCGCTGTAATTTCCACTTCCTCTCTTTGACGAAGCGCGTGCTTCAAATCAGCGATAGGAAAAGATGCGGAATCACGCGTGAATGAGGGAGATCACAAATCACAAGACACAGCGACAAACAGCGACGGGCTTCGGGGAACGTTTTGACCACAGCTCAAGATCGCTGTAATTTCCACTTCCTCTCTTTGAGGCGGCGCGTGCTCAAATCAGTGCTAGGCAATGATGCGGAATCATGCATGAATAAAGCAGATCAAAGATCACAAGAAACAGCGCCGGGGTTCGACGAACGTTTTGACCACAGCTCAAGATCGCTGTCATTTCCGCTTCCTCTCTTTGAGGCGGCGCGTGCTCAAATCAGTGCTACGCAACGATGCGGAATCATGCATGAATGAACGAGATCAAAGTTCATGGGACACAGCGCCGGGCTTCGACGAACGTCTTGAGCACAGCTCAAGATCGCTATAATTTCCAATTCCTCTCTTTGAGGCGGCGCGTGCTTCAAAGCAGCGCTAGGCAATGATGCGCAAAGATGCGTGAATGAAGGAGATCACAGATCACAATTCACAGCGACAAACAGCGACGGGCT
>JARKHS020009603.1:0-31981 GCA_030143305.2 Amblyomma americanum | reverse complement strand
AAGACTGCAACAATTATTCGGTCGCAAAAAAAAAAGTGAAGAAATAGCAAATGCTCACAGATATTTAGTGTACTGGTGATGGCAATACATATTCAGATTTATGAACAAAGTTTCATCGTACCAACAAAATAGTGACATGCAACTTGTACAAAAGAGACTAACGAAGATCTCCAGAAAAAGGCCAGTGTATGTTAAGGTGCAACTGCAGACCTGAGGGTAAGGTACTGACAAATCCAAGTGCCAGTAGCCAAATTATAGTACCTAACAATATGCAAGACAAATTCAGTGTTCTGACTGATATCTGTAACCAAGACCTCAGTGAACAGATGATGGTGAATTTTTATGGTGCAAGGGCATCTGCGGCCAAAGAGTGCCATGGCACAAGTTGCTTTCATCTACTCAGGGTGGGGTGAAGTCCGATTCTCCAAGCATTCACCCTAAAGAAATCGAGCACCAGGCCAGGGGAAAGCTTGCATCTAATGTACCATCGGTGGGTACCTGGCAGTAATAAAGTTCGAACCCTGTGCCTCCCACATGCGAGGCAGATGCTCAAACCTCTAGACCACCGCTATGGTCTGCCTCATAGTGAACATAAGCTGCAGAAAGAGACCAGACCTGCAACCTCTGCATTTCATACATGTACTACGCTCTCATAGCTAAGCTACAGTGGTAGCAATACAGCGCAATCTACTGTATCACCGGTGGGTACCTGGCGGTACTGGAGTTCGAACCCTGCACCTCCTGCATGCGAGGCAGATGATCGAACCTCTAGGCCACCGCTATGGTCCGCCTCATAGTGAACATAAGCTGCAGGAAGAGACCAAACCTGCAACCTCTGCGTTTCATACATTTACTATACTCTCATAGCTATGCTACAGTGGTAGCAATACACCCCACTGCATTTTTGCTTATATATTGATGTGCCAAAATATGAAGCCTTGAAAAAAAGAAAACGTACACTAACCCCTGATCAGGTTGCTAGCAGATGACTTAAGCACATTTTTAGGCGACCAGCTTTAACGAAATGCCATTCTTTTAAATTGGCACTCAGTGCTATTACCAACAAAGTGTGCCAAATAACTGCCTCAAATAAAGGGTGACACACTCAAGACACATGAAATGATGTCAACACAGCAACATTGATTTGCCCATAAAATGGAAAAAAAAAACAGCTTGATATAATAAACATCAAATCAAGGCTACATGCAGCAGAGTAAGCAAGCATCACAAGGCACAAGCTTGACAAAAATTTACTGCAATGGAGTATGAGAGTATGGCCAATACATAATATGCAGTTCATATGTTTCACCCCATTAGCAACATGTTCACCAGCATTACCCTGGCACTAACAAGGATTAATTTACAACAGCCACAGCTGCTTTGCTTTTCCGAATATCAGGATAGCAAAAGGCAAACCATATTTAAATAAAAAACGAATGATACTGCAAAAGCACCTCAGCTTGTGGCCAAAGTCCAAGGATGACATCTTTTATCCTCTGGATGACCCCCAACCGCATCCGATGCTCAGCTGGAGTTGGCTGCATGTATCTGTAGAACTCTTCAATCTCATCATGAAGCCTACAATAAAAAAACAAAAAGCAGCAATGACAAAGTGCCGCAATTGTAAGCACAACAGCACCAAAACATCCGACCTGGATGAAAACTGAAAGCATGGCAAATGCTCTCATGCCACAGAAACACTTCGGGCCACTGCAGTGGTGGGCTCCAAATCAATTTTTCCCACAAGAGACAATTTCCACCGAAATCTCAACATACCGGCAAATTAGCACTTCACCTCCACTGAAATGCAGCTGCTGTGTCTGGGACCGAAATCGCAAGCTTAGGCTCAGTAGCAGACTACCACAGCCACTGAGCCATCATGGCTGGTGCACATACGTGACAATAACAAAGTTAAACTCTCAGAAACCCCAGCTTGAACTCATCCCTGCCCCTGGATTTGATTTTCTCCTGTTATCCCTTTATTCTTTCTTCAATACATATAAATGAAATGACCACCAGTATTCCACTAACACTGCAAGCACTTTAGAAGGACTTGCAAGCGGGCTTGCTGCTGCATACTTAGGAAGAATATTATGTCGAGACAAGAAGCACACAAAACAGGCCTATGTCTTCTTTGCTCCTGGAAAAGGCTCCCATTTCTTTTCCTGCCACAATATTCTTCCTTAACCAGACCCTCCTACAGCAGGATACAAGTCAAGAAGGCAGTGGCAGGTGCCCCTCAAAGGAAGCCCTCAGGCCAATGGTTAATCCCCTAAGCCTGACATCGCACATGGCTGGCAGATCACTCCATGAAATCTGGTTAAACGCAACATCATGACACCCAGTTCGCCCGTGTGAATCCCGCTGCTCCAGCGGCTGCACATGGCACTCGCTGACAATGGCATTTCTTTCGATGAGATCGACGAACGTCTCCGGCGTGAAGCTAGTGAACGGCGATCTTATTACATGCGCTATCAACTTCAACAAAGTGGTGCGCGTGAATCTTGCGGCACAGAGTGATCTCGCTGTTCAAGCCGCACCACATCGTCGGCCATTATAAATGGATCGAATTCAAACACTGTCGTGTGCCCAGACTTGTTGGCGATGATCGTGCATGCCATCTGTCAGCGCTTCGCACGCGCAGATGGCACGCGCAGATGACCAACTTGCTCTGTCAGCCGCCACTTGTTTTTTATGTCGCACACTGTTACAGTGGCAGCAGCCTGTTGGCTGACCTGCAGTCATCCTGCAGCAGCGTTCCGATGAGTAAAGTGTTACAGTGTACTAGAATATTATATCTAGTTCACCATATTAGTGTACTAGTACTATATTAGTGTACCATATTAGTGTGCTTTGTGGTCGCGTGTGAGTATCAGTGCCATTTCATCATGCGGCGGCATGAGAGTTTCACGGCTGCGTTCAAGCTCAGGCTTTGTAATTACGCGCTGGAGCATGGCAACTGTGCTGCCGGCAGGCATTTCGGCGTCGACGAAATCCGAATACGTTATTAGAAAAAGCAGCAGAAGCTAACAATGTGGGGGGGAGGACGCTTTGCTCGTGGATCGTCGAAGCGTGGAACTGTATCCCTGACCGGGTAGTGGCCAAGAGCTTTAAGAAGACCGGCATATCCAATGCTCTGGATGCAAAAGAAGACTCTGTGGGACTGCGAAGATGGTGCTAGCGACGACACTGCCGTTTCCGACAATTAATCGTGGAGCAATGACAGCGAGGTTTTAGACTTGGAATAGAGTAGCTGCTGAATGAGAAAAATAAAACGGCAATGTGCAGTTCATGTGATGCCTATGCAATGTGTGCGTTTATTACAAAGGTAAGCCGTACTCATGATAGCTATTGTAAGAAATCTGACCTGCAACTTGTTCTGTTTGTTTTCGGTGCTCGAAAATTTTGAGGAAAATTTACCCCATGCAATGATCCCACCTGTAAACTTGCGTTAATTTTTTGAAAAAAAGAAAAGGATTGCACTTACTTCTGCTTAAGAGCGGAAATGCGAAAGCCTTTCCTCTCTTTCTCCCTCCATTTTTCTTATTTTTATCATTTGAAATTTTGTTTTTATTTTTACTTTATTATTTTCATTTTGATTTGTTTTCCTATTTTAAATTTTATTTTTTACTAAGTAAGCTTTTTCACATGTTTACATTGTTTTTCATGGAATCAGTCACCCAAAACCTGCTTCAAACACTGCATTTATTTTCATTAATGCAATTTATTTAAAATTCATCAACCACACTTTTCCCATTTCAAGGTCTACTCACGCACTACCTAACACAAACTTTTACACGTTAATCTACACAGAACATGCGGACAAAATTTGCTGACACTTTTTGCTCATGCGATATAACCATAGAATGCTTTCGTGTTAAAAAAAGTGTGATTATGCGAGTAAATACCATACTAATAGCCCATACATTAAACCACCTTCCTTTAGACTAGCACCCCTCTTTGGACAGCAGGCTCGCACCAGCTACAAAGCAACTCCGACAAGCATGCCATGCCACAGCCATGCCGAATTGAGCTGAACGACAATACACAGAAAACAGGATGTGGAATGGGCATTGTACTTTTTTTTTTTCATTCACTGCGATCATGTGAACCATAATCGGTGGCAGCATGGACGTCGCCTCGCACCTACACTTTGGCTTTCATGACTCCCTTCGCTTTTACGGAGCCAGCCGTTAATGGTGAGGAAACCCAGTGAGCGTGTTCATGCGATAGCACATGGAGACTTTGGAAGGGAAAGCCGTTGGTTATTTGTTATGAGGAGAGAGAACGGTTCAGTACTCGTCGCACTCTTGCTGGGAACAACAGCGTCGTAGGAAAAGGGATAAAATAGGGACTAAAAACAGGAAGAGTAAGGTGCCATAGCGGAGGGTGCTAATAATTTTGCTCCCTTGAGGTTCTTTAAAGGTGCACTGACATCATACAGCACACAAGCATCTTCCGCATTTTAATTCCATCAAAACGCGGCCGTTACAGTAGAGATTTCGTCCGCTGTTCTTATGGTAAGCTGGCGAACGCTGCAGAACACAGAAGGCCGGAATTTCAGCCCACGTCCTCGTGCTCAGCAGCTGAATGCCACAGAAGACGCTGCCACGGTGGTAGCGAGCTTGCACAGTATATGTATAACGCCGACATAACACCAAACCCACACAATCGCCCATTGTTGAAACTGGTGCTTGGAAAAGACCTTAGTAGTTTCAACTGTCTAAATTTAGTGACACTTCAGTTGTGGTACGCTGATTTAAATTCGGAGACAAAGTTCGCATAGTGCCGAAGTACATGTTCTGGCAGTGCGAACGTGAACGGGGAGCATATAGTGTGAGCAAAGCTTATGCAGCTTATGTGTGTGCCGTGCAGGACACTGAAAGAAACCGGGAATTTTCCTCCTCACCCACCGCTACCAGAAGTATCCACCAATCAATTCTCAATAACACATGAATGGCAGATGCAGCAACAGCCTGCTTGTAACGTTGAGGGATGCAGGCTGAAACCAACTGCACCAAAACCGATTTTAAGGAAAGGCACAGTAACTGCCTCAGTCTCTGGACACCTCAACAGCACCTTGAGGGAAGGGATGAAAGGTGGAATGAAAAAAGGAAGAGAAAGTTACCTTAATGGGGGAGGGGGGTTCAGATACATTTCTACCACCTGGTATTCTTTAACGCTCACCGACAGTGCACAAAACACAGCTGTCCTCTGCATTCCGCCTCCCCTGAAATGCGGCCGGGATTTGATCCTACGTCCTCATGCTCAGCAGCCGAATGCGCTAATCACTGAACCACCCCAGCGGGTCGAACTGCACCGTCTGCATGCTTGTAAGGAAGCACTCCTCGTGCCAAACCATGACACAGCATCTAAAGAACCCACGGGGTTCAACAGGTCGTTGCATGCCTGCGCATTCATCATGACCGAATACAGTGCTAGTTGTATTAGCCAAGGTAGGGTGGCTAGAATTGTTTAAGTGTGAAGAGGATGAGTTTCCTTTGTCGAAAGTGACCCCTCCACGTGCCACTGCCATCAGTGGTGCTGATGCTAAGGGCGTTGTCACACAGTCGCTGCTCATGCAGGGAGGTAAGCGTGCAAACAGTGTTTAGTTCCACAATTTGAGCGCTGTGCTTTGTCATTAGGATGCCACCGATGAAAAAAGGTCTCCGCACTGGTGGTTTGTCCCACAATGCAATTTTGAGCTCCAAGTTGTTTAGTTATTCACCTAACAGAACTGCTTTCTTTGTTAGAGCAGATGACAAGCAGGTGACAAGAGAATTCTGCTGTTTGCTGGAATCAATGACTTCTTTGTCTCTTCAACACACTATAGCATTTGTAAACCTCCGATTTAACGGGAACTGGAGCACTCATCAGGTGCTCGCATGGTATACTCTGTTTTGAGTTCGTGACTTTGGTCGATGCCTGCATAGTTTGACACAGCTTCTTGAGAAACAAGTAGTAAACCACGATTGATGCAAATGTGCATACCTACATAATGAGGTTTTCTTTCAAGTCCTAAGCCACTCTTAGAGACATCAGTATACACCCCTATGCGCAGTTAGAGTGCTCAAAACAAGTGTGGATGTCTGTATAACACGTGCCAAGACATGAGGCAATTGTATTTCATCAGTATTTTGTGTGCTTAGCGTACTGCCACACTCACATGACGCATATTTGCTTTTTTTTTTAGAGAAGAAAAAGAGGCAGAACTATGTTTGCACACATCACATTCAGTGGTCTCCCTCATGCCACTTGTTCTGCTCTTTCAAAGATCACTGCTACGTGTACTAAAGAAACAGGTAAACAGAAATGTTAAAAGAATAGTAAAAGCCGCCTTCCACCACCAGCAAAATGGAAACGTGTGCTTGTTCCAAAGAGAGAATGCTGATGGCAGTCGAGTCGCATTTAGTCAAAGGGAGATTTTGCATACTAAACAAAGTGCAAGAAACGGGCATTTTCGGTCAGCCCACTTCGTGAAGACAGCGAAAGTGGTGCTGGAAGCTAGCAATATTCCATGAAGCAGACAAACAAGAAAAAGCAGGTGGTGCGTGGGTGGCAGAAAACAAACAGAAACAGACAGGAAGGGGGGGTATTAAACAAAGCTGTCCAGAAAGGGGAGATAAGGTTGAGTAGGTTGGGAGCGGGTGTTGGGCAGTAATAGTCTGGGGAGAGAGAAGAAAAGGAATACAAAACGATGTAAATAGAAGGAAAAATGAGGAAAGGAAACAACAAAGACAAAATCAAGAGAACAAGAGAAAGCAGATAAAAGTAAAGAATTAACTAGAGAGAAGTGCTGCAAAAGGCAGCAAGTGCTATTAGAGGTCTACGGATATCAGACTTTGGAAAAAGTTACACTAACATAGACCCTCCTTTTTTCCCCTTTATTACAAAAAGGGGGCACGCAAAAAAGTTGCAGAGATTGCAGTGCATGTAAAAGAACCCCACACAGACAGAAATAATCCGGAGCCCTCCACTAAGATTTTACTACACCTTCTCAGCTTTGGCATGAAAAAATCCACTAGTATTTTGCTGCATGAACACACAACAGTGCAGTCTGTGCATGTAATTCTCTAACTGGGAAGCAAACGAAAAGCATGGAACACTTTCTGCATGTTTTAAAATTTTCCAGAGTACCAGCGCAAATCAACATGCCTTTTTTACAGCATATGACCTTTAAATTCCAGCTCGTGACAGGCATCTAAGAGAGATAAAGACACTCTGCTCTTAGCCACTGCGGCTCGACGAACCCCAAATACATAAGACAGGTGACGGTAACGCTAAACTCAACTGCCACATTTGAGGAAGCAGAAATGACAGCAACATAATTTACTAACATCTGGAGGGAAAAACAAGCGCGAATTATGCTTTTTTCGCCGCACACAACACTGCGGGACCTGCTCACTCCTACGGCTCCCACCTCCAGCGCCCCCACGCAGCAGGAGCGCGTTTTGGAGCCAACTTTCGGCGGCCGCTTTTCACATCTCAAAAAAGGCTAGCAACCCTAGCCAAGTTCCAGTTCCCCCGTTTCGCGCAGTCGTCGCTGGTATCGTCCACGGAGGTATCGTCCTGTCCACATGCCCAGATCTTTTTCCGTTTTCCGGACGGAGAGTGGTGGAAACAAACAGAGACTGGGAGCGGAGGAGGAAGGCGGAAAGCAGGAGGGAAAGGCGCCGAGGAGAAAGGACACGTGGCGGCACGTGGGGAGAGCGGTTGCGCACGCATATTTTTGCTTGCGTATTTTTTCTTTCAAATGATGCGTTAGACATCATTACATGGACCACCGCGTGATATTCACCTGCGACCGCTAAATAACAAATTAATTTCTTGACACTGTTCCGGTTTCATCAACCGAACTTTTACACGTCAGTCATCGTTTGGTTTCATCAATCGAACGATGACCGACGTGTAAATGACCTTCAGGTCACGTGAGGCATGAAAGAAACTACAAATATAACTGCTGATACGTCGTTTGTTGTCATTCGGGCTCTTGAAGCAGGCTGGTTTATATGTTATGACGCATCAGCATTTATATTGCAGGTGTTTTCGTGCCTCACATGATATCACAGCCATCGGTCGGCTGACAAAACCGAGGGTATGACGCGATAGCGTAATGGGTTAATTCCCATATGCAGAAGGTCATTCTCTGCATCCATAGATCAGTGGGAGTCCTCGTACCCCTCCTAGCACAGTGGTGCAGTGGTTAAGCGATGCGCCACTGCCCTGCGATGGCAGACACTCCCAGCGGTGGGACTTGTGCGGCCCAAGTTGCTTTTCCCGAGTGACCAAAATGGGCCGGTTGTGATGACAGACGCCGCAAGGTCACGTGACCTAGGTGGCTCTCTGGGGACCACCTGCTCACAACGCCAACATCGGATTTAACGCTGTCGTGTTAAAAATTGTTATTTCGCGGCTGTACACGAATACCACACGGTGATACATGTATTCTATTGTCTAATGCATGATTTGAAAGGAAAACACGCTACAAAAGATAGGTGCCTATAGTCCTGTGTAGTAGTGGCTGCGGCAGTGATAAAACCACCAGCGGCGACGTGGCACATCAGCTGCGCTGCAGAAAGGCCACGCATGCAGCCGTGGTTGAGTATCGTGCTTGGAAAGCTGCACACATGCAGGAGGCTAAGCCACAAATGTGTGGTGGTTCAGAGGGCGGACGCTATCGGAATGCTGCCCACAAACGCAGCCAACGCAGATGGTTGAGCTCTGAACGCTACACGTATGCGGTGGCCAGAACCACAAACGTGTGGCGTCCTGAATAGAGGATGAACGCTCTCAGGACGCAAATGCGCTTGCCGACAAGATCAAGACCTTGCCCGCACATTTCTCACACCATAATGCACTCATCACCAGAGGTGAGCAAATGCCCTAATTTTTACCTTGCCTCACTCACCCTCACTTTTGAATCCATGGCTCTCCCTCGCCCTCATTTTAGAAAGTTATCCGGCCCTCCCTCACCCTCACTAACAGTCGTTTTAAAACTATTATTTGTAGTCGGCAACTTCTGGCGATATTACTGAGTAATTAACATACAAGACAAGCCCTCAAGGCACTATTGGATGAGAGGTTAGATGCTTATATTGTTGTGTGTGCCCGTGTACGTGTGTGTGTATTTTTTGACCTAATACGTGAGAAAAACCGAGACAGCTACAAGTTGAGCCCAAAGATATCACTCTGCCTTTACTTCTGGCACCCACTTCGTGCAAACATGTGCCCAGCACTCAACATTTCATTCTTATCTACATGCGCTGCTAAAATGAGTCAGCGTGTTGTTGTGTCTGTACAAAAACTAATGTACACCAGAATATTTAGAAAACAATGCAGTAGCGTTTACCATGACAATTACAATAAGTGCTAAGCCCAGAGTAGACTGATAACAAGGACAGTGTGTAGGTCGCTTAATTATCATTACCCAATGACATTGCATAGCACTGGGTCTGCTGAATTTCACTGCTTCTAATCTCCCGCCATTTCCTGCTGTTTTCTGCATGCTCATCTAATGATGCTTCCACGCGCACGGATGAAGAGATGATGAAGACCATGCTTTCAAACTACAGCATGAGAGACTGGCAGTTTAACACTCGTGAGCGTGGGTACATGATGACGACGACAACATTGCAAGCACAGCTCGATAGTTTGGCAGTTCATACAGGCAGCATGTTCAGATTTCTCCAACTGATTGTTTATCTGAAGGAAGTATATGAACCAACCTATTTTAAATCGGAGTGGCATTCCCTCTTGGTGATGTGCGCAGCCTTACCTCGCGTCTAGTACTCCGTTGCTCCGTCTTTTTGCGGTACGTTTCGTGGCATTTCCTATAAGCTTTGTAAATAATTTAGTTAATGTAAATAGAATATATTTTCAATATAATAAATATCATGCTTTAAAAATAGCTGTGGCGATGGCGTAGTGGTTGGAAGCTGCGGCCAGTGGAACAGATTTTTTAGCACCGCCGCGGGTTCGGATCTCGCTCCCCCAGCCGTGAAGTTTTTTATTTCTTTAGTGTCTTCCCCCAGTGCGATGCCGGCTTTCCGCTGCAGTGAAACTCTTGTGCTGTCGTTTAAAATAAAACATTATTCAGGCCACTTAAAAATAATAAAGATAAAGATACATATACGAGTATCAAAAAATGCAACATTTGGGCTGAATAATGATAATCACTAACTCCCCAAGTCTGGAGTGAGCAATTCTTGTGGTGGCCATTTTAGTGCCCTAGCGCTTCCACTCCACTGAAAAGCGGTTGTCTGTCCGAAGCCTGCTCCTAGCATGTGGGCCACCTTGGTCATACGACGTTGTGACGTCAATACAAGTTGCCCACCGAACTGCAAGCAAACTGCCCACCGTGGCAATTCAATTAATGATTAGTCGCGAGAGATTCCTCAGGAGCAACATAGGTCTCATAAGCCCCACCGATGGCAGCACCTGCCATAGCAAGGCAGTGGCGCGTACCTTAACCTATGCACATCTGGGCCGGACACGGAATCAAGACTCCCATGGATCTGTGAATGCAGAGAATTGAAATTCTACCACAGTACAAGTCTAAAATGATGCAATATCACGCAAATTTACATAATATGATATATCAACCGAAGTAAGCCAGTTAAGGTCAAGCAAAAGGATACAAATTCAAAATAAACCATGCAAAACCAGGGCTAATGGTACTAGCGCACGATAATTCGTGGTTAGCCCCAATCAAGCTAAACCACCGGTGATTTTTTTGCTTGCACATCTACGCATTACCCAAACGCTGAGTGTCAATTCCCTACTGCAGCTGCAAGAAATTTGGTTCACAAAATCAGGTGCGCAATTACGTGGTCACACGTCTCACCAGGGAAAGAAATACACCAAGGGATGTTTCTGTCATTTGGAGAGCAGTACAACTTTTGTAGCGAGAGCTACATTATGGTATCATTTAGAGCCTTCAGCGTGGCGGTGGCACGTGACCGTGACGGTGGCGGCGCCGCCACCGCCACGTGGTGACGTGGTGCGGAGCAGCTGCCGGCGGCGCGGCGCCGTGGCTGATCACGTGGTTCGTCACCTGGTTGGTCACGTGACCAGGCACGTGGTGCGCCGCGGTGAAACAGAGCTGCCACAGCTGTGCGCATGCGCCGTGTCAAGTGGGCCGAAGATGAAGACGGAACAGCCATCGAAACGGAGCGGCGAAAGACACTTTGCAATTCAACTGAGCAAGTTCCACTTGGCCAGCTGTAGCTATCGCGACACTCCAGGCTTAACCAGAGTTAAACCACCGCCATTTTTTTTTTTTTTGTAACGAGAGCTACATTACTGTAGCCGCTTCGCCTTTTCAACATGATCGCACTTTCGTCGTGGTCGCACCGCACCGCTCGGCGCGCCATCTGGCACGACGTCACTCCGCCGTTGCGCTCGTGGAGCAGACGCCGCTCGCCTCGCCAGTTGCGCGCATGCGTAGTAGAGGGTGTCGCGAATTGGTAGCGCGTCCCCGACTTTCCGAAGGGGAACGCTATCGCATGCAGATGCGAACAAGAGAACAAAGATCAAACAAAACGAAGCCGGATTTATAGTTTAAAGGAAAAGATAATCTGTCTTCCTCTACACCTCGGTTTTCTGACACGTCAGCTCTACGCTCCTCGTGCTCGCCGCGCTCCTTGTCGCCGTCGCCTCGCACACACCCTTCACACGCGCAACGCTGGGCTGGCACGCGCAGCGCTCCGCTGTCCGACGCACCACTGTCGACGCACCGCGTTCGCAAATCCTCCGAGGATCTTTTGTGCACCTCATAGAGGGCGAGGGGGTTCGGCGTAGCGGGAGGCGAGCCGCAGCGTTTGTTCGGCGTCGCTTCAGCGTCCCGTCTCCGGCGTCGTCGCTCGGAGCCCGCAGGAGAAGGCGACCAAACACATGAGGGCATACGAACTGGCGTCTCCAGACGAGGGGGTGGGGAGACATCGTGGGTAAAGCCCCTCAATTATCCCCTGTTCGTAGCTAATCATCCCATTCAGCGGCGACGGGAACCTTATGCGGGGGCAAGCGGGACAATAGTAAGAGTATAGAAGGGGCGCTGCTGCCTTCGCAGAAACGGGCCGCGGCTTTTGGCCCTACCAATCCCCACGTACGAGGTATTTCGGGCGCCGACGCTGAGGTCTGGCCTCGCCAGATACCTGCGTCGCCTCGCTCCAAGCGCCGAATTTTCGCCTCCGGCGACGCCAGTAGCCCACACGCTGACGCGGCGCCGAAGAAACGCTGCCTTGTGCTTCGGCCGTTATGGAGAACGACGAGTCGGCTAGGCTTAAAGAAGCCAAACTTCGGCGTCGGAACGAAACAAGGACGAGACAGCGTGCCGAAGAGACCGAAGAAGAGCGTGTCAAACGTCTCGATAAGCGTCGTAATGACGACGCGGCTAGACGAGCTCGCTTAGCCTCCGACAATGAATCCGCGACGGTAGAAGACGTGCCGAGTTTGGCGTCTCTGAAGGAAGCCAGACTTGAGCGTTGGAGCGAAACAAGCATAGACAGAGATTAGCCAAGTAAATCATCAGTAGCATTACATCGCTTAACCACAGCGAAGCCTAAGCGTAGTCATGGCCTGTAGCTCTCGCTACCTACCAGGTTTAACCAGGGCTAAACCACAGCTAATTTTTCTTCTTTAGCACCTCGTACAATGCAAGGCGGAGCTAGCGACGATTCAGACCGAGGTGGTTAAGCTGCTGATTTATTTCCATGGTAAGACTACAGCGATTGACTTTGCCCACCACATTGCGGCACCCCTTTCCTATACCCCAATTCCAGCGAAAATAGAAAGATACGACTGTACTGAACTACTCACAGTGTGAATGAAAAAGTTCACCACCAACGCCGCCAACAGGCCTTGATTTGATAGTGGAATTTCGTAGAAGTGTTTTTGCGCTGCAGCGAGTTCTGTGAAACCTCACTAAGCTGAAAACGAACTTCGTTCCGGGAAACAAGGCTTAGAACTTAGGAGCTCAACAGCCTTACTAGGTATAATTTCTACATGCTTTACCTACACTCTGGTCATCTGACAGACTCAGGGCTGATAATGAAAATGCGAACTGCGGTACGTACCACGGTTCCCGTTGTACCGGCGGCCACCCGCACGGCCCGTCCAGTGCCTCCTTGTTAGCGCACTTTACAGGGTATTTCACCTAAACTTCACACAATTTTTAAATATAGGCTTTTTTAGTTATAAGACCGCTTTTTTCAGCATAGTATTGTCAGCGGTGTAGTACACCACGGCGACGGAGAAGGTGTGCGGATTTCCGCCTTTTGTGTTCGCCTCGTGTACCTCCAAGACTGCAGAAACTACGTATTCCCCGGGAATCTTCACCCTAAGAACTGGCGCTCTAAAACGGGAATTAATAGCGGGCTGCACAGAAAAAAGCGTTAGCCGGAGTACGGTTCGAGCCATCAGCCTCGCCCTCAGACCGTGCATCTTGCCCTCCCTCGCCCTCACCTCATCACGTCTTCCCTCCCTCGCCCTCACCTCACCATGTCTTTCCTCCCTCACCCTCGTTTTCACGAATTTTCATGCGCCCATCCTCCCTCACCTCACCGAGAGAAATACTCATGAGGCGAGGGTGAGGATGCGCCCATCTCTGCTCATCACAATCATGTTACAGTCATGCGTGACGTCATCACTGCGTTAATCATTCTACGACATCTGTTCCTGCTGAACAGCTACGCGCAATCCGCCTGGCGGCCGAAGACGCAGCGTGTCTTTGCCAGTCTTCAGTCGCGGAGGACCCGGCCCCTGAAGCTACGTGCCGGGGGCGGGGAGTAGGGGGCCGCCAACATTGGTGGAACAATAAAGTTTTCAATAAATAAATAAATAAATCAATTCACGAACCAACTAGCGCTGGTTTAAAAAAAATCGGCAGACACTTAAGACAGCTTACGTGTGTAAATGTGAAGGCAATACTGTCCCTGGGTGCATTCTAATGTTAATGCATAATGTTCGCAGATACATTGAAGTTATTTTCTGCAAGTTCGTGCTCGCGCGTATGACACCACCCCGAACGCTGCAAGACGAACGGTTGCATCACAATTTTGATGCAAAAGTGTGGGAAGACATACAATTTAAGGTGCATATGTCGTCATTTCGAATGCCTGTCGCAAGCTATAGCCCTCGACTTGCCTAGCACATGTAAGCTATATGCAACGAGATATCGCATTACACCATTCAGTACGCTCTACGGCAAACGGCTGCGTCATAATTTCGGTACGAATGTTGGGAAAACTGGAGCCACATGGAGGTCGGCCAGTGGCGAGTACATATAGACGAAGGACAGGTATAGGATTGTCTAAAGTGGCGGTGCTCGGCTTGCTGAGTGCGTCAGGCGGCCGCTTGATGACGTCGCCCTATTTTTCTTGCCATCACTGGAATGCTTTCACGTAAAACAAAAAAAAAACTTGCGCTGGTCACTCGTTGCACCCTTCCGGTAAAGAGGCTTTTATCGTATTTCATGGAAAACACCAGCTGGCGCAATCAACTAATCTAGAGCCAAATAGACCCGACCTCAACGAGAGCAAGACCTACTAAACTCAAAGCCTGCACAGATAGCACTGCTCCAGCGCACATGTTATATTTCACCCATTTCGTCCCTAGGGCAGAAACACTACTGGCAATGTAGCATTAATATACCGGGTGCCCCAACTAACTTGAGCCAAGGGTTAAAAAATAAATTAGAGACGGGCGAGTGAAACCAGTTGCATATTGGCGACAACCATCTTGCGCACCACAGGCAATTTTGTTACGCAATTAAGTTTGCTTAAGTTTAATTATCTAAATTCATAAATAAATTGCGTTTGAAGGGTTGTCGAGCACCTTCAGAAACACCCATTCCATTATTTACGATAAGGAAACCATCACGTCTTTTTTTCAGCTCCAAAGAAAGCCCGCGAAATACAAAATAAACTACGTGACTAACGCATTTGCGCGCCACGATCATGATGCTCTCAAACGTGGTTTGAGCAAACGAAATCACCTGCAGCCTTGACTCGACCCGCACCAGCGGCAGGCCGATATGTTGGCGGTGATTTCTCGTCTGCGTCAGCCAGTTGGCACACATGAGGCCCGTTTCACATGCTGCGACTGGACCGAAAATATTCGGTGTAGTCGGCGAGGCCGCAGTGCGATTTTAGGTCACTGCTTTTGCATGCAACACCGACACAGCGAATTCGGTCGGAGGGACAGGCAAGGTTTGCATAGGCAACCCATTATTAAACGCGACAGAAACGTTAGACGGAATGTGCTAATGATTTTGATCAGCGTATTTTTAGGTGCAAGGCAATATTTCGCATGTTTTGATTAGAATAAACAGCTTTGCTTCCACCGCAGCAACAGCTCCCACGTGACCCCACGTCGCACGCCGTCTCGGCGCTCCCCAATGGTCAGTCGCAGAGCGAACACAGCGACGCTGCGACTGAATTCCAACCGGACGGAACTAGATCGCAAACCGTCTGCGACTAGACCGACGGCCCTCCCCAGTCGCAGTCCGACGGAATTCGCAGTGTCGCAGGAGAAAATCGCATGCATGTGAAACGGGCAAAGTTGCCGCCGCCAACATATCGGCCTGCCGCTGCTGCGGGGCCGTCGAGTCAAGGCTGCAGGTGATTTCGTTCGCTCAAACCACGCTTGAGAGCAGCACGATCGTGGCGCGCAAATGCGTTAGTCACGTGGTTTATTTTTGCATTTCGCGAGCTTTTTGAAGATGGGGGAAAAAAGTGACGCGTGAGGGTATTCTTATCGTAAATGGAATGAGAGTTTCTGAAGGTGCTCGACAACTCTTCAAATGCAATTTGTTAACTAAATAAATATTGACTTTAGACAACTAGACTATTAATTAATTGCGAAACCAAAAATTGCCTGCGGTGCGCAAGATGACTATCGCCAATATGCAACTGGTTTCACTCGCCTGTCTATTTTTTAACCTTTGCTCAAGTTAGCTGGGACACCCTGTATACCTGTTGGAACAATGGCCTCCAGCATTTGTTCAAGGACATTTAATCATTTATCTACGTAATATCTATGCTCTGTGCTGATGAGAAAAATGGGAGCAAGAAATAAGACGCTTTTTTTTTCCTCGAGAGGAAAAAGCATTATGGCTGTTTTCATGACCGATTTTGAGAAAACAGTAAAAACCAAGTAAAGGCACTAAAACTGCACGCACAAAACAGCATACCACGATCACTGCAGACGAACAGATCAATCGTGAGCCCACAACGGCAAACGAAACCTGACGAAAATTGGAGGTACACGAATACCACCTAATTTTGGCGGCATGTTTTCTTCTTTGCAGAGACTCGTAATAGATTACATGGTCCTACACGTGGTATTCGCCTACGATCGCAAAATAACTTATAATCGAGTTTTCCTCTGATGTTTCGGCTTCAACAGCTCTGTGACGTCAAAGTTCGATATAGGTCACGTGAGGCATGAAAAAACTACAGCATAATCGCTGCTTCTTCATTCGTTGTCATTCCGGCTATTCAATCAGACAGGCTTTAACTTCGTAGTGCATGAAAACGACGAAGCAGCGGTTACATCGGTACCTTTTTATGCCTCGCGTGACCTGTACACAACTTTGACGTCACAGCCATCGACCGGCGGTTGTATCGAAACAGCATGACAGAGAAATTCAATTAAAAAGTATTTATCACACGTAGGCGAATACGACGTGGTAATCCATGTACATTAATGCTTTACGCATCACTAAAAAGAAATTCGGAGGACGCTTAAGCTTCGCCTTTAAGAGCAGGACGCGACAGCGTGTTGCAGCATTGCCAAGGAATCCACGGAGCGCCATCGTCCTTCGGTGCGACCCCTTGCCCGGACAATTAAGGGAAAGGAAGCATATCTTGATGGACACCCTAACCACGCCGTAAGGCAAGGAAAATGAAAATAAAATTTAACGAAATGAAAGGACGCCTGTCTCATATCTCGGTGGACACCCGAACCGGGCCGTAAGGGAAGGAAATTTAAATGAAAATTGGTTTCAAGGAAAGGAAATGACGCCTGCCTCAATTCTCGCTGGACACCTGTACCGCGCCGTAAGGGAAGGAAAATCCCTACCCTTACGGCGCAGTTAAGGTGTCATGTCCACCGAGATGCGCCATTTTTCGCTCACGGCCAAAGACGCCGACGACACCAGCTTTTCCGCGACACGAGCTCCTTAACGCTGTCGCGTTAAAACACGCACCCAAAAATTAGGTGTCTATACTCTTCGCGAAGAACGCTCATGAAACTTCGAAAGTGCGCACGCGCGGCCCCGAAAGATTCCGCTATCTGTACACATCAGTAGTTCAGTCGAGGATGCCGGTGGTGCTGTTGCATGATGTCACTTGAAAAACCACAGATTTTTGCCAGATTTAGAAGTGTGGCAGCCGCAAACGACACTACAGATTTAGCATAGCAGGATCCGCGATCAGCTGCCGCGGAAACTCACTTGCGCCCGTGCAGTGGCAGGTGTGCGCCCCCTCAGGACCATTTGGGCATGCGAAGCGAGCACCTCGACCTACCGGTTCGTGGTAAGATCGCGCTATGCTAAGTCTATTCACAGCACAACAAACGGCGTCGCGGTTCCACCGTCGAATACAACTCGAGAACCAAGCACCTGCAAAGAATGCCCTCCACCCAATGGCGTTGGCCCATTTTAATGACGTCACGGTTAATCCCCTTTCATCTGCCAGCCCCCTGCCCCTGCGATGTCACGCTGGCAGGTCCAAGGGAATTAACCACGGCGTCAGTACAGTCTGTCGACGCCATTGGGTGGAGGGCCTCCGTTGAAGGGGTACTTGCTGCTTTGTTCTTGAGTTTTATCACGGACGAACTAACGCCTGCGTTTGCGTAAACAGGCCCCCGACTCTATTTCAGTACGAGCGGCCACGATTATCAAAACGAGTTTTGCCGGTCGACGATGGGGATTTAAAAAAACCGTGGTGTCATTGAGGCTGTGGGCATCGGTCAAGACATCATTTCTCTTGTGGGTATACCGGCGCCGACATCTTCGAGTGAGCGAGCACGGCGCTTTGACAGGCGCCAAAAAGGAGATAAAAAAATAAGCAAGCAAAAAATAAAGCACGGCCACCGTGAGTGGTTGTTTGCTTCCCACCTCATGTTGCGTTCGTCACGAGTGACGCCACGACCAAACGAAATGGAAAACGAAGTTTTACAAAATACGGCCCTTAGCCCCATCGCGCCTTAATATGACGGTTTCGGCTGCTTTTTTCCGGGCGCAATCAGGGGGGTAATGTTTCAAGACAGATAATTAGAAAACGCCACAAATCTCGGATATACTCTGCGGCAATGAGATAAAAGAGAACGACACCGGACACAATTCTTCAGTTGAAGTCGTTTGATCAGAACCGTCCCAGTAAACGGACTTCGGCCGGGAAACAGCACCTTGCATGTCTGCCTTTCGAAACAGTTCCATGCGTGGTGGGTCTAAAGTACAATTAGCTTGGCAAACACATGCACTCCCTTATCCCTAGGTCATGCGTACTAGGACGCGCACTTTTCTCGCCCTTTCACTACCTTCCCTCACGGCACCGTTCACGCGTCCACCCATAGCGACACAGTTACTTTGTTTTCTTCATAGCCTCCCCTTTCTACAAACGTTGCCATGCAACACTACAGTAGGCGGAAACGTTTTCCAAGCACTGTATTCCTCTTCACGCTACCTGACTTGGAAGGTTTGAGGCTGCCGCCAGGTAATGTTCCGTAGTGTACAACACCACCGTGGTACTGCCTCCGTCTTTGCAGCGCCGTAATTACTATGGTAAGCCTACAACTAGCACATTTGGCAAATTTCAGTGATACCGTGCAACTAGTGCGGACAGAGACTTGTGCATTGATGCCCATTCTACAAAACGGCACAGATGCATTAGAGCGATTCCGCTACTGGAGGGAGGCGGGGGAGGTTGCGGTGGAATATAAACCGGTGCCCTGCATGAAAGGCTGGATGCGGAACCAGTGCAACTCCGCTTCAGTTTCTTGCGCGCACCTTCGACCAGGAGAAAAGTGTTTTCCGTTACACGCGCCACTTGAGTCACCCTCCGTAAATCTAGTACCGTTCAATACCCGGCGCGTACGCGCTAGAAACGCGCACAATCGCTGAAAGCGCCATACGTGCACCACCGACCAACAGGTGGAAAGCGAGCGCCATCTTGAAGTCACCTTCGTAGCCAGTGCACGTGGCGGAAAGTCCCGCCGATTTTGTCGAGACTGCGCGAGTTTTCAAGGTCGTCGCGAATCTCAAGAGACCTGTTGGCATTTCACATTTGTAAAGGCAATGGGCAATTTAAAATGTCACTGATTCCATCCTCGCATTAGAAGGGCTCCAAAGAGCACAGCTGGTAATTATCAAGCACACAATGCACCGACTCCGTGTTTACATTTCTCGCATCTATCGAGGCTCTTTCTACATTTGTTCTACGTCAGACACTTGATCGCACTCGCAGCACGCCGCGAGTGAAAGGATGGAGGAAGTGAAAGAGAAAGCGGCGTCTTGGCCAAGGACTCCGGACCTACTGTGCGCCTAACTGCCACAAATATTAGTACGCCTTATGCAAGCCTTACCGCACTGTGTAGCTGGTGGCGTGCCGTCAGCAAATACGCAATACATCGGTAAGACCTGTCCTTTCCACCCTGGATTAGTATCTAAACGGGAAAGCAAACTAAGGCTTCCACGAAGTCTTCTCTCGCATAACCTCAGAGGCCCAGTAATTCACAAATTAAAGCATAACAATGAATCAAACAATGCAGGATCAGTACCGAAACTTAAGCTGCTATGGCAGCTCGAGACTTGAACGGTCGACAGGATATGACACAGGGTTGGTGCGCTACTAAACGCATAAACTACGAATACTAAAAATTAACTAGTTCCATTCGCTCGCTTGTTATCCCGCATTTCAACACTCTGCACATAACGGCGAAACGAGCGCGAAAAGTACGCCCGCCCCTACGTAGAAGTCGTACATTTCAGACAGCCTGGAAGCGGTTTGCTCGGCCACCAAAAATGAAAGCTATCCCTTTCCACTGGAAAACAGTGCCTGGGAGATGTCGGCACACTCGAAATTTTGATAAGCGATATCACTGCAGCAGCAACAAAAAAAAAACACAGCGAAAGCCCACGGTACGAGCAGTGAATGGAGTCTACTCGAGAGATGCGTGTCACGTGCAGAGCAATGAAATAAGGCACGAGAGAGAAGCACTCCAAATGCGATCGGCACTACGGCTCGACAAGGATGGCGTACTCCCGACGTACAGTAAGCCCAGCGTTAGCTTCTGCTATTAGACGTCTTTCACACACACACACACACACACACACACACACACACACACACACACACACACACACACACACACACACACACACACACACACACACACACACACACACACACACACACACACATCGGCGGACACCTCAACCGCGCCGTTAGGGAAGGGATAGCATAACCGTGTTTACCAGACAGCTCCAGCGCACGCGCCTGGCCGACCCAGTATCATTCAGCGTGCACAGGAGGCGTCCGGTAAACGGGTATACGTCTCCGCTAATACGTCTCGGGTATGCTAAAGGCACGTCAGTTCAGGGACTGCGGCCTAGGGTGGTCCTGTGTCGCACGATCATCGCAGTGGCACCTACAATGTGCGAGACAACTATCTTAAATGAAACCCCCCCTCCCACCACCACTCTTGTAACGCCACTTCCCTGACCCAGCTCGACTCGACGCATATCATGTTAAGCAAGAATCGCGCGTTTACCGAAACAGGCAACAACAGCTGCCACCTGTCCTATAAGAAAAGGCCGTTCTGATCAAAGCATCGGCGGCCCCTGCTTTCTCGAGCCACAGAGAAGATGGCTAGAGACTAACATTACGTGAAAATAAAGCTGCAAGAGCCCCCGCCGCTGTGGCTCAGTGGTCAGGGCGCTCGGGCTACTGAGCCGGAGTTTCAGGGTTCGAACCCGGCCGCGTTTCGATGGAGGCGAAGCGAAAAAGGCGCCCGTGTGCTGTGCGATGTCAGTGCACGTTAAAGATCCCCAGGTGGTCGAAATTATTCCAGAGCCCTCCACTACGGCACCTCTTCCTTTCTTCTTTCACTCCCTCCTTTATCACTTCCCTTACGCGCGGTTCGGGTGTCCACCGAGATGCGAGTCAGATACTGCGCCATTTCATTTCCCCCAAAGTCAATTTTCAATCTTCAAAGGGAGAGAAGGTGGACGTCGCCTGTCAGGCGGAAGATCTGCACTAAGTTGTCTTGAGTAAGCAAACATCCCCCACACACACACACTCACAAATAAAGTAATAAAATAAAATCGGAACGCGCCTTGCGCACTGCTCAAAAAATGAAACATAGGAAGAAATGCGGGGGGGGGGGGGGGGGGCAGCAATTCAAGGAGTGACAGCGCTTTTAAACGGACAGAACACTGAATTTTAAGCACCCAACCTTTTCGATACAACGGAAAGCTTGCTGTCTAAGGTGCTCGATTCCGCAACGGTTGTTAGAAAACGTTGTAGATAAGATTTTTAGCGAGAAGAGCGTTAGCTCTTACTAACGTTTGTCAAGGACGCGTCTGTCTGCAATGAAGGTCAAATTGACCAAAACAGTAACCATGTGACCACACCGTATCACACAGCAACAGTCATAAGCACATGGCAAATCTATTTCTACACTATTATCTGAACACCTTAGCTGCCCACCTGTTATCGTTCTTCAGGCGTTCTTCATAAAATATTTTACTCTGAGCTTCCCGTGCTTCAAACGATGCCCAGCCCATGTCCCCCGGAACCTAACGCCATATGGCGCCTTCAGGGCGATCTGCGCATGCGCTGTCACGGCCGGACTGGAGAGAGGCGAGCGCGCGCTCGCCGTCGCCGCTCGAGTCCGGCCGTGGCGCTGTGCCAACGCGCGCTATGCTAAAAGCGCCTGCCGCGTCGACACCAATCAGAGCGTGCGCACTGGAGGCGTGGCGGTACGCGCTAGGCTAAACGTGTTTAATGAAAAGCTGCGGTTCCGCGATGGCTCTGCACTAACGCGTCCGCGTCATCACAAACGAGGAGGAGACGGAAGAGAGCAAAGTGCGCACATGAGAGCAGCAACAAGGCTAGACGTCACAGCGCATCACACTGATGCGACAGGTGTCGACGGTTAAACAAAGGCGTGTGGCGCAAAGCGGAGGGGTTTGTATGTTTTGTCGCTCGCGCGCGGTTACATTCAGACAGAGCCTGTACACTAGCGCAAACTTGTTCACCTTTTTATATCTTTGTAAATATTGTGAATAGTGTATAAATCTCTCCTGTTCTTTCTCGCTATCGCTCCCCTCTGTACTTCTTGCTATCATTTCCCTGTCCCGCCGGCCGCAGCTCGAGTGCTGAAGACATAAGATAGCAAAATGGCGCATCTGGCAACATGCTTTCCTTCCCTTTTTGTATTTTTTGCCATAATAAACCACTACTATTACACGCTGACGTGGCAGGTGAGTACTGCGCGCTTGCACGGCAGCATTACAAGACTGCAAGGCAAAAACGCGGAGGGCCTCGAATTTCGCGCCCGAAAAGCGGTGCAAAGACGCGAGGTGAGTAAAGTTCAAGAGATGCGGGCCCGGGCAAGGTGATTCAACAGAACCACAAGTGTAGACAGTTGGGCTAGTTGGTGGCCTATTACACTATGAATAACGCTTCCAGCGCGAGAAACACGGTGTTCCAACCCTGCTGGGGACACGTCGTTTGACCCCACTAGAAATAAAAAAGGATGAATTTCTGGGAAACTACCTGCGGAATCTTTCCCACCCTCCCCTATGTCGGGTTCGCCCTGAGACGCGACCCACGATGAACAAGACGACGCGGGCAAAGGCGCATTCCCGAAATTAACCGTGAGTGACAAGTGCCTGGCTTGGATGGACGTACAGCTTGGGACGAAGTAGCAGCGGACCTCCGTATCCTCCTCGCCCATTCCCACGGGGCTCTGCGGGCTATGTGCGGCGATTCTTCCCATCTGTGTCTCGTGTGGTGAAAGGGGCGGAGCCTCAGTGTATTTAACGAGCGTCCTGAGCACGAACGATCGCTCTGGGCCCTGACGACCAGGCTCATCCAGTCGCTCGACGCTGTGAACTTTTAATTCTTGACTGCTTGCTCTTTCTATTTCTCTCGTAAAATATGTAAATCAAGTTTCTTGGAAAAGTGCCAGAAAACCCGTTTGTTTTTCGTTTTCCCAACCTTCAAGTTCCATATTTCTCCAACCCGAAGGCTCGGACACGCTACCCAACGGAGCCCGGGTACGAGTGAACCCCTGCGTCACGACACACGGACATATTAAGAGTGGACACCACGGACTTTGAAGTCCGGCGTCCCTGGTGTCCACTTTTCCTCAGTCCGTGTGTTTTTAGCGCCGGAAGCGTGTGTTACAGTACATCAATAACCGGCGCAGCATTTCGTACAACCAGCTGCGGCGCTGATCCTCGCCGCACCGGGGAGATGAGCGCTGCGCAATTTTTTGCATTCTGCCCGTATGTGCTGTACCCCGCCGCGGTGGCACAGTGGTTAGGGCGCTTGGCTACTGATCCGGAGTTCCCGGGTTCGAACCCGACCGCGGCGGCGGCGTTTTTATGGAGGAAAAACGCTAAGGCGCCCGTGTGCTGTGCAATGTCAGTGCACGTTAAAGATCCCCAGGTGGTCGAAATTATTCCGGAGCCCCCCACTACGGCACCTCTTTCTTCCTTCTTTCACTCCCTCCTTTATCCCTTCCCTTAAGGTGCGGTTGCGGTTCGGGTGTCCGCCGATATGCGAGACAGATACTGCGCCATTTCCTTTCCCCCAAAACCAATTATTATTATTATTATTATTATTATTATTATTATTATTATTATTATTATTATTATTATTATTATTATTATTATTATGTGCTGTACGAACTCAGTACTGTCGCTATAACAGGCATCAAAGCGGCAGTTCCATAGTTATAATACGGACCTTTAGAACAGGAGGACCCTATCGATTAGGGGAGCGGGGGAATAATGGGCGCCACTGCGCAGGACATTAGCACCACTCCGGTAAATGTCCTGCGCATGCGCACAGGCTCCCCGCTACTCCCCTAATCGATAGGGTCCTATTCTAAAGGATGGTGTGCTGACAGTCATGGCAGCGGTAAGAGCGTTCAATTCCCTGTCAGGCATTACGGAGCCCTGTCTGGCTTGAGATTCATCGGCGGTAGCAAGCTAACAGTAACCAATGAGTTCAAGGCGCACGACTACCCCACCCACCTCGGTGGCTACGGTGTTCTACTGTCGATCGCGGATTCGAATCAGGGCCGCGGCGACCGAATCTCGACGGAAGCGAAATGCCCGTGTGCTGAGCGGATGCATGATAAACCTCCCCAGGAGGTCGAAATTAACTCGCACCTCTCCACTACGGAGTCTCTCATAACAGACATTTTTGCTCAAGCAAAACACCATTACATAAGGCGCCAGCGACGACACAAATCAAACAGTTCTCAAAGAACGCTAAGAAGGTACCGAAACAAATCGAGGTCATTATAATGAAGGCAAGCTGCAGAAGAACTCGGGTATAAGGACACGTTTTTATAAAAGCACTCCTGAGCAGCACTTTAGTCTAAGAATTTGAAACATTAACACCACGCTACAAAGTTTGTACAAGTTACAGCGTTATGCGCAAACGGTTCGGGTTCGTTCAGGTTAAGACGCTTACGCAAAATAAGAATAAACTGCGGGACGAGCGCGAACCGCACAGGGAAACCCACAATACATGCGCAACCGACACCTGTGCTGCAAAGCTAGAAAGCCAGCAGTACACAGAGAATACAGCCAACGCGATATGTGCACGCGTAGTAACACTCCTTACATCAAATCAACAAACTAAAGATATCAGTCAAGGACGACACCCCTCCCCCCCTTTTTTTTTGGGGGGGGGGGGGGTGGGTGGAATAGAACATGCGCTACTTGTCCCTGCTTGTCTGATAACAAATGCGCGCCAAAAAATTGTTGCGCACGCATAGGTTACATTCTTGCCTCGAAACAAACAGCGTCCAGTTTGACAAACGCATTCACGGTCGCAGCTGAGTATTGAAATTTGGTCACATTGTTCTTCCAGCATGTGTTACTTTTTCGTTTGTCACAGCACAGATTCTCAACTAGAAGGCGCCGAGAGAAGTAAAAATTTCGAGCACTTGAAGACTGCGCGAAAATAAGCGGCTCGGTATGGAAGGTGCACTTTTTCTGTTTAATTTTTTTTTCTGTTCCCTTTCCTTATAATTTTTACGCAAGGCTTTCCATACGTTCGACGTCATATCTGTGGATTACCCTGAATCTTGCAACCGCGGTACTCCGCGTCAAAGACAACTGCAAGCAATGCGTCTACCATCCCGATTTTAATTAAATAGCAACAAACGAAAAATGGAATCACTGAAGGCAATTTATATCGGACGAGAACGAGTGCACCGACAAGCCTTGTATCCTAATTTTTAGTTTCTACAGATGCGCCATAACAGACGTGTTCATTTAACTCTGCGCACTGAGGGTCAGCTTGAACAACAGTGCACAGCTTGCTTCCCGGTTCTGGTATACCTGTCAGTTTTTACTGTGCATATCATCGCAGGTTCCCGCTTCCGTCGCGCAAATAACGTGGCTTGCAGAAAATCATAAGTAACCAGGCAGTTCCAATTTGGAACCAGCCTGTCCAGTCGCTGTGTTTCCTGTTCTACCTCCAACCAAGGATATGTCGCCCCGGTTTAATAATAATAATAATAATAATTGGTTTTGCGGGAAAGGAAATAGCGCAGTATCTGTCTCATATATCGTTGGACACCTGAACCGCGCCGTAAGGGAAGGGATAAAGGAGGGAGTGAAAGAAGAAAGGAAGAAGGGGGTGCCATAGTGGAGGGCTCCGGAACAATTTCGACCACCTGGGGATCTTTAACGTGCACCGGTATTCTCTCCAGTATCCTTGTTGCATCTTTATCTCTTTACTTAAACCGTGGACCGTACTTATGCGCATGCGCGCATATGCTGCGGCACCGAGCTTCCGAGGACATCAACTCCACATCTCTGCTTGTCGGCACAGGTCACAGTACAGCGGCAGGTGCAACTACCGGCGCAAAAGCAAGGGCCTCTAGGTAAATCGTCTCGGGTGGTGCAGTTAAGACGTCCTCGCAAAGAGAACCCGCCGTACAAGCGATGCGCTCTACCTCCGTATGAGCTGACCTCAAGAGACTACGCGTATGGATGCCAGAATCTGGCATCCAGGAAGCCAGACTTGACCGGAAAGACTGCGTACTTTGCTCTACGCCGCAAACAATACGCGCAGCGTCACCTTCACTGAACACCGAGAAAGGTATAGTGAATTTGCAACTTGCTGTGCCTGCTTTGGCGAACAGCCCCTAGTTCGGGTTTTTGAACTAACGCTCATTCAGAATTAACCAAGCGCCTCCAAGCGAGTAGCCGTGCGCGGATACCCGCTCGCTGTGCAGGCAGCGCTGCGCATCAATTCACCCGGATCTTCCGCTAATACATTTCATACACGACAGCAGTAGCCCGTACACGAGGGCGTACATAATAAAACGCATCTGCCATGCGTTCCGCTAACGAAAGCCAACTCGTAACGAGGAGGCCACAAAACAGCCATGAACTGGAGCGACTCGGGACTCAAACGGCACTTTTCCTCACGCCTGTTTCACTGCCACTTTAGGTAGCGAGTCTGGATCCCGACCGAGCAGTATAGTTGAGGTGCCCTTTTCAGCGCCTCGGCTCGCCGTTCTGGCATATTCTGGGCCAAACGAACGACATCAACTCCGCAGTGTGTCCCTCACGCAGGTAAGGCTGTAAACGGGTGCTAAAGTCACACCTTCAGTTTAAAAGCAGGCAATGCAGTTCCGCGCGTTCGAATGAAGGCTGGTGCGGTACACGAAGCCTGCCAGCAGAAAAGCATAACGATCAGCCTGGTGAACCAGTACCTAAAGCCGTGGATGTATGACTGACGATTCTGCGCAAGCTTCGCGCCGAGTTCGCACCGTCGGTTCTTTCACGGCTTTTAATTAAATGCGACGCCAGCCACAGCGAAACGAATTAACTGGCGGTGTAGATTTTCGGCTAGCTCGAAAGCTCGAAACCGGCTATTTTATCCCGGAGCGAAGCGCGAACACGGAAGGTTTAGCCGCCCATAAAGAGGCACGAAACAAACGTCACAGCAGCAGCACTGGGCGTCCACTGCCACCATGGGTAGTCAGCATATCAGCAAGCGTTTAAATTTGTTCCCCTTTATATTTTTGAACAGTGCACAAACTAGCCTACGCTTCTAAGACGGAAAAAAAAATACAGCTCCCCCGAAAACGTGTCAAGAGTGCGCGAAAGAGCAGTGGCGACGTGCGGCTCTGAGCTTCAGTGCCAGTTACAGCAAGTATGCGCCGCCTAATGGTTTGCACTCCCGTGTTTCAGAGAGCCAATCGATCACGGGCGGCGTGCCGCTCGCACTTCCCGAGAGGTGTGCCGAGGGCCGGACCAGAGTTGCCACGAACCAGTAGCTCCAAGGGCTACGCTCAATCGCGCACTGCCGCGCGCGGATGCGGCCGGGCCACTGACCTCCCTCGTTCTAACGCGGGCTTCAAACGCGGGTCGCCACGCTAACGCCCCATCAATGGCACGATGAGACCCGGAAATCACGACGGCGAGTAGCCACACGCGCTACTGCCCGTGCAAAGAAGACCGCATTTGGGCCAAAGTTCCGGGATTAACGCATGCAAAGTGGCTGCGACCGGAGCCGGTGGGAGAAGGCGGAAAAACTGCACGATCGGCAGGAGGGAAGAGTGAATCACCGGGAAACACCAGCGTTGTCCGAACCAGCGAGAGCCGCTTTCGCCGCAGGGGCTGCGCATTTCCGTCCCGGGGGGGAGGGCGCTAAGCGCCGTCCGCGAATTATGCGAAATTATCGGCGGCCACTCTTCGCCTAGCGCGACGAAAGCGGACGAGCGAAGAAAAAACGCGCTTACCGCTGCAGACCCTGGCGCGGGTCTCCGCACCAGAACAGAAGGCCGGGCGGCGTCAGGATGCCGTTCCACGCCTGTCGACACCGCGGCAGCTGCAGCAGGCTCATCGCACTTTTCGCAGCGCTGGCGGCACTGTAAGCAAGTTGCGACCACCGCGCTATCGGGGCGCCTTGCCGGTGGTGGCACACTGCGAGCCAGATTGCAACATCACGCCGCCCCCCTCTGTTCCCGCTGACTGCGGACAGGTGGTGTGGCCTCCCCTGGCGATGCGACGATAAGGGACACCGGACAAGCCTCGCCAATGCAGTCGCGGAAGGGTCACTCCAGAGAACATTCGCCGCTCACTACTGTCGAGCGCCGAGAGAGGCTGCCCGGCGCTGCGCAGCTACTTGCGCACGGAACACCTCACAAGCCGCGATTTATGTCGGCCTGCACTCGAGGTGTGCCAGTCGGAAGCTCACAGCAGGTCGCCGTCCGTAGCAGACCGCGTAGCGGCCGGCACAGTCTCCGGCTGCAGGACCGAAGCGTTCAGTCAGGTCGAAGCACCGACTACACCGGGTCATTCGCGGATAGCGCGGCTACCGATACGCTTGTGGCCGACAGGGTGCGTAACCTTCGGTGCATTCACGAACTACGCAGCCAACCAATGAATAGCGTGCTGAACCCGATAATATGGGGTGGGGGAAGGGGGGGGGGGGACCCTCGCGGCAGCCGCCAGTGCGCAGCCAACTCGCGCAATAGCGAACCTTCTAATAAAACCACTGCGTTTCAAGGCTGCCGCGAAACTCACCATCCGCTCCTTCAATTTTCGCAAAGAGAGCGCGGAATACGGGATCAACACGCGCGCTGACCGAAGAATGGCCCCGTCATGTAACCAAAAATCGCGCGACGAGCAGCAGGGGGCGGCCGCCGAAGGGGGCAGCTTTTTGATCAGACGCAGGGAACAGAACGCCGCTGACCCGCCGGATGCCGCCGCGTTGCTATACTCAGACGCATGCAGGCGAACGAACGGAAGCGCGAAGGAGGCTGCTAGCTGCTGCCGCACGATGATTCGGGCCACGAACCGAGCACGAAGACACACACGCTATCACAAGACAAGCTTCTGTGCGCCAGCGGAGGGATGACCGCAGCAATAACGGGCATTACAAGGCGTCGATTCTGTACGTTACAGGACCACAAAAACAAACGCACGGGTCTCCCAAAGACAACACATAAATACGAGATTGCTTTCGTCACCAAGGTAAAGCGTAGAGTTTTATGTAAGGAAACTCGTGAGCCGTCGCGGGTTCGCACAATCAGCACGACTTGGCGATGGTCACAGGCAAAGATGCTCGATAGCACTCTTATCGGGAGCAGCGCGGTCTAACGTGCCAGACAAATCCACCGAGTGTCGCTGGCGAACCCTCTCGAGACCCTGCGTCGACACCGAGAAAAATGCACCCCCCCCCCCCCCCCCTCCACAAGTGACGACCAACGTCAGTGTTGGTCTTCAATTAGGACATGAGATGAGCGCGCTCCATTATCTAGAGAAACGCGCCATTATTTTACCTACACCGACCAAAATCTTCCATGTTCCGTTCCTCCATTTGTCGTCCTGCTGCGGTTTCATTCGTACACGACAGCCCACACATCCCTTGCACTGAGCACGAGTGGAAAGTGTTCGCTTGATTTCGGACAAAGTGAGAACGCATAAAAACGGACGTCATGCGCGCTTTGCTGGAAGCGTGACGACACCTTTGCGATTCCACTGGCTTAGCTTAGGCTGTACTATCGCGATGAAAAAAAAAAAAAAACGCGGCGCCTACGCACTGCGCTGTTCGAGTTACTTTTGATCGCGCTTTTACCTGCACGGTAAAAAAAAAAATACGACAGAGTCGTCTTGGAATGCATAACGGACGACTGTAGCGTCCTTTTGCTAACACCGAAGCAAAAGCGTGATTAAAAGAAATGCGAACACTAGAGCGCCTAGGCTCCACTCTGTTCGCATTTCTTTCCATCGCCCCGATACAAGCAGAACGCAGTATACGACAGTGTTACGACCATGTTGGACCAGAACGACACACTAGGCGCCTCATGACGACCTTGTCCTGTGGTTTTGGGCATGAAGGTATTTATGAAATATGTCCAAGAAGCTGTTCGCCAAGTGCGGCAACTCGTCACAAAGGATCTTTAATGTCAAAGACGCCGCGGTGGCTCAGTGGTTATGTCGCTCGGCTGCTGACCCGAAAGACGCAGGTTCTATCCCGGCCAGGCGGTCGTAATTTCCGGAGCCCTTCACTACGGCGTCCCTCATAGTCTCAGTCGCTTCCGGACGTTAAATCCCCATAAACCCAACCTTTAATGTCAATGCTAAACTTACGCACCGTCCCTCAACTGACATCCGCATAGGGAAACGCGCCCAAGTCGGCGGGAAGCTGCCTGCCAACGCAAATCAGGACAAATGCCTTCCGGATATCAACGTCAGTATGAGCCATCTTTCCATGGGTACACGATGCTGAAACGAAAACGCGACCGTAGCAGCGAGCGTCGAAAGGACCTCTTGACTATGTTTGTCCAAGGTCCACGCGGATGAGTTTGTCATTGATGGAAGCTGGCAGCGGTTTGTGATTGCACACAGGGTCTCTTTCCATAGCACAAACAAGCTGCGCCTAGACGCTCTAGCGTATGCGCGAGAAATCCGAGCCGCCGTAACCTTGCCATCTAGATGAGGTGGATACGGTCATGTTCTTCAACAGATGTCGAACGGTGCTGGCCGGCACCGTACGCCCGGGCGGAGGTACGGTGCACTAGTCGTCAGTTAGGCACAACCCATCTCTATTTTCATTATTCCTGCTCTTTATTTTCTGTCTGTTGTACGCAGCAGTGATAGCAGCCCAGTAGGTGCCAGTCAACTGGCTCCATCCCCCCCTAACGCGATGGTTCGAGCTGCGGCGACTAGGAGGCGCTGCGGTTTGGCATTCAGTAGAGTTACTGTATAAGCACCTAGAGTTGCGAGTTTTGTCTTCCCTACGCCGCTCGCGCCTCTATTGGCTTAACGCGCTCACGTGGTTGAAAAGAATCCATGCACTGTGGAGAAACCAACTCCTTCGAATTGTTTAGCACTAGACTGTTGCCGACAGTCAATTCGTGCACCTACTGTTCTCACGCTTTGCTGCATTTTATTTTGTCCGAGTGATGTTTCCTGAAAACGATGCTTTCTTATCAATAACAAGCAATTTAATTTTATCAAGTGTTCGTCGATTGCAAAAAAAATATTTGTGGCGTTTACAACAGATGGCGCCACCCATGCATCACATGGCGAGTATTTTCGTAACTCATTCAGATACGCCTTGGTGCAGCCGACGCATTACTAGCAAGCCACGTCATCCAACCCAGCAGTAATGTGCCTGGAATAAAGCAAGTTCGGCAGCCAGATACAAGCGGATTGATCTTGCACACGCTCTAATCACTGCACAAGTCCGCCTCCTGCGTTCAAGAGTTGCGGCTTTCCCTCACAATTTGGATGCTTGGTGGGAGTAACATGGCGGACCTACGTGCAACTCTAGGTACGATACAGTCACTCCAGCATTCAGATGCCCAACGCGAAACCCCGTGTAGACCATTATCGCTGAAAAAAAAAATCACAACAGGTGCTCCGATAATGGAATTCTATCGGAAGAGGGCCTGCCAATTTTTTTTTTTTTCAGCCGAGAAAACCTATAATGAATGAATCAGGGGTCGAATCCACGAGACGGTTCGCTTCGCCACCGGACGCCGCGCGCGATTGGCTAGCGAATGAGCGTAAAAATATTCGATTCGGATTCTAATCGGTACTACGACTATTCGCTTCGTATTCGATTTGGAAAAGGTACTACTCGCAAAAACACTTTTTGTCACTTGCGTGACGTCATTAGGACGAATTAACCACCGACGCACACTTGCGAGGTGTAGAGGAGCTAACAAAATAAAAATGGCGGCCACCTTTTCCCTGGATGGATGG
>JARKHS020009602.1:0-78933 GCA_030143305.2 Amblyomma americanum | reverse complement strand
TCCCATCCTTGTGCCCCTTGTTGACATCTTGGAAAGAGCGCACAACGCAGCTAGTCTCTTTTTGGCCGCTGATATTTCGCCGTCACTCTCGCAAAAAAAAGAAGAAAGAAGACGAGAAATAAGGATGCAAAGAGACAAAAAATAAGGCTTCCAAATGTGGAGCTGAAGTTGGTTAGCCGAAATAGCTGCCTTTTGGATTTCGCCAGACGGCGTGACCTAAGAGACTCGCGGTCGGGCAGTCAAGAACACGCGCGTCTGTGAAAAAAAAAAAAAAGAACGAGGATATTGAGTGTTTTGTCAAATCGCCTCACGCGCGAAAGCTGGGGCGAAAGCCAGATCCCGAAGCTTGCGCAAAAAGCGTTTCGTGCCGTAATAACAGAGCTGGGGACGTAATCGGAAATCCGGTGGAAGGGAAAGACAGGGGGCCAAGTTGGAGCCGCCCTTTCCACCTCGCCCGTTGCCGCTCGCCCTCAGATGATTGAAGTTCAAGCAGTTTTATAGCATTGCCCGAGCGCAGTCCTTTTGCGTTGTCTTTGAAGACAATAAACTGGAACCACCACTTTCTGCTCGGCATCAATCAATCGTTGCGAAGTCTTGTTCCAGTCTCGTATACGAAAGACCAGATATGACGCAAGAGACGAGTTTCGACATTTGTTTGCTACTATTTCCATGTTTCACTTCATGTCAGAGTCGAAGAGAAAACAAGGAACTTGCGACAGCTGTTCCCCACAGCGAAGAAGCGTGTAACCGGCTTTGCAGAAACGCTCATAAACTAAACCGAAAAGGATTCTCAAGTGTGTGCTCTTGCCTGAGCTACGCGCGCGATAACTCGCAGAACCTGTTCACTTCTTTCATATAAAATAACGCAAACCAGTGCGAAACCAAAGAGAATAGCAATGCTCAACGCTTTCCTTTTTTTTTTTGCCAGCGCGAAACATGGCCGAAGTCTGAAAAAAGCATCGTTGCAGCGTTCAGTGAAAATGGTGCTACGAATCGAGACTCTTCGGGTAGCGCCAATCAGGCTTTGTTTGTTCGAAAATACTGCATCCTTAGAACGAAGAGGCGCGTGGAATTTTAGACGGCGAGAAAGCTCTGCGCAGACAGAATTCGCAATGCTGCTACCCCTGAAGCGCGGCAAAACTCTGCCTTGTACATCATGAGCCTGTAGAATCGAGGGCAGCTACGCTATTTGTGGAAAAAAGGAAAGAAAAACTTGAGGGGACACACAAACTCTGCCTTAAGGATATGATGCTATAGCGCTTATGTTTGCCTTCATCGGCCTGGGGTCCTTTTTGCGTACCACTTCGGCTATGTTTTGCCTACATGCCCATATACGTAGGAGGAATCGACAATTTTCTACTTTACATTCGGAGATGGCGGGGAATCCACATACCACCGCTGGCGCAGTGGTGCAGCGGTTAAGCGATGCGCCACTGACCCGGCAGGTGGCTGTTTTCAAATGCAGCCACCGGTGGGGCTTGTGAGACCCATAGGGTTGCCCTTCCCGAGCAACCTCTCACGACCAATCATTAATTTAACTGTAAGCTGCCACGGCGGACAGTTTGCTAACAATGCGGAGGGTAAGTTGCCATCTGCCACGGAGGGCCCTTTGTGATGACGTCACAAGGTCACGCGGCCTAGGTGGCAGGTGCGCCGCCTGCCTTTTCGTTCACAACGCCACCGCCGACGCCGTATTTTCTGCAGAACAGGAGCCTTACTGATGCCGTGTTAAAACGTCCAGCGTCGTGAAAGCTAAGGCGAGTGAGTGAATAAACCTTATTTAAATAAAACGTCCATATCAGGCCGCATGAGAAGTAAGCAGCGTCGAACTCTGCATGCCACTGCATCGTGCGAACGCTTCGTGACCGTTTGAAGTCCGAAGGTTGGCAAATAACGACAGCCGAGGCTCCAACGTACCGCCCGAGGACCACTCTTGTGCCCGTGCGGCGAACGGCCCCGAGAAATCGATCGCTCTGATTTCCGATTCTAGCCGCTGGTTTTGAGAAAGAATTTTTATTTGTTTATTTTTGTTTTCAGATGCTGCTAGCCTCTTTGAGGGGGCTGCTGCAGGATTAGGCAGCATAGGTTGATAATAAAAATGCATGTTCGCAGGAATCAGGAAACAAAAGTGCACTCTGACACAAGTGATTCATAAACGGGAGGCATAAAGATTTACACTAGAGAAATACGTGTTCACATGAATTAAAGAACACTGCTGCACGCAGTTCAGCGATACAGAGGTAGAATGTCGACAGTGCGAGAGAGACACGCACTTGCCTTGCCCAGAGTACAAATATGGTACAAAGCTTGAAGGGCGGCTGCATCACTTATTGCGAATTTCGCAATATTCAAGTATTCAAATGTATATAGGTTGTAGGTGAAGCGTGCCAAGGGTTTTTGCACTAGCATTTAAAATAGTGACGTAATCGACGATTGAATTTTGCGCTTCTCCTAAAATCACCGAAGGAGTGCGGGGAAGTTCAGTGTGACGTCACGGGAGGTATGATTTCAAATTACCGCTGTCGTCAGCCACACCCTGCCGTGCCTCATTGGATGCTGCCAAACAACGCTCGGCGGGCTTTGCTTTCTGCAGCGTTGATATTTTTCCTTCAAAGAGGCGTTCATGCGTTGGAAATGTACCGATACTTTCGACTACGTCATCAGGTGCCCCCCCACTTGGCATTGCGCGCTGCGGAGAAGCTCGAAGGCCGTCGCGATTTTAATCGGCGATTACGTCACCGTTTCAAATGCTAGCCCAAAAGAACTTGGCATGATTTACGTGCAAGTTTAACACATTCGACCATTTTAAGCTGCTCGATTTCTAAAACCTATGCAGTTGCCCTTTAAGGCTGGCCACGTCACCGCGCTCTCATTACTTCGTCGTTCAGAATATAGGTATACAGGCTCGTAAGCTCTCTTACGCAGACGAGTGTTCACCTTAGCTACTGTCGTATTTTTCCGAATATTCTAATAGCGCATGCTTTGTAGTCTTGCTGAGCTCAATGAAGAAAGCGGGCGACGTTTCACCGAATAATTGAAACGCGCTCCCCATGCAACACGAAGACGCTGGCAAAGCGCCGTCGCCCATCGTCTTTCGCGAGTCTTTCATCAGGAGGCGGAAAAGTAACAACGCGACACGCATGCTTTACAAAACCGCTTGATGAGTTGTGAGCACCGCAGAGCCAAGTGTCGAGGTCGCATCTCCGTAAGAGGAGCGTGATTTCTGTTTGCAACCTCTCGGGGGCTCGGCAAGCCGGCGCCGAGTGGCGCCGCGGTAAGCCTGGCCGAAGGCGATTGCCGCGGGCCACTCGAAATCCAGCCCTCCGGAAACGGAGCGGCGTCAAGTGTGTGTGCTCAGCCGGGCGTCGCGAGCCCAGCTCCGACGAGTACTCCAGTTGAGAGCGCCCGCCGTCGAGGCGCGCCAAGGAGGCGACATTTGCATAATGACTTTCAGCCAAGGTGACCAGCACTCGGGGCCTTTTCTCCCCACTCTCCGCGAGCGCTGCTTCACTACAGCACTCTTGAAGCCTTCCTTCTTTTCTGGGGAGCTCGCAACTGGAATACGACGCGTGAATGCTCGAGAGCCCCTGCGTCGTCCAGATCTCATCAGCACAGCGGAGCGTCCGTATTCGGACAGGGCAGGCCAAATTCCATGAGCGCCCACGAACTGCTGAGGGTTCTTCGCGGCGTTCGCTTCTGATGCCCTCTAGCGGCCTGCTAAGCCCGCAGTTTTGTAACGCGGCTTCACTGAAGGGCACAGGGCACGCATGCAAAGAAGTGGGCGCTATCCGTGCCACAGGACGATAACTTGGCTTCAGGTACGCGGCAAACTTTCGTAGTTACCTCAGCGGCTCTGCGTAAAAGCGGCCAGGGCGTTGTGTAACTGACAACAAGGTTGGAAGCCTGACTTCTGGCCGAGCGGCCAGCATTTCAGTGGGAGCAAAATGCTAAACAGCCAAGTGGATGCCTCTCGAGATGATGCGTTATTGCAGTCTAGAAGGTTGTGGATAGTTATAAAAATCTCACACCACGCCGTCCTTCGTTGTTAGGCGCGAGAGGGAAAAGCGTTTCACACTATATTTAGAAAAAAAAAACGATATTCGTGTTTTTCGCGAAATAGTGGTGAAATATATTGTGAATTGTGTCAAACTGCCATTGCTATACAGTATAAGAGTAGGTGCTAACAAAACTAGTTACATTTTTTCCCAGTAAAAAGATTTCGTCATGCATACAGTATGGTCACGTCATGAGCTTTAATAAAACGCGTTGCTGGGCGAGTTGGTGCATAGCCTGAGAAGATGAAGCGCAACAAAGGACAGCACACAGACGAAGGAATGATGCGACATTCGCTTGCACCATAGTTCTTTCTTCTGTGTACGCTTTGTTCTCAACTTTAAAAAAAAAGATCACGAGCTTCATTTACAGCTTTTTGCCAGTTTTCCAACCACAGTTGTCGTTCTCTTGTTTTCTAGCTGAAATGTGTGCTTTGCAGAACACTACTTCCAGGGCGCAAGAGGTTTCATTCTCCGAACGAAAGGAAGAAGTTACGTCTGTGACGCTTCAACATACGCGGCAAAGTTTCAAAAGCTGCTTAAAACAAAGCAACCAACAGAGCAAAACGCATGGCCGTTCACAACCGTAAAAACGAAGACGAGCCTGATGTATTCCTCCCCTGGTCATGGTAGTTTCCCCGACTCCGATGACAGCAACTTCTGTCGGGCACAAAGGGGCCTGCCTGGATGGAAGAATGATAAGGTGCGCCGGAGAGACGAGACGTCGCGAGAAGAGGCAGCCAGAGATAGGCGCGGAGGAGAATTCCGCTCCGCTTTGGTTATTTCGCGGGCACATAACTTCTGGCGAGACTTTGGCTCCAGCTTATCCTATCCCATAAAACAAGCCAGAAGCGAGCCTTCCATTTTCATTGACCCGACGCGCCCAGTGCGGCTCAGTGGGAATCTCTCTTCTGCCTGGGGCGCTTCTTCGCTCGCCGACGTCTCGCTGATGTGCGCTCCCCGATGTGTGCGCCGGAGCCATATATTTCATGGCGCGCTGAGCAGCAAACAGAAGCCGCACCTCTAAAAAAAGACGCTGGCGCGGTTGGCCCGTGGCGTCATCAGATCCAAGGTCGTCTGGACTCCCGACAGCAACAATAGGCTGCCGAACGACGCCCTGCGCCCCTGGTGGATCCCTGGCGAGCAGAGCTCGAGGCGCGAGATGCGCGCAGGCAGATGGATGAGCCCTTCGCTGGCGTCACCGCGCTCTTGTGGTGCGAGGAGGTTTTTTTTTTTCATTCGCGTCACGTTCTGGGGCAAATAATCAACGCATTGTCTCGATCGATTTGCGAAAAATTATGATATATCGCATTTTGCAGGAAACACTACGCCGTATGAGTGAGGCGCCAGGTTCTTTCGAGGTTAAAAGCTTCTGGAAGGAGAGGAAAAAAAAAAAGACGATGACTCGTGCATACACAGCTGGGCCAGCATTTCGTTTGAAACGGCTGTAAGCGCTGGAATGTGAATGGCAATTAACAACACGACTCGGACGAGGCCCTACAGGATGTAACAGCCTGACAGCGAGATGTTCTGACTCGAAGACGCGTCCTGCACGTGCGATGATCCAAGGGAGCCCATTAGCTGAGTCGCAGGCATACACTTTAAAGACATGGCCGCAGCCGAGCAGTCTCTTTCCTCCACAAGCCCACTCGAGCGCGCGCGCACACAAGCACATTTTGCTGCCGACTCGGCGTTCCGCGCGGCTCCCACAGATTTTCGCTTAATTATTTCGGGACGCTTGCCCATTTGGACAGCCGAGCGTGGCTCCGGCGGCTTCTTGGCGTTCGCCGGAGCGTTGCCTCAGTCTCGGGTGCTGAACGAGCTGCGCTCGCCACGACGCAGGGCGGCCATCTCGCTGAGGCGGCGCGAGGTCGTCGCGTTTAGGCGGCGCCTTGAATGATGCGAGTGATGAGCACACGGCCTGCGCCCCCCCGCCGAGAGTTGTCGGGCCGACGTTTTCTCCGCCTGGCTCTCGGCGCCCGCACGCCAGGCGCGGCACGGTTATTGCGGCCGCGCATACTGTCTACGCGCGTCACAGCCGTGCAGATGAGCTCGGGACGACAGAGTGTACTGTGAAAGACGAACCATTCAACCCAGTGGCGCATCACCGCCGATGTAGGAAAAAAAGGTAGAAAAGAAAGCGTCCCCAATCTTCTTTGCTGTCTTCCGTCTAGAGTCTGCACGCGAAGCAAAAGGAGTGACGAGGATGAGCGCGTCTTTGCTAACTGAACGGCATTTTAGTGCTACCGGTTGACCCTATAGTAGCGAGCGTATGAAAAGTTCATACGAGAGAAAGCCGCATCTCAACGGAGCCGAAATACAAAACAAAAAGAAAGAAATGCTCTGGTGTTGGTGTTGAGTACGCATCGTCAGGGAACCGCGAACGGCAAGGAAACTAACCCCGATAAAACATTCACCACAGCCTCTCTCGTAGCCTGCATGCACAGAAGGAAGCAAAGTTTCACGACTGCCTGCATTCAGTCCTGGCGGAAGCCTTTGCGGCTTCTTGCTACCGAGACACGTGCACTGTTTTGCCAGAAAAAGAACGAGTCGTGAAAAGACCGGGTAGAATGAGCGCGATCGTGACGTCAAAAGCGGTCTGCGGCCGACCATACCGAATATGCGCGTGCTGCCCTGTACGCCACCCGTTTACGACGGGTAACAGACTCGCGAAAGTTCCCCGAGATACCGCGCGCCAGCAGCCTGGAAACTACGTACTTTTCTTGAAACACAAAAATTTGCCTCCTACGCACAGCCGGTTTCAAATGCGTGCCTGCGCTTTCGGTTTCACGGTTGAAAAGGTTGCGCGAACGAGGACCGCCCGAATTCTGACTTCATAAAGAGCCTAGTTGCAAACAAAATGAGATGCGTCATGGAGTCGAGGTGAGCTCTGCTTTATTATTTCATCTTATACCTTTGCACGCGGAGAGCAGGGACTACAGCAGTTTCCTCCTTCCGTGCGACAAAACCCAGAAACAAGCCCATGGAAGCGAATCAATTTGCATACCCAATCGTGTTTTCCGGGCATGCGCATCGCCTATGATAATGGCTAAAGCAGCAACACCTTCGAGGAACGCGAAAGCGCCACGCAAATTGACCTGTTGGTTGTTTCTACCAGTTATCTTATGCTTGCGTGGTAAAAGCTGCTGATTTAATCCTGCCTTCGTTAACGGCTCGTGTAGGGTGCCGCGCCAAACAAGACCGTCAAGGTGGGTAAGCTACGCGCTGGGGACTGTTTTGTGTTGTGTAAGTTAAATAGTTTCTCCTTTTAACCTCGGTATGCGTACCTAAGAAAAGACAACCCGCGAAAAACATGGCGGGACCTACTTTCCGAACTGCATCACAAGCGGCGCCTTATATGCTTCGCGATTGACTGATTAGAATAATTATTTGGGCGCTGTTTTACAAGCATTCGCTGTGCCGGTGCACGGGGGAGCCTGCATCGAGAGCGAACAGACGAGCTAAGGGCAGCGCCGCATGGGGCAGGCGGACGCGCGTGACCATGACGTTCGCTTGTCATCGGTGGTTCACGTTCGGCGGTGCCTCGGCGGCGTAGCGGGTCACGTACACTGGTCGCGGCTGCTATAATCACAGCGCACTCTTTCCCCTTCTCACTTGTTGCGCCAGCGAGGATGAGACGACACGGCCCTCATGGTGCGTGCGCCTGCCGGATTCGCGTGAGTTCATCTCGTCCGGGAACGCGGACCTGTGTTTGCAAAACGCTGACCGCATGCCGCACGTGTTTTCAGGTACTGTTGGGATGGTTTAACTCAGTCTGCCTCGGCGCTCCAGAACGCCCTAATGGCCACTGTTGGGTCCAATTATATATCGCGCCTTCATCCTCTTGTCGCATGTCACTAAAGTGTTCAAATGTAGAGCTGACCTCGGGTTATTTATTGCTCATTCCATACTTCGAGCATTAATCTAGCTCAAAAACAGCACCATCTCATTTCGTCATCAATATGTTGTGCACGCATTTCAGTAACCTAGGTTTATTTTTGTTGATAAGTTTTGTAACGTTTCAGTGTCCCAATTATTTATCGGGTAATCTCGTCGTGAATAGGATGCCCATATCGCTAGTCGAAGCTAAGCGACGTGTACGAACTTTTCGATTTACGGATATAGCATTATTGTATCTCTAGAGGGGTGTAGTCTTTGTGATAGTGTATAATTTTTTTCTTTGCGAACAAGGCTGTTGTGTAAGCGTTGCAGATAGTGCTACATCAACACATAAAATGTTGAGAATGCAACGAGGTTTCGTTGGGATAGTGTCTGCTCAACGCCGTAGCTTGTAAAATCAAATAAATCAGAATGTAAGCTCCAATAAATCTGAATATGAATTCAAATTCAGATGTGAACGCACAAAAATATAATATAAATACAAGCAATATGTCATTATAAAGCCGCAGGCTGCGAGCACGGTATGATTGATGTTGACAGGAATAGACTCAAAAGCATGTGCGAATGGTGGCAATATTTTTTTCATTCAGTGACGTGGTACAATGTGACATTCATATCTGCTTCCTCGCGCAGTAACCTTCTTTTGCGTGTTCAGTATTTGAATTAGCGTTCATTTGGCAACAGAAATTGCATCCAGCCAGATGTACACAACCGAGAGACTTTTTTTGTGACAAGCTACGTTATATGCTACGGGTGTTACAGCCCGTGAGAGTGTAGAGTGTAAGCCCGCGAGAGAGTAAAACGCAAACGTCAGACGGGTTTGCACACATCACGCCGTACTAAAATTTCGTATTGGAATGCATGCTTTAAGCATAAAATATAACAAAAACAAACCTTAAACAAACACAATCATAGAGAGGGCACAGACGCCGAGAAGCTTACCTCGCGGATTTCAATCTTTCCATCCTTATTGTCGTCGTAAGCTTCCATGAAGCATTCCTTGAGTTCTTCCAGCATAGACTCTGACACCACCTGCGTCAAAAGAGGCAATGGTTAGAATATGAGGCAACAGAGTGACATTTTTTGGCCTTCTACAAAAGTATTTCCAGCCATGATAATTTCGACAGACCATTTCACCTACCACCAGGCGCTAGATGGTATCACAAGCTAGATTGTTGCTCTAGGCTAGCATGTTACCTAGTTCTGTACACGCGAATTCAAGCTGATTCCACCGTTGTGGTAGCCAGTGTCTTTGCTAAAAGACATTCAGCATGCCGGCGATTAAATTTGCTTAAATGGGTTGCCGTCTGGCTCTGCAAAAGAGATGTGTGCCAGTAGAGTTCTTATTTGCATAGACAATGAAAAAGACCTCAGAGCCGTTTCGGCAAAATGAACACATTTAGTGTGAATAAGTAATTTATTCGGCGCAAAGTGATATACAGCACGTTTTATGATTGTCGGCTCGGCAAATATTGTTTTTCCTGAATTTCCGTGCGGCTTGCTTCACGTCAGACGCGCAGCGGGCTTCTCCTCATTTAAGGTTTTAGTGCGGCAAAGCACGCTTTTCAGGCAGCGACAGCAAAAACGTTTTGATCAATAACAAAGCGCAACCAATCTGTTCATTGCACGCCCACTGCTAGTTAGTTATCACATTGACGACATCAGTAAACAATGAAACACTACTTAGTTTATTTTCAGCGTGAAAACTGTCACATAGCCTGCTGGCAGTCCTTGAGGCAGTAACACAATCCCATTAGAGCGTGCTTAATTCAAGGATATTGCGCACTTAGGGAAATCGCGGGACCGTAGCGCGTATGCGGTAGACGCTGTAGCACACATTAAAGAAGCGTCCGCACGCACTTTTCGGAAGATGGCGATGCGGCATGGACGCACCTTGCGCAGATAGTGTGAAAACATGGCGGCGCTCTTCAAGGCCAGTTCCGGCCAGTTTATTTATAAACAATGAATGTTGATGGCTTTCGCTATGACATATCGTTCTGACGACGAATTATGAGCTGTAACCTCGCTCTGTTTTTTCCTTTTTCTCTTTGGATGCATCGCTATTCTGGCGCTTATACGGTTAGCGGGGGACGCGGCCTCCAGATGTCGTAGCAAAATGCCAAGACTAGATATTTGGCTCTGTGTCACGTATGATAGGAAGTTTGAAATAGAAGCATGAACGAAAGAGGTTTGGAGAAGACGACGAGGATGACGATGAGCATGACGTGTATTAACCGAAGAATAGAGAAGATGAAGAAGTGTTTGGTGAGGTGGAAGGAGATGATTGGCGGAGAAGGGAAGACGAAGACGACGACGACAAGGATGACGTGTACCAACACCAAGGTTATAAAAGCGGGAAGGAGAGCGTGGCACGGGGAGGGGGGGGGGGGCAGAGAAGCGGAGGTTCCGGCGGGTCAGGAACACCTCGGCTGGAAGAGAGCAACGCCGGATACTGCTCCGGCGATCTCGAGTTCTACGGCGTCGCACCGTGGACCTCCTGCCGTTCCTGAGCCCGTTCCGGAGAGTCAGTGGATGACGCAACCACCTGCTACGACCAGGGGTGCCTCCAGCGCTGTTGCCACCCGTCCGGGCGGCGCCCACAACGCCGAAATCACCAGCATTACCTCCACGGGCGCTTGGACCGGGAGCTTGTACGACGCCGCCAACGACACCGCCAGCGACGCCAGCCTGAGCACTTCGAACGCCACCTCGACGCCGGCTATTGGACCCATGCAACGCTCCATCAGCACCGAACCGTGAGCACGAACGCCAAACGCTAGTAGTAGAACGCTAGTAGTAGACGCTAGTAGTAGTGTTTCCGGGTCGTGTGTATTGGTAGTCTGTGAGTTTTGTGTTAGTTTTGTTAGTTAGTTTTGTGTGCTAGTGTTTGTGTCACGTAGGGTGTATTAAATGTGCGTCTGTGTGGGTACACCTGTCGCCTAGTCCATTCTTTCGGTCCGAGTGTTCTCCGGGGCATAGGAAATAAGCTTCCGTTTAATTAGCCGCGTACTTTGCGTTTTATTTACTTAGCTACACTGCAACTGTTGTTAAGGGGTCTTTACCAACAGGCCGAAATGTCTTTCGGTGGAGCCACGTGAACTTTCCGAACGTTATGGTAAAAAAGCGTAAGAAGCGGCACTTGGTGCATTATGATATATCAGTATTAGGCCGCGCAGCTAAGATTTGTGTGCCACCGGTGGCTTTATTTTCGTTCTAAACTAAGTATAGGGACGCGATGTCCGTGTCTTTAACATTGGGCTTATTTGAAGGGGCTCAAGTTTCGGAAGTACGGAATGTAAACGGACGGCACTTCAGAGCATTCTTTGTCTCCGTTCCATCCGAGGAAGTTCCTTTAAGCAGAGCGTGTTCAGAAAGTTCCAGAGAAGAATGGCTAGGGACCGACAACCATTTCCTTGGTACAAATGACATTAAAATGCAAAAAAGAAAATAAATGCAAGTGGCGGTAGGGACGAATGGGACCGAAATAAATTTTAAAGGTAAGGAAAAGAATATATTATCTCCAGCCTCTTCGTCCACTTTCTAAAAATGAAAATACATGTAAATTTAACGTTCCTTTCCAGACACTGCTGCAGCAACTTTTGAAGAATTTTGGCAGAATGAGCTCACACATTTCAGTTTACGCTGCCGGCCGAAATAGTTGAATTAAGTCACATGACACTTTTAGTTTAATATCGAATGACTGAGGGTGGCTGCATTACTGAAAATGTCTTGGTACACAATGAACTTCCTAAGAACTCAAATATATGAGTGTCACCAGAAGTACATTTAACAGGCTTTGCATCTGTCTTATTTAAATCAAAGTGGCAGCTGTAATGGTATCTCATAGTGTGACTGAGAGAGAGAGAGAGATAAGGAGAATTTATATCGAAAGCATGCAGGGAAAGTCAGCCTGAGACATGGTGTTCTGTTCTGCTACCTGCACTGTGGAAAGGGCAACAGAGGAAGGGCAAATTTTTGAAGCAAAGCGCATGTTTTAAGCATCAGTTCTACGCGCGCTCTTTATTTTTTATTGGAGCCACGTAAGTTGTATGTTACGTGCATCTGAGCAAGAACAGTGCAGATACAGTCAGTCTTAGTGCATGTTTCTCAACATTATAGCAAAGAGAAGAAGTAAACCTGTAGCTACAGCTCTAGAACGAGTTCATGCTGCAGCCACTCGGCGCAGTCGTGTGCACATTAAGCGTTGTGATTTTTTCCAAAATACGGTGCTTCACTTTAGCGTGCTGCAAAGCAACGTAGGCACTATCAAGCTGCCACTAAAATCACAACGCGCGCTGTTTCAAATAACTACGTCCATTCCAGGTTTCGTTGATTGCGCCGGCATGCTCTCCAACTTTCCTGCAGCATTTGGCAACAAGCTGAGGTGAAAAAAAAAGCTACAAAAAGGGAGGCAAACGAACGGGAGCGTCGTTGCTTGTTTATCCACCGCTGTCGCAGCGTTCGCCTTGCTTGCCTTCAGATTAGCTCCGTCCTCCTCGCATTTCGGGCGGTAATCCAGCGTGTCTTGGAAACTCTTCTCGGGTCGCCGAAGCGTTAGCCACTGGGGAAGCAGCCGCGCGGAAAGAAACTCCGCAGTGGACCGCTTCCTTTCGCTCTCCTTCGCAGCCGTGTTGTAAACGCACTGAAAGTTTCTGTCTTGTTGAACGCGGAAGATTGCTCGAGGACTTTTCTTATCAACCTAGAAATCGGCGAGGCGTTTTGTTGCGACTCTGGCACAGAGTGCGCCCACTGAGTCTAACAAGCGCCAGTATCGTTTTACTTCGTTGTCTGAAATCGAATATCGTGGGGCTCCGGCGCAAGGTAAACAAAAGGTACGGCACATAGCGGCAGGTCAGTGATGTAGCGCAGCCTTTCTTGATGGTTGGCTTGGTGCGTTATGCACAAAAAAAAAGCACAGGCAATATTTGGGAAGTTTTTTTGATCACAATTCGTTCTCAATACTCTTCACAATACGTAAAAGGTCAGTCAGCAGGCGCTTTAATAATTTAAAGTGATTAAGGAGGCTGCTCGAGAAACAAGTTATTTGTAATCCGAAATAACGACTTTAAGTTGTTTTGCATAAACTGTGCGACTTACAATGACATAGGCTTGACATAGGTTCATATCATGTTGTACGTACTACCATACTACTTATCTTAAAACGAGCGTACTAACTATATCAGTTAAGGTTGAGGGAGAAAATATTAAATATCACACCAAAACATTAAATGTTAATTTCCAAGTACCTCCTTGACTTCTATCCTCTTTCATAACTGCAGTCTTCAAAGTCACAATTCAATGCCAAGCAGGCCACTTGGCGCCGTTGGTTAGCCTAGGCGTCAAAAGCGCCACCTTATAAAAAGGCCTGTTGTCAATTTGTTACTGATAAAAAGTCATGCTGTCACCACAACGTTTTAATTTTATGGTTTCAGACGCTATCTTTTTAAGGTTTTGTAAACAACACCTCCTACAAAACTAGTCGTCTTGCAACAGCGTATGCAAAGCAATCAATGAATTAGCGAATCCACTTCTAATCTCTAGTTCGACTGCGCCTTGTTTGATGACTTTTTGTTTGCGCTTTTTGTTTTCCAAGTCACACAACATGTTGGGCCATTGCCGGTTTTAGTGCGACACTGGGTACCTCGTATTTTTCCACAGCATTTTAACGACCTGGGTAATAGCACAGTATTTTGGCTTGGTTTCTAGGATGTAGTTTCAGTTTTCACAGCGTGATGAGTTTTCCTGCACAGCAGCTCATAATGGATCAGAGGAAATGCTCGCACCATTAAATGTTTCAAGCAACTTTCAGCGGACTAAAGGTCTGTTGCTATAGATTTTTAGGAGTTCATAAGAAAGCAAACGAAAAGCGGAAAGTGCCTCGTCCGCTTCCATAGAAGCGTGAAAATAGTTTCTCCTCTCCGGATCACAATCTTTGCGCTTGTTTCGAATCAGCCAAACTACAAGCATGTCATGTTCCCACGAACAGACTTGGACTTAATTAACTGGACGGCTCGATCACCCTTGCTGAAGCAGGCGGCTAACAGAAACCAAAACATCACGTTACCTTAACCTCCTCCAGAAGTTCGATGCTGGTGAACGAAAAACAAAGGGAACAAGGAAACCTAACATCACCACAAACGAGCGAATGAAGGCAAGAATAAAAAGAACACGTAAAACAAATTCGATGTTCCGCGTCACACAGCAGCACATCAGCATTGCTCACGCAACAAAGAAAGAAGGGAGGAAGAAGGAGAGGGCGAGAGAAAGAGAGAGAGAGAGACGGGAACATCAGGCAAGCGGCTGCAAGAGAACAAATTGAGCGACGCTCCCACGGCCGCATCGGGAAGCCAGGAAGGCAGCGCCGCTGTATCCAGAGTGATGGTAGTCGTTGTCGGGACGATGCTTCGCTATGCCGCGGCCGGCTTACGATGAGCTCACGTCCGCCGCGCTGGGTGCGGCGCCTTTACCCGCTCTGAGCACTTTTTACAGCCGCCGTTTGCACGGATTACACACGCACACACGCGCTCCAGAGAGCCAAGTTTGCGCACCCGGGGCCAACGGGGCCGGTTCTTGTGAAATGGGCCCCACCTTCTTATGGCCCGCCAGGCACCGCCGTGATCGCGTGCTCTCGTCCGTCGGTTGACACCGCCGTTAGCCCGCGTAGGGGATACGCGATGTCAGTGAACTGGAATAGTGCGGTGTGTGCTGCCCCGCGGTGCGTAGTAACGCAATGTCTGGGATGGTGATGCATACATGTCTGATAGGGTGGGAACCGAGACACGCCGCAAAGCCGAGGACCAATGATTAGCGCACTACGAAACTTGTTTGTTCTTTCTGCGGTTTCGCCTGTCGTCACGCTGATGTGTGGTGATGAGGACCTCACTTTGCGGTGCATCCGGAGACGAAGTTTTCTCGCCACGTTTCCGTCGCGCGCACAGGCTTCTGTCGTCAGAAGCCGCAGCTTTTTTTTTTCTTAGATGGTGCGAAATTTTTGCAAATAACATGCCTGAGCACAACGGTGTCTCATGAGGTGTGGCTGCACAGTTAAAGTGATTAGATACGAGAAAAGAGAAATAGAGAAGTCTACCAGCGATCATAGCGTCCTTTGCCAGAGGGGATTCAGCTTTATTACTTAAATGTATACGACGAGAAGGAGATCACTGTTCTTGTCGCTGACATAAAACACACTTTAACCAAACGTGTCTCGTTTGACGCAAGCCTTTTTCAATATTTTTGCAGTTGAACCTTTACCATCTGTTGCAAAACCCTTAGTCAGGCACTTTTTATTTCTAGCAAACTGATGCTCCCAGATATCTCCCCCAAACACTGCCTTGCCCCAGACATTTTGACAATTCACGCAGCTCGTGCTTTTAACGTAGTTCATAAGGTTGCAAAGCGCGTACTAGTCGGCAACGACGTGGCGTACGGGCGCTTGGCAAACAAAAAGATAAAAGCAGGGGGCGTTAACGCCATTGCCTGTGCCGTTAAATTTACGCTGATTCGCAGCAGCACAAAATCCCGATACAAATTCAACGCGCGAGATAAAAAGAAAACCCCCCGCTTTACGGCATTGCTCTGGTTAGCATCCTAGCAGCGCAATTACGGTGCCGGTAATTTTCTTTACGACGGCATGAAGCGAAACGTCTTTTCGCTGCGAAACACCACCAGGTCGCCAACCCTTCCTCCGAGCTCCTCATCCCCAGCCCTTTACAGGAACAAAGAAAGAAAACGAGGAAGAAAAGGGAAAAAAAAAGAAAAAAGGAGGAGCCCGAGATGAGAAGTAGCATGTTGCACGGTACAGGCCGTCGAGAGAACGTCGTGCCGATAAAGCCTCCACCCAGCCGGTCGGTATTGTCTCGAGCGCTTTTCCAGTTGGCAGAACTGTCGAAATGAAACTCGCCTACCCGAGGCGAGCGCGCTATTGAGGGGGGCAGGGTCTCTGTGGTGCGCAGAAAACGCCCGCCCGCTGGCGTGGAACGCGTTCGGTGCCTGGGAGGGGCGGCCGCGCGAACAGGCGCGCTCAGCATGCTCCCTGCGCCGCCGTGCACCCAGCCGGTACGTTCGAGAGCTCGCGCCTGTTCGCCCCCGTCGCTGCGCCACCGTGCGCTGCGACCCAGCCGGATAAAGGAGAGAGAGAAAGAAAGAAAAAAAGGGTGGTGCCGGTCGTCCACGGCTTCCGGAGCGATATCTGCCCCGAGGCGATCCGCTTCCGGCGGGGCTAGCTGCCGCCCCGCCAGACTAGACACCGGCCGAGCGCTGTGCACCCTGCCCCCATGGAGTGGATGGAGGTCTGTGTCACTGGTTGGTTTCGTTATTGCGCGATGCGCTGTACGCTTCTCAGCCCTGCGACGCGATTTTTCGTTTTGCGACGACGAGAAGAGCTCGTGTCGGCCGAACAGGTCCCTGACGCCGGTGTGGCGAGGTTTTAAGCCAGCTCTACCGGCACTGGAAGCGTCCACTGACGTCAAAGTCGCGGATCCATTGTACGCGCAGCCTTGCTTTCTTACCCCAAATGTATTATCGTCCACGGTAGGCGCACAAGGAAACGGGGCTGCTGTCTGCTGTAAGCTTTCCGAAGAAGGCTGACAGCATTGCTCCTGGTTCACCCGAAGCTTCTCTTCTGATACTTCGCGCGGCGGATGCGCGAGGGCTTGAGTGAACGTCGCTAAAACCGGAAACAGTTTGGTTTCAAAGAGTTGCACAAATCCTCCGAGATGTGGTTGCAGGGCAACGCGTGGGCACCATGACATGTCGGAGCAGCGACGCGAGTATTAGTGCGAGTATTAACTGCGAGTATCACAAGCCTGCAAAGGGGAGTGGAGGTAAGGCGGTGCTCGCAATATTTATACTGGTGCGTTGCACGTTGCATAACGAACTATGCCGTGTCGTTTGCTTTCCTTTTTTTTTCTGTTTACTGCGCATCAATGCTGCTTCGAAGAATAGACGTCGTGGTGGCAGAAGAGAATAATTAAAATAGATGATCCTCTGAAACCCAACCGTGATGAAGTAGGCGCTGTTTCACCAACAAAACGAAATAAGGCGAGAGCTGTAATTTGCATCTGGCATAAAAAAAAGAGAGGGAAAGAAGTGCCTCAGAGCCAGTCAGTGGTCTTTCTTTCTCGTTCCACTGTTTACCCCAGACGAGAGCAGAAAGCTCTGGCTGGCAGCACTGAAACTGTGACCTTCTTCATAGAGCGCGAGTTATTCGCAAAAGGGGCTATCATGGGCACAGCTGTGCACTCACATGAACCATAGTTACCGATACTTCAAACCTCTACCCAGCTTCGCAATGAACCTGGCTTTTTTTTCCCACTAAGTTCCTGTTTTTTTTTAACAGCTTCACGTTTTCTGTGTCGCCACGGCATAAAAAAAAGAAGAAACAGTGGCTTTCCAGCGTTGTAAGGGCTTTCCATTGTGAGTTTTTCCCACGAAGCGAAAACAGCGTCACCATAGTTAGATAGCAAATTAAAGTCATCCGACACGAGTCAACTCGCCTTAGGGCAACAGGTGCAGTTTTTATAGCTAATGGGCGCGTCATATATCCCAATAGAAAAAGGCTTCCTATCCACGGGTCATTCTAGAAGTCGCTTACAATTGCGGCACGTGCCGTGCTATTCTACAAACAAGATGACGTGAAAAGAGCAGTGCACCGCTGCTCCAGTCTCGCGTCGGCACCATAGCATAGCGCACAGCGAATACTCATTCCGCATTGTTCGCCTCGCCGCAGGCCTGTCTAAACAGACAAGAAGTAATTCAAAAACATAACGGCGCTGTCACCCCTCCCCTCCTCCCTCATTCCCCCCCGTGCAATAACGATCCGTCTCTACGATCGCCATTCCACTTTTTCACTCTTCCTATTCTTTCTTCCCCCTCTGCTGTGGCAAAATGAGATACCCCCAAATCGTTTTTTGATTGGCCGATTGCTGTCGGCGCAAGCCTAGAGGCGCTGTGGGGTAGGCGAGCAGTTTGTTGCATTTCATCGAGGCTCGTGGAATTTTGACGGAAAGCACGGGAACGGTTTTCCACTGCAGTTGCTTCCTATTTCACCTGCTGCGCTCACTGTGTGGTGAGGGCCATTTTATGAGCCAACGCTATTTTTTTTATAAATACCGCACGGTCTCGCTTAAATAGTTTCGTTTGTATGGTAACTGCTTCGATAATCATGCCGTCTGCAAGACTGAGGCCTCTACCAATGCTCTCTATGAGCCACACTGTTCTGGTCAATCCTCCTTTCTCCCTTGACCGTGAGTGTTCTTGACCCTGCAACAACTTCGCTGCCTTTTTATCGTCTTCTTACCGTAACCACTCGATTTGTGCTTTAGACAGCCTGCAGTTTTATGAAACATGTCAGGATTAAAAACGAGTAATATCCAACTAGAAATAACTTGAGAAAGTCCTGTGAGGGAACCATTTGTATTGGTTGTATACGATAATATACAAGTACGTACAGTTGCTGTTGCAACGATGTCACGACATCAGCTCGCCGAACTCAACATTGTTCTGCAGCACAAGGCGGAAATTTGTACTGGACGAAATGCACTGCGATAAAAGCCGATGAGTAACCTGTACGGTACTGCAGTTTTTGTGGCTCTGAACCGAGGCACTGAATGCGTTTAAATCGTTGAGTACATTGAAAAAAAAATGTCGGTCATGCGGTGCTTGCGCCCACGCTGGCCTAACTTCTCGCCCTTCATCGCAACCCTTCGTTACAGGTGTGGAACTCTCGACCATGGGCAACTGCGTGGACTCGCCGACGGTACTTTGAGAGGCGAGAGCCTTAGTCAAGTCGGGGCGAAGCGGTTGCGTCATCAGCGTCGCTGGTTCAGTCAGTCGGTGCATCCGCTGGAGCGCACACGGAGAAAGAAGAAGCAGAAACAGGAGTCGTATGAGCAGAAGATGCGAGGGCGGCAAGCTCTCTAAGGCGAAGAGAGCGAGGTCAACTCACCTCGTTCGCTCAGCGAACTCCACGATCTCATCCAAGCGCCAAGAGACGAAAAAGGCAGAAGCTTGAAAGGAGCATCAATGCACCTAAGCAGCGCTTGCTCTTCGGGCTGCTTAAACATCCCGGGACATGGCGACCGAGATATCGACAAAGTACGCTCGGCGCCTGCGGCAAGGCGTTGAGAGGCGCCAGTCCGACTTTCATATCGACGCGTTAGCAGCGCTTGGTTAGGCTCGAACAAGCCGTGCCGCCCGGGCTCACGGTGCTGTGTGGAAGCTGCGTGTCCACTTAAGCCGAGAGGGACGTCCGCTTTCTAGGGTGTTTGACGCGTTGACGATGCGGGCTCGGCTTGGTTGAGAAGAATGCTGGTTCCCCCAGGCTTGCTTGCGGCCCGTCTTCAGGCTCTGTGTGCTGAAGGTACACTTCTGCGCTCTGCCAGAAGCGAGGAACATGCCAAGCTGTTACCCGTGCACCTCATTTGCAGGGTGCGGTAATTAGTTCTTCAACCCCCCCCCCAATTGGTGGTATTTGGGACTTCTGTGCACAGGCAGAGAAGGCCAGGATGTCCTATACTTTCCTCATAATGTCCGCGGAAGCTCTTAATTGATTATTTTCTGTCGTATTTATTCTTGCTTCATTCTTCCTATGCACAGCTCCTGCATGAACAGCTAACTCAGTTGCGCGTCGACAAATTGATCCGAGACTGACTTAACCTTCTGTCCTTAACGTTACTACGACTCACTAGCTGAACATGTTAATCTTTGCACGTGAGAGCGATCCTGAGGCTGATGTGCACTGCTCCCAGAATTATTAAGATATTTCTGGCATTTTTCTGCACTAGTGACGAGAAAAATGAGAGGCCATATCTTGCAATGAATTACAGGAATTTTCCACGAAAGGAAAGTGCTTGGGAACAAACGCGTTTCGTTTCATTTTCTTCGGGAGCGAGGTAAAGGCAGCGTCAGCTTTTTCCTTCTCTAAATTTATTTTCGTGAAGGCTCTTGGGGCACGAGAAACATAATCCGCGTTTCTCGCAAAAGAAAACGAAACCGCTTTCTTACGCTCATGGGGGTTATCAACGGCGCACGCCTGTAGAAATGCCTATGAGCCGCGTGGCTATACGATGCCAATGGTATTTTGTCTGGCACGGGGCCATGACCATAAAGCTTCCCAAGTGGGCCCCTCGGCAGCTGGCAGAAGAAAGTGCGCAGTCGGTAAAACTGAGAAGCTTGGCAGCTTCGCAGAAAACGCTTCATCGCTGTATTCCTGGACGTTTTCTCGTGAGGAGCCATTGAAGAACATGCGTTGCGGTCTCAACGAGTGTAGTCAACAGTGTTTTTCCTTGTCTCGACTTGCAGCATAAAGGCCGGCTTCACGCAGCACAAGTAATATGGCTCCCATGTTTTTTCTCTCGTTACTTGCTGAACTTTTCTTTTTGTGTGTTCCTAAATTGTTATTGTTATATTTCATGTTCTTGCACCTCGTTACAGGGGGTTCGTATAAGTGGGCCGGCTACGCGCCGGTTACCTGATGTCACATTGTGACATGGTCATCAGGCTTCGCAGTCCCGGCAGATAGAGCTTCTTGCCGTTGTACTGTTGAATCCGTCGAGCTGTGCTTGATGTTCCGTGCTCTGGCATCACAGGCGTCGGTTGAGTCGCTATCGTGTAGTCGCCAAGCTGTGGTCCTCGTTTTCTGCATGTATTCTACATAGCCTGCGCGAGAAGTATTTTCTCTTCGAGCTATTCCAACGCATCGAGTCTTCTTCTTAAGCAGCCGCAAAATCGTCGCCAGTGTCCACTAGAACCTGAATTTACTAGATGTGCATTGCCGGGAGTTTCGTTCCGATCACAAGAAGGCGTCTGACTTTTGCTAATCAGTACTACACCAAGGAGAAGAAGACAAGTCTTAAATGTTGGAATAATTCCCTACAGCTTAATGACGGCTCTGACTAATTACGTTTCTGCGAATGTTAGGGGACCCGGGGTAATAGCGCGCGGGCAGCGGCGTGAGCGCCTTCGTTTACAACATCCGCAGAGCGTCCTGTGGTCCATTTCACAGTGAACTTAGTCTTTGTCTTCTCTAATTGGAGTATTCTTCTTGCATGTTCACCTGTTCTTCCTCTGGTATAGTTCCGCAATGTATTCTGGGAGACTGTAATTGCACAAGAAAGCTTCCGGCAAACCATCGCCAAAGCAACCGCCGACTCCTCCGCTTGGGCGATTCCCTGGCATCGAATTGATGCTCCATCAACTAATTTCCCTTTCACATCCGTGCATGTTATGGTTGATATCCCGTTGACCGGTACCGCCGCGTCCTCGTAAATTGCCTCATCCCCCCCCCCCCCCCCCCATGTTCTCCTGATGGCCTTCGCCTTAGCCTTTCTTGTTTCCTTATGAAATTCAGGTTGCATGTTTCTAGGAATAGGCCGCACCTCGATCTTGCTTCTGTGCGGTTCTTCCAAGTCCTCTCTGCCTTCTGTAAGCCTCTGGAGGGTCAGTTGGGAGGACAGTTCTGTGCAACCTTACTGAGAAAACTGGTATCTCTAGCGGTGGGATGTCGCATGCGAAGTATGGGCGTTAATCATGTGGCAGACTGTTGCAGAGGAAGAAGAGAGGAGGACTATCGTATTTGCAATATATTTCAATGCCGTCCTGAAACACGTTTTTGCCAAATGTATGAGAACAAACGATATGAAAGTATTTGGGCGCACCACCAAACCCCTTTTCTAAATATCAGTATTGAAGAGAGGTATCAGAGGTTGAACATTTCTCAGCTGCTTTTCTCCTTAGCTCGCACTTTTGGCGAAGCCTTAAGCGATGCTACATTCATCGTGGTCACGCCGTTTCGATGCATATTAATGTATTATGCATCCTACGGGAGCCCGTAAACTGCACCAAAAAAAATATGGCCGTGCGTGTACGGAATTTTTGATTAATGTACATGGTATTAAACAATATCTTTTCAGCACCGTTACGAGAGGACGCATGCTCACAAGGGTTTAGAACTGGTTCATAAGGACACTTTACTGCGGCAGAAGCATGGTCCCGCACTGATACGCATTGCGTTACATTTTTATAATTTCATTGCGTCTAAATCCTACCGAGCTGTGAATCTGTGATTATGCATTGGGCGTTGAGTTTACTTGAAGGAACGACCTGTTGTTGCCTGAGTAATTGCTACCATCAATCGTAAGCAGCGCGCATAATGCAATGCCGGCAATGGCGCTCCTTGAAAGTGGGCACAACCATCGGAAGCGGTGTACGCATCACCCTGTTAGCACTTGTCGCGCTTTCTGTGTAAAACGGGTGTCAGCAGCACTCGATGAAGAAGACAAGCACGTAATCGCATTACCGCTGCAATTCATTAGTCGCGTGCATGGCTTCGTAGCGGGAGCCTTTATTACAGTGTCCAGCGAATCTATTAGCAGTGCAGTGCACACATTTTGCACGGCCCAACCGCACTGCATGATTAGATGCACGACTCTCTTTGCCCGGCTTCCGTTTTCCCGCACCCTTGCTTCGACCCGCCCTGTCCAGCCTGCTCGCTTGTAATGTCACCAGCAACTGCACCGTGCTGCTGCGCGACGTCATATGATGATTGAAAATGGGGCACGATATGCTTAGACGATTAAGCACCAAAGGAGTTAACTCAGCACTTTACTTGAGCGCTTCACTTGTGAGCTTCACGCACTGCGTAGGATACTAAAGATTGGCTAAGTGGTACTAGACCGCATATCCTGCCTACAATGCGTATCGTTTGCTCAGTGAGTTGCCCGAAACATTTCTTATTGGGCCCTGAAATACATTTATTATAATGCATGCAAGTCTTTTTCGCATGACAGCTTCTTCCCTGTACCCCTCTCCTGCTTCACGCGATGGTTTTCGCCCTTGTCCACCCAGATTGTTCGCTGGCAACAGGACAGTGATCATCCAACCGCAAGTGTGGATCTTCTGACGCCATAAGGATCTCCAGAGTGTAGTGATGATAACGGCACTGACAATAAACTTTTCATTAAAAAAAACCTTAAGCCTGGTATCTTCGATGAATCGTTTGAATGCGTCAGCAATTTCTGTTGCTGCTGCTTCTTTTGAGCTCCGCCACAAGGCTATGACGCGATAGCTTTAATGAATTAATGCCCATATATGCGGAATCAGTCATTTTCTTCTTTACATTCATAGATCGCTGGGAGTCATCACGCCATCCTTGGCGCAGTGGTACAGCGGTTAAGCGATGCGCCTTAGCACCCGCAGGTGGCTGTTTCAAACACAGCAACCGGTGGGGCTTGTGAAACTCAGGTTGCTCTTCTCAAGTAACTTCTCGCTACCAGTCATTAATTTAACTGCCACCTGCCACGGGAGGGGCCCTTAGTCTAGGGTTGCTCCACACGGTGAACCTTCACTGATTACGGTACGTGCCGGGCGCATTTATTTGAGGAACTCGCAGGCTAACTTTGGGTAGTTATTAAGCAATAGATGCTGCTCAAGCAGCGTCGGGAATATTACGCAATCTTCGCTAGGAGCAGCTCTATGGACATGATGCAAGTTATCGCTTTTAATACTAGCATTAAAAGGGTCTGAGCAAGTGGAAATGGTGACAGCCGTCCCACATGGCCACCTCAGATATAAAAAAAAATCATTAGGACCGGGTTACTTTTCCCGAGCGACCTCTCGGGGCCAGTCATTGAGCAGACTCACCGGATTGTGAGCAAACTGCCCACCGTGGCAGGTGACAGTTAAATTAATGATTGGTCGTGAGAGGTTGATCGGGAAGAGCGACCTGAGTCTCACAAGCCCCACCGGTGGCTGTGTTTGCAGCAACCACCTGTCGGGGAAGTTACGCATTGCTTAACCGCTGCACCACTGCGCCAGGAGTGGTATGAGAACTCCCCGAGTTCTATGAATGTAAAGGATAGAATGACCATTTTGCATATGTGGGCATTAGCTACAACAGAATCAGCAGCAACGAAAAAATTCTAACGCCTTCAAACAATTCACCGAGGATGGCCTAAGAGTTTTTCTACCATTTCTTTGCCCAGAACACTGACTTACAGAACGCACGCATCCTCAGGGTAGACAATGAACGGCGGCTTTTGAGCACGCCCATAAAGTGGCTTTAACAAAGCTGGTGTAGTATAGTGAACTTTATGAGCCGCGCAGTTATAGTACTGTGGCTGTAGCTGGAACGGTACAAGCAAAAAAAAAGAAGAAATAACGTAAAATGACAGCGAAGCATTTCGCCTCTTTTTTTCCTCTCTCTCTCGGTATCGTGTGGGCTGCTTCTAAATGAGGTATTTATCGATAGGAAGCGGCACGACGCTCTACCTTTTTCTCAACAGGCGTATATGCTGTTCAACAACAACAACAACAACAACAACAACAACAACAACAACAACAACAACAACAACAACAACAACAACAACAACAACAACAACAACAACAACAACAACAACAACAACAACAACAACAACAACAACAACAACAACAACAACAACAACAACAACAACAACAACAACAACAACAACAACAACAACAACAACAACAACAACAACAACAACAACAACAACACACCAACAACAACAACAACAACAACAACCCCCCCCCCCCCCCCCCCCGCCAATTTTCCTCAGCGAGCGGGATGGCGCTCATGTGAGGCCGAACGTCCCCCTCGCCGGTCGGAACTTCTGCTATTGTGAACAACCGAACAAGAGGAGAAGAAAACAAATAAAAAAGGAAGCAAGACAGGGCGACGGATACGTATAATGCGCCCGCTACAGAGCTCCGCGCACCTAAGAAGCATCGCGCTATGAAATCTTTCATCGCTGCTCTTTATCAAAAGCGTATTAACGAGTGCACCTGGACCCTCTTCCCTGCGCGGAGATCTCATAGTAATTTCTTTCATCGAGTGATTGGTTTAAAATTGGAAAGCTAGCTTCTTTTCTTGTTTTCCGATGGCTTATAGGATTAAAAGTTGGCTGGCTACAATTTTGTCCCGGGGAGAAACAGGCACTATGCGTTTTTTGACGGTCCTTTGTGTGCAAAGAATCGAAACGCCAAATGAAAATGAGAAAAAAAAACAGAGATGAGGAGGTCAAATAAGGCACCAATTTTCTGAGCAGCGAGCATTTTTGTGCAGCACTAATAACGCCTTCACACTGCTTTTACAACAGCATTATTTGCCAACACAGGAATTTATTGAGCTGCAGAATCTCATATAAAAGAATATTCCATATTTTTGTCCTGCGTAGCGTGTTTCGCTATTGGCCTTTTAACGAGAGTCGGGTATTTTGTGGATGCGTCAAGTTGTCTTTTATATCTTTTATTGGGAAAAGAAAGCTTATTAGAGAACAGTTGCCTCGGAGCGACTGACGTGCGGTCAAGGTTTTTGCTATATAAAGGAAGAACACCCCTTGGACGTCAGTCTGTAATGAATGAGAACATTCGCAATAAATGCGTGCATGCACCTTCATCAAACATGCCTCACTTTTCCGCAAGCAAAGACACGCCTTGAACCGGCCAGTAAGCTAAGTTACTGTCAGCATCCACTCAGCCTACCTGCAGCAAGACTCGTCTCAATAGTCTCTATAGAGACTCTATAGTCTGTGACTGCGTGTTATGCAAGGCTATACAATGCCACGCTGCCATGCTTTGGAAGAAATGAAGGCGCCCGCCCAGGAGTCCACAGAACACGTGCCTATATTGATGCGACTTGGACTGCGCCGTGGTTTTTTATAAGGTGCTGGCGCCGGAGGTAAGCAAGGATAGATTATTCTTGGGATTTTCTTGGAAACCTGGATGCATTATTAGAACAGGCACTCTGCTGGTCGCAGTGCCTACAGTTGGTGGTCTTTGCAGCGTTGCGCCCGCTTGAGTGCGTGCTTTCTTATTTGTTGAAGTGACTTAGCGAGGCAGCCCGATCTTTGATAGGAACGCTAAGAAACGTAGTCCACGAGTATATGCGCCTCTCGTTGGCGTTGCGAGCCCTCTGCATGGGCCCCGCTGGGATCGGAAGTTGATCCTGAAAAGCAATGCCGCATTCCTTTAACCCAGCAATTTCTGCCTACGAGGATCCACAGGAGGCGACGTGGTCGTTCCCGCCTTAAGTTACACACCGAAGAGAACAACAACAAAAATATAGTACGTATTTGGTGACAAATCTAGGGATGCATTTGCAGTGGGATAAAATAGCCGCATGTTTGCTTCAAGGACGTTTTCTGAAGAAAAAAAAAGCAAGTGGAGGAAAAAGAAAAGAAAGAATGGATATATGTGATGTCTTTTGTCATTGGCCCGGCCCTTGAATCACAGGCGGGCCCCGGGTCGCTACTCGCGGCGGCTTGACTGAAGGAACGTGCTCTGGTTTAATTGCAAATAAATGAGCCGTCTCGCGGGATGTGTGGTGTCGCCGCTGTTTTCTGTCGACCTCATTCGGTGCTGGCGACGGCAGAAATGAGTCATGAGCGCCAGCCGCGTAGGCGGTTGGAGTTCTGCTCGAAGGCGTCCGTTAAAGGGAGAACCATTCAGCGCGTTCCAATGGAGCGCCGGAAAGAAACGGCAGCTCCTTTCTCGGCTTGCATTGCCGCTGCCGCGGCTCTATTTTGCGCTGACGCAGACTGAGCACAAAGGAAAACGCTTCCAGGACTAATGGACGTCCGTGGTGAGAAAAAAAGGAAAAGCAATAGAAGACCGAGTTTCGGTTCCACAAAGAGATCGGTTTTCGATGCCATGATTTATGAAGCACCTCAGTGCGCCGATATGCACATATACGAAACCAAGAGGATATGAAAACCATCACACAGACGCACTCAGATCAGTATTAAGGCTTTGACCTTGAAACTGCGACCGCCGCAGATTTATTCTTCCATACGCCTTCTCTGGATGCAAGAAACGCATTGTTTTAACATTGAATGAGGTCAAGAGGAAAATTTTTCTCCTTTCTTTGTCCGTGAATTTAGATCGTGATGACGCACTGAGGTATAAAACATGGCTGACCTTTGACAGGGGAGAGATGGCACTTCATATTTTCACAAACTAGACGACGCAAAGTTATCGAAGTACAAAAACAAACAAACAAACTAGCTGCGCATATCATGTTTGTGAAAGGAGTTCGAACTAAACGTAACAAATGGCCTTGATGGAGTCGAAGGTTTCGATCATGTTTGCCCCCTTTTTTCGTTCTATTTCGTTCGTCTTCGTCCTTTGCGGCTGCCAGTAAGTTTGCTTTTCTTTAAAACGACCAAACATGCAAACCAGGCGTTATGGAGATACCCCTGCAATATGCACTCAACGGAAAGGCGGGGAGCGGCAGTCTATGTCCGCTGCGACACGGCCTTGAGCAGATATGGGACGAAGCCGACATGGCGGCGTTATCTGCTTTCCGACTATGTGCACCAAATTTCACCATTGTCAGTGTACCTGAGTGCAACACTGTTTTGTTGCAACTGAATCCTATGTCGGCCGTTGTCAGTACGAGGCGAAAGCCACCCAAATCCTCGCTCCGTCTGCTGCACAACGTGGACTTCGGCGGGAACGGAAACGCGTTCAGTTATTTTATTTTCACCTTCCTTCACGTTGTCGTCCTCCTCCCTACCCTCGATGCGTCACTGAGTGCAGCGGCTTAGCAAGCACAGTTTGACGGGCGCCACAGGTCAATAAAAACAAGAAACGTCAGCAACAACAAAGACAACAAAGGAGAGCAAGATTTGGCGTTTACCTCCGGTCCTACATCTGACAGGCTCACGCTGGAGACAAATTCGCGGAGGAAGTTGTCCAGCTCCCGTCCTTCGATGAAGCCGTTGCCTGAAAAGAGAAGAACAAAAATACGAGCCCTTTAGCATTGGCAACGACGCAGGGAGAGAGAGTTTGAGAAGCGAAGCCGCATTTCTCGACAGGCTGCGTGAGTTATCAATACACTCTTTTTACTTCCGCTTAGATCAGCGGCCGGGACAAAACGCGCTGAGGTTAGTGGAAAAAGAAAAAAACGAGCGCTGCAAACCTTTTAATACCCCTCTACCTCACAATTTCGCAAGACGCCGTGCATTCTCCTGGGGGAGGCGGGGGGGCACCTGCCAGTCACATGACGAAAGCGCTGTTTACACGCTAGAATTTAGCTGCACTCGCGCACACTTCCATGAGCCTCCTCCCGCGCGGAAAATCAATTTTTAATCTGGCCGCGCAAGAATCGCCTCCCTCGTATGTGGTCGTAGCAGCTGCTTCAATATTGACGCCGAAGAGAAAAGAAAAAAATACATATATACATATTTATATATTTAACATCTGCGCTCTCTGGAGATGGTTCCCGTGTGAACCCAACAGCTTTACTATTCAGTCAGGCTGCCTGTTTTCTTTCTTTTTTACTTTTTTTCCTCGCCGCTCATATATTTTGAGTGCAAGGTCTTTCTGACACATTTTCTTTGAGATGTAAACCAGCTGCTTGGATATACCGCACAGGCACACCCTGATTCCTGAGAAATCACAGGAGTTTCTTGCTGACCTCATTTTACTGCGGAAAAAGTGCCGGTGTAAGGTTTTCGATTTTTTCCCCCCAGAAAAATACCTCAATTTTTTGTTCTTCGCTGACCTATCAGAGCAGAGGCAGCTATATTAGGCTCGTTGCGTATCGCTTGCTAGAGACCCAACAATGTTTGCAATATAGCATTCTAGATGCGCATGCGGCAGTTTATTTCTGAGAAGAACAGTAGGCAAGTAGGTACGATGAGAGATCAACAAGCGTTTAGACCTTTTACTTACGCGACTCATCAATAATGACGTAAAAAGAGCAGCAGCGTTTCAAGTGGATGTCTTACTCACGGGACAGAGAAAAAAAATAGCCTTGCTCTCCTGCTCATAAAAAGTTGCCGGCTATTGCTTTAAAGGACCGAGATTTCTTGCGCACTACGCGCTGCCTTGCGCAAGGCGCCTGTTCTTGAGAGCGCGTCTGCAAAGAAGCGGGTCGACAGGGAAGAAAGATGGAAATAAAGGGCGCAGGGAGAAAGGTAGAGGACGAGCGAGTAGGCTACGCAGGCCGAAAGTTCTGACGCGGCGCCCAGCTCGGCTTTGGCCTCGGTGGACATCTCGCCAGCGTAGGAGGAGGGGTGCCTCTTCTCTGCCACGGCGTGATGTATGGTCCGCCGGCCTGAAAATTTCCGCTGAGCAGAGAGAGGCACGCACAGCCGCTTCTTCGCTCGCACCAGCGGCTGCTTCAGCAGCCACCCCCTTTCGTGTCCCTTTGTGCCGGTTTTTCTACTACCTGATCGCGCCGGCAGCGCCAGTTCATCCCCGTTTAGTGCTCTTCTTCCTCGCGCCAACCCCCACACGCAAATTTGGAGCGTAACAGCCAAGAAAAGAAAGGAATGTGCGCTAGGCGATCGCGGGGTGTTGTCGAACGCTATACGGCGTGCTGTGATGAAGTACGCGATTTTGCGGCTCGGCTCGCGAGTGATCCCGACTGCAGACCGACGACATTGCCGAAGTGGCGAAATCCCTTCACGCCGTCGCCGCGCTCAGAGAGCACCAAGTTGGCGCGCCGATCGCGCGAATTCATTTTTTTTTTCTGCAAGTGCGCGCTCTGCATGCTCGCGAGGCTGTCACGCGCACGCTGGGGCCGGCGCACTGCGAGGACGGGGCAAAAAGAACCAGGAGGCCGCTTGGACCGAGACAACCATGGCGCACATCGGAGGTCAGCCGTTAAATCAGCAGTCCCTGCGGAGCACCTTCCTGGCCGCCGACCAGGGCCACAATGGCGCCATCGACTACCGCGAGCTGCAGATGGCCCTGTCAGCCGGAACCTGGCGGCCGTTCAACATGGAGACAGCCAAAATGCTCGTGAGCCTGTTCGACCGGAACCACGACGGCACCATCAACTTCGACGAGTTCAGTGAGCTGTACCGCTACGTGACCGAATGGTCTAACGCATTCCGCCACTACGACCCGACCAACATAGGCAACATTGATCAAAACAATATGAAGACGGCGCTCAAGGAGTGCAACTACACGCTCAGCGACCGCTTCAACGCGATGCTGCAGCGCCGCTTCGAGCGCGCGGGAAGGGTCTACTTCGACGAGTTCTTCCAGGCCTGCATGTTCATCAAGGGTGCCACGGACGCCTTCCGCCGCTTCGACCGCCAGAAGACCGGCGTGGTGAACGTCCGCTTCGAGGAGTACCTCGTCATGCTCATCGTGGTGCTTGCCTGAGCTCGCCCCCCGTCCCCTCCAGGCTGGGCACGCTTCTTCGGACACTCGGGCACTCCTTCGAGATGGTGCCGCTAAATTCGTCCTCCGCAATAAAGCACGCATGTCCGCCGGCTGTCTCCCACTTCTGCCTTTGTTGTCTCTGTGAGTACCGCTCATGCAACGAAGCCGGTTCTCAGCTGCATGACCGCTGCGTTGACGACGTGTTAGCGTCAGGCGATAGAACGTGCCGAGCAGTACCTTCAGCAAAAAAAGATCTGCAGTCCTTTTGATATTTCATTTCTGAACAAAGCTGCCTCAAATGTTAAAGGTCGTCCTTAGAATAGACAGGTCGCAATAGAGATCACGGCGACGTAACTCTTCCGAGTCAGAAAGATGCATAAAAAGTACTTCCCGAAGAAAGTACGCGGGCATGTTTATCTTCATCGTGTTTGCGCAAACGTCTTGGCGTGTATGTCGACGTTCTCATTTATATAGCACACAAGATATCACGGGTAAACACGAGCCACCCCTTTCGCAGGCGCTTGGAAACTCGAACATCTGCTGGAAACGGCAAGTTGGGATCTGTTCTTTCCGCTGGAGGCGTCTTGCTGAGAAAGTTTTCACCTGGTGCGGTTTCCGGAAGGCAGTCTCGTCTACAAGTCTTGCGGCTGGCAGAGAGGAAGCAAAAATAGCGGACCGCTTCTCTTTGCAATCTTGCCCACAAATATGGACACAACTGATTGCGAGGAGTTTCTAGAACTATAGCGAGCACGTTTCCTTCAAGTGTTTTTTCTCGGTTTTCCATCTGGGCTAGAAAAAATTGCAGCCGTGCGGCTGTGGGCAAAGAATGGAGACTATATTGGCCTGAGAGGAAGCTTCAACAAATCACACTACTCGCTTCTCGCATTCAATCACAGAAGCACAACAAGGATAGCAGCTCACCGCTTTCCCATGTTGTCTAACGCTTCAGACAGGTAATTCGTCAGCATAGAGGATTCCTTACTGCTGTCGTGTATCTTAAAAAAAGATTAAAAACAAAAAACCAGATATTCCAAGTCCTGGACATTTCCAGTCAATATTTTACTGGCTGGAAAGAAATATACCTCTGCACAACTGAACCGCCCTCAACCAGGGTAGTTTATCAAGAGATCGTTAAAGGTGACCGCTGTGTCGCTGCCGCGGATTTCTGCGGCGGTAATACCCACAATAGCGCACAGCGCCATGTTGGCTACGGAGGCTGAAGCACGACAGGGGACAAAACACCTGCCGTACTTGCAGCGCGCGCGTTTACTTTTTCAACCTTGGAGCTAGATTAAACTGCCTCATAGGCGTATACTGCCTACGGCATTGTAATATTTTGCGGCGAAGTTTTGGTGAAAACGGCCTATCCAGAAACATAACCGCTCATAAGGACGCTTTCGTGTTTTTGTATGTCAAAGGGAAAAGCGTCCAAACCGGAGAAGAAGGCGATGACTGGATAGAGCGGTATCCCGAAGGTGTAGCTGTGAAAAGAGAAAAGGCAATGTAAACCAGCGGGAGTGGCGTGAGCGTCACGAAAAAAAAGCATAAGAAAAAGACGTGTGAAATACAGAACAGCCTATAGTCAGCGCTTTCCTTCATTGCTAAGACTGGCTCTGGAAACTGCATCGCTGGCTCAATCTTAGCGTAAACGTTGAAGTTATGCTTGTTTAGAGGTTGTTCTGTTAGGCGTGCAGCCATAGGAATGTCGACTGCCTTGCTAACTTAGTTAGCCTGTCACTTTTTTCTTTTCATCTTCCAGTTTTCATTCGCGTTTCCTTATCCTTCTTTTTTTCTAGGCGCCTCGATCGCGCGTCCGTTTCACAAATTTTTCTTTTACGGAATTTCTTCCTTCTTTAAAGCATTTTACAGCGTTAGCTATCAATGCGAAGGTTCTCGGACAAAGCGCGTTTGTCGTTATCGTTAAAAAAATGTGGTAGGGTTTTAACGCGGTTAAACAAAGTAGACTGTGCGAAAGCATGTGTTTAGCCTGGTTGGCTCATCGTTTTGCTTTGCTGGGTCGTCGGCACGTCTGGCGACGATATTAGTTCGATAGCAGTGAAGGGCGGCTTATTGGGACGTGGGAAGCGCCGGTGACGAAGACTCTTGCACAAGTAATCGATGAAGCAACGGGGCGAGAGGCAGGGACGCGAGGAACAGTTCTCCAGCACGATCGTCAGCCGGCCGCCTCAAGAGCTTCGTCGTGGCTGGCGTCGGCGCATGATAATCTTCATTCCAGCAGAACTTGATAAAAATGTCGATGTGCAATGCACAGCGCAAGGGTGTGTATGTTAGTTCCATAGTAGTAGGTGTTGATGAAGATGAAGGTGTAATTTTCCGGCGTCTTCCGCCAGTAATACTACTTTCCGCACTGTTTCGCCCCGTCTGCCTACTGGTAGCCGTGGGAAGCGCCGGCGACGAAGACTCTTGCACAAGTAATCCATGAAGCAACGGGGCGAGAGGCGGGGACGCGAGGAACAGTTCTCCAGCACGATTGTCAGCCGGCCGCCTCAAGAGCTTCGTCGTGGCTGGCGTCGGCGCATGATAATCTTCATTCCAGCAGAACTTGATAAAAATGACGATGTGCAATGCACAGCGCAAGGGTGTGTATGTTAGTTCCATTGTAGTAGGTGTTGATGAAGATGAAGGTGTAATTTTCCGGCGTCTTCCGCCAGTAATACTACTTTCCGCACTGTTTCGCCCCGTCTGCCTACTGGTAGCCGTGGGAAGCGCCGGCGACGAAGACTCTTGCACAAGTAATCCATGAAGCAACGGGGCGAGAGGCGGGGACGCGAGGAACAGTTCTCCAGCACGATCGTCAGCCGGCCGCCTCAAGAGTTTCGTCGTGGCTGGCGTCGGCGCATGATAATCTTCATTCCAGCAGAACTTGATAAAAATGACGATGTGCAATGCACAGCGCAAGGGTGTGTATGTTAGTTCCATTGTAGTAGGTGTTGATGAAGATGAAGGTGTAATTTTCCGGCGTCTTCCGCCAGTAATACTACTTTCCGCACTGTTTCGCCCCGTCTGCCTACTGGTAGCCGTGGGAAGCGCCGGCGACGAAGACTCTTGCACAAGTAATCCATGAAGCAACGGGGCGAGAGGCGGGGACGCGAGGAACAGTTCTCCAGCACGATCGTCAGCCGGCCGCCTCAAGAGCTTCGTCGTGGCTGGCATGCGCGCATGATCATCTTCTTGATTCCAGTAGTATTAACGCCACATTGTTAAACGCCCCGTTCTCCAGAAAATCTGGTGTCGGCGTTGTCGGCGTCGGCGTTGTGAGCGAAAAATCACGGGCATGGCTCTGGCAGGTGGTCCCCACGTGACCTACGAGGCAGGTGGGCCACCGAGGTCACGTGACCTTGCAACGTCATCACAGCCTGCGCACCGGATAGTGAGCAAACTGCCTACCAGCCAAGGTGGGCATTTAAGATAATGATTGGTAGCTCGTGTATCCTGGGCCGCACAAGTCCCATCGCGGGGCTGTGGCGCATCGCTTAACCGCTGCACCACTGCGCCAGGAGGGGCATGAGGACTCCCAGAGATCTATGAATGCAAAGTAGAGAATACCTTCTGCCTAAGAGGGAATTAACCCACTACGCTATCGCGTCATACCCTTAGGGCGGAGCTTAAGTGCCCTCTCCAATTTTTGTTAACGAAGACGACAATGTACTGTTCCGGCTTCTGCCGCCAGTAATATATGTAGTACTTACCGTACAGCTTTGCCCGTCTACCTGCTGGAAAGCTGGTTTTAAACTCTGTTTTTCAGCATACGGACCTTTCTGGCCGTCGATATACGTACTCAGGACTTTAGAGATGTCTTAGGTGGCGTCGTCGACCTAAGTTCTATCGACAGTTCCTAGATGTCCCACGTGTGGATGGTAACTTGCAAGACAGCGTTAGCCAAAGCTAATCTCGTGAGCTCCGGAGAGTTACAAATGAAAAATGGTCGTTGTCTGGTCACTGACCCAAAACCAAAGACAGTTAAGCTCAAGCTTCTTTGGCTCCCGGAACACCTAGAAGATTGTTACATTCGTGACGCCCTCCGAGCTTGCGGAAAAATTACTTATATCACAGTGGAGCACTGTAGAGTTTCGGAAATGGAGGGAATGCGTACTTTGAATGGAGACAGTGCCTTGACTCTTGAGTGATGGAGTCACTGTCAACGACGTGCCTCATCTCTTGACGGTCTGTGGTCTACAGTGCCTGGTTTTAGTTCCAAGAAGGCCTCCCTTGTGTCTCCGTTGCCACAAGGTTGGACATATACGCCGTCACTGCCGTGCTCCGCGGAGTGATAACAGCCGGTATTTTGGTCATACTACAGAGGAGTGCGCACTATCGTATGCTGATAAACTCCGCAGTGGCAGCCATTCAATGGACGACACTCTGCAGGAGTATTTGATGGATACGACAGAGGTTTCGGATGCTGCAGGTGACATGTCAGCGTTTGCACCCATTGAACCAGCAACTACTGGCCTAGTGTCTGGTGCCGTTCTTGGTCTGAAGCGTGAGCCAACCAAGCCTTCAGAGACGTATCAGCCGTCTGCAGATGTCGACTCTGAATGCCTGAAGAAACACACATCGAGGCTCACCAAAGTTCGCTCACGAGTGCGCGCACTCGTGAGCGAACTTTGGTGAGCCTCTGTGCATTCCTCGAACACACGGGCTTGACGTCCCGTCTGTTCTCCGTCAGGTAGTTACACGCAGTGACCGAACGCTCCGCGAGTTCTACCTTGAACGATTAATAACTGGACGCCCCACTCCAGTTGTAACCTACACAGTGCTGTGCGCGTGTGTGATTTAATTCCTCTTAAATGAACTAATCACGCGCACAACCTGGACACATTACTTATTGTGTAAATAGTTTGTACATATTACTTCTCCCCCTGTCCTTTATTCCTGTCCCCTCACCTCTTTCATTTCATTTCTCCATTCTGCCTGCTGTCCTTTATTTCCGCTGCCCCAGCTCAGGTGCTTCAGTATCGATGGCAGATGCCGGGGCTAGCAAAAATCTTTTCCTTCCTTTTTACTATTATTTTTAATAAAACCACTACCACCACCAATACACAGCTTCAGTGACAACACTCTTGGTACGCGCGCCTGCGCTGTCCGTGAGCCGGAGGAAGAAAAGGATGGGTGTGCGGCTGCGGGGCTGAGTATCTGCGCTGATGGGATTCCTGATGCCACTGTCGGGTGTGCCAGCCTGGCAGTTCACTCCATGACGGCAGCTGTGGTACGGATGTGTCAAGTTCAACCGTGGCCTCAAAGCGTGGCGTGTCGCCGAGTTCTGCCTCCTATCAGGAGGACGCCGTCCCTGCCAAGCAAAAGTCCCGCTGTCGAAAGTCCAAGAGCGAGAAGTATCCTCGGCGCTCCAGATCGAGGAGAAGGTGCCAGCTCTAGGGAGGTCTCACCTTTCGGATTGACGCATACATCGCGGATGGTTGACTTAAGTGCACGTTCGTCACCATGGCGAACGTCCCGCAGTTGATCGTCGCAACACTCAACATCTGTGGGCTCCGGTCTAGGCAGAAACAGGTACAGCTGTCGATTGTTTTCGGGTAGTCGGCTGGACATTGTTGCTGTTGAAGTGACTGAGATAGAAAGTGAATTCGATACAGAGGTGGCCCTGCGGCCCTTGTTGAGATATTATAACGTATGTTTGTCGCACTCGATAGGCTTTTCGGTGGGATGCTTTCTGTTCTTAAAGAAAGTCTCCCTGTTTCCGGCTTTATGTATCAAGTTAACACAGAAGGGCGCCAAATATGTTATGACTTTCGCCTGCACGGCGAATCGTGGAGGTTCATCAGTGTGTATGCTTCAAATAATCGGGTTCAGCAAGCAGTTTTCTTTCAGGGTATGGCAACTCTTATAAACTGTGATAGGTATGGGGTATTCATGGTTGATTTTAAATGCGCGTGGGACCCACAGGACCGTACAGGGCCTAGCAAAATCGCCGATAAGATCCCTGGTATTTTATCGGCTACCACTGATAATGCAGGCTTAATTGATGCCGGATTGTCATCCACCTTCACCTTTGTTATAGGAGCTTCACATTCACGTCTAAATTGGATTTGCGTTTCCGCAGACCTCCTTAAGAGGCGCATTTCGTGCGATGTCACGCCTGTTTTTTTCTCTGATCATGAGGTGGTTATTGCGCGGATTAGAGAACGTGCCCGTCACAAGTTTCAGCCACAGTGGGAAGTGTGGTGGAAGCTCAATTCATCGTTGCAAACGAGGAGGACTCTAAGCAGGGAGTGAGGACAGCTTTGAAACCTTGCTTGACCATGAGAGTCTCAGTATTTGCAGCTTGGAAGATGTTTAAGCAAGAAGTTCGTGGCATAGCTATTGAGTTCAACTCCATGAGGTCTTACCTTAAGCATAGTGAGGAGAAACGGCTGCTTCAGAGCCCTTATAATTTGCACGAACTTAGATGCGAGGCTCCAGGATTGTACGCAGGAAATTGCTACTGTGAAGTGTCACCTTCAACAGTTTGATGCAAAACTCTTTCGGGCGGCTCGTGTACGATCCCACACCATTTGTGCTTTGCACTCTGAGGAGCCAACTAGACAGGCCTTGCTTGATGAGCGTCGCCACGCGAGTGCCAAGCGAGTCTCTGAGCTCTACTGTGGTGGAGCCCTGGTAACAAGTACAGATGAAATAGTCGACGAGTTTGCAAATCACTACGCCTCACTTTTTGCTGCCACTTCAAGCATTGCTGATGATGTTCATGTAGCGCGCTGGGTGTTTATGATTACGCCACTTTCTGAGGATGAGTGAGCGGTAATCCGAGGTCCTTCAACCTTGGGTGAATCGGAAGATGCAGCACACAAACTCGGTGAGCCGGTTTGACCTCGCTAAGTAGTGCTTTCGCACTGAGAGCGTTCGTGCATAACGACCAGGAGGAGGGGGGCAAGACGGGTACCCTGCAAGAAGTGCCACCCCATGGGGGTGCGATCACGTGTCCACCCCATGCACATAGCCCGTACCCTGCGAATTGAAGGTTCCCGGCAAAGCCATTCTTTTGTGAGGCAGGAGGCGGGCAGTATACGGGCTGTATCGTTCTGTGCGCAATCATTATCCCATGTCAGCTGGCGCTGATTTACCGCACTACCATTTGTGTAGTCACCATTCAATTCTTTTTTAATTCCTCGGCTGATTGTAATTGCTAATCTCCACAGGGGGCATAGGCACCAAGAATTGAAGGAGAAGGAAAGATACCGCAAAATAAATAATTGCTTCAAGGCAAGTGCTGGTCGCCTGTGCTCCAGGGCACATTTCTGCCGATAGACGCCAACGCTGGCCAACTGCGCACCGGGCTGCGCACCGGCCGCTTCTTCGGCTGCACATCGCAGTCCTCCATCTACGGCAACACCCCCACAACTACCGGAAATTGCGCTCTTTGGTCCATACAGCTAGAGCTTGCAGTTGCAACTTTTCGTTTATTACCCTTCGTCGTGTCGTTTAACATTAAATACTTCAAGGAATTAGCATTAGCTAAACGACTTTATAAGCAGTTGCTAAGTGACAACTTGCCTTGAGCTGACGGGATGTGATGAAATTTGTGCGTCAGTATGATTTTGTGTTCTTTGTGCTACTGATGTAAGCCTGTTTTTTTGTGGGGCAGAATCGTCCTCCACTGTTTAACCCGTACAGTACCACACCCAGCGAGTGTATGCTGTGTACACCTGCGCACCCGCACTATTCGCACGCATTCGCAAACCACATCGATATATATATATATATATATATATATATATATATATATATATATATATATATATATATATATATATATATATATATATATATATATATATATATATATATATATATATATATATATATATATATATATATATATATATAATGGGACCATGAAAAGAAACTACGGGGGTTACAGAGGACCGCATTGAATCGAACGCAAACAAGCGAAATGAGATTCAGCGGAACGCAGCGAAGGACACCGCCGGACTTGTTTCGGGCTTTGAGTGGTTCTGTCGGGTCGTGTTTTTTCTGCGGGGGTGGCGCAGCGCGTCGCTTCCGTCGTCGCTGCCTTCTATCCACGATTCGCATCGGCCCGCACTGTAAGCCGACCGCTGGGTGAGAACTACGTGGAGTGCTCCCGTGCTCCGCAGCAAGAAGTGCGTCCTCTTTGGCGGGGAGACGTGCGCTGCCTGCCCAATTGCGTACCCTCGTATTTCGCCACCGACCCTCGCACACAGTCTGTATCGAATGGCGCGGAGCGGTTCGTTTTGCGCCGCGCTTTGATTCCGCACCGGGCAGCGTTTCGTTAGCGCGGGCTTCGATCAGGCCGCACCAGTGGGAATTTTCTATAATCTGTCGTCGGGCGAGGGGTTTCTGTGCGTAACAAAAGGGAAACGAGCGCTCGTCGCGGGAAGTGCGGAAAGTTGTAACGGCAGCGCATGGGCTTTACAAAAAAAAAAAAAAACCTCAGACGTTTCCTTTTTCTTCAATGGTCTTTGTTAGAAATCCTCTTCCGCGAAACTTTTAATGGCTGCGCGAAGAATTGCAAGGCTTTGTCTCTCTCTCTCTCTCTTTGATTTTTTCAAACACGTTTGCAGTTTGACTTTTTTTAACTTGGACCGCTGAAAAAAAATTATTATCGGTTGGTGGAGTCCGTGACTGGATAGCATCGGCTCGACGTGACGTGCCCGTCTAGTGAGCCGAATAATAAGAGAAGTAATACTGAATGCCCTGTAGAAGCGCGCACTCGGTCGCGATCGTTTCAGGGAATAAAGAAAAATCGCTTTCATCTTTATTTCAGGTGAGGCAACAAAGGCGTAAGCAGCAGAGGCGATCAGGAAACATGGCACGTGTCTTGCGAACAAAGGCCTCGGTCCGGTCTGTAGCAAATTCTCTGAATTTTAAAACCAGCTTCATGTGTGTCTTGTCCAAAGCATGCCCTAAGACATAATGCATCCGCACATCAGCAGAAATCTGGACGTCAGAGCTACTTGTGTTCAGTCTTAAGGTATATTTTAGCCGAGTAATTTGCAACGAGCAATATTTGTCATGTCGGCGAGCTTTCATCTTTCAGAGGCCGTCACAACAAGCTGGCCGTTGGGTTTATCCGTACCGCGGAGAACTAGAAGCGTAGATGAGCTTGCCGTTCCACAAAGTAGCTCGTCTTGCCTACGTTCTTGCTGCATAAATCAAATAGCTCCGTGAATACACATCTATGGCAGCCTTGCCGTCATCCGAAAAACAAAAAAGAGAAATAGGAAGAGAAAGGTTCCAGGAGTTCTCCTACTCGCCTGTGTTGGCGGAGATGAATTTGTCCCATTATGAAGTTAGACGTTGCAACTGCTAACCACTCTGGGCGAAGTTCTCTTCCTTCTTGGCACTTTGGCAACTCTCGCTGCCTGCTGACAGTATCAGGCGCGTCACGCAGCGAAGCTAGAACGCATCGCCGCGGGCATCATTTACCGGTCCGCTTTCGCAGTCGCCGAACACGGTTTGGGAGGCATATTTACGCTTTTATCCCGCCAGACACTCCTGCCCATCAGCGCAAAAGGAAAAAAAAAAGAGAAAAGGCAGCATCCGAGGAGCGAAAGAAAAGGCGCGCTGAACGAGCCGCAGCTATTGGCTTTTTGATGCAGAGCCGACATGTCATGCTTGCATTGTCGTTTACGCGCGAGGCCTCCGTCGCGATGAGCTCGGGGCCTTGTAGCCGCTGTTCTGAAGGTGAGCGGCCAGCTCCGATATAATGGCAAGTCGCTTGAGGGTTTGATGTCAAGATAAACGATCCGCGCCAACGAGATCCGCGGGTTCTGTCTGCTGGCCGCATAGGAAGTATTTTCTCGGAAACAGCGATTGGAGAGCTCTCCTGAACGGCCTATCCTGCGCGGCGGCAAATCCTTGATTTATTTCGTAAGCCTGCCTGTAACTTTGCTTCTATAGATGGTTGTCAGGAAGGCACTGAGCATATATTCGCTCTTTTTCTAAGGAAAGCTTGCGACTTTTTTTTTTTTTTTTTGGGGGGGGGGCGTTTTGGCAGAAAAAAATAGCGATTTCTGGTTCGGATCGTGCGTTTTTTTTTCTTCTTGTCATATAACGTCCCGCTCATTGATTTTCTCGTCTCGTCGGGTCTCGGGTTTCACAGCTAAGTGATGAATGAGGTGATATAGAGTAGAGAGCGACGTCACGCGCTTGTCATTTCGACGGTTCATCTATCTTGGCCAATCCACGTTATCAGTTTTTTCGCTCTTGTGACGCGGGCACGCGTGGTGCTATTCCACAATACAGTATGCTGGGCGAGTTGGTTTTTAACTTCCATATCTATACAGCGCTAAAGACGGGACAGAAGGAACACACACAAGACACACAACAGAGCGCTGGCAGCGCTCTGTTGTGTGTCTTGTGTGTGTTCCTTCTGTCCCATCTTTAGAGTGGCACAGGCAGGGGCTTAATTGTTTACATTCTTTTTAGGCTGCCCCACCATACTTTTTGTCCCATCTTTAGCGCTGTAGATATGGGAGTGGTGCTATTGTTTCCATGGCTGTGCCCGCTCCACCGCGGTGGTAACCGAATGCCCCGTAACTCGTGCGAATGGAGCAGTGAGCTACCTGTCAGCGGCTGCGAAGAGCTTCGCTGTCTGACCAGGTCCTTGTGTTTTCCGGAATAGCGCAGGTAGCCACAGCACACTGTGTTTCTGTGAAGGCAAGATGGACGGGTCGCTGTATATGCGCTTTAATAACAGGATGTTCACTGTCGGTTCCTTAAAATTGCCGCGAATGGAAGCGATGCGGGCCTTGGGCGGAACGAGTCACTATCTGGTGGGCGCCGCTTTTAGCGCACAGGGTATGCCAGGCGAACGCTGTAATTTTCTCCGTCGAACGCCGCTGTGGTTGTTCGTCGCTGGGACTGAAATTGCGCTACCCAGGTCATTGATCTTGCTGGCCCCACCAATGGTCTCGAAAGTAACCTACATGCACCTCCACCCAGGTAAGTGCAGTGGTGTGCGCACCCTGCTCCTGTATGGCTCGCCAGCAAGTCGAGAGGCTAACCGGTATGGCATGGAGGCCGCGCAGACGTGGTGCCCGTTGGCCACTAACTGAATGCGCATTCGCGCGTGGCTCACCTCAAGAGTGCAATGCAACCTATCGTGGTGCCTTCTTTCACAGGACTACTGTACTTTCAGTACCGTTAACTGCATGTGTTTGTTTTACCAACCTGTGAAATCATTGACAAAGCAAAAAGAGTTCTCGAATTTCGATGGAGGCGAAATGCTAGAGGCCCATGTGCTGTTCGATGTCAGTGCACGTTAAAGAACCCCAGGTGGTCGAAATTTCCGGAGCCCTTCACTACGGCGTCCCTCATAGCCTGAGTCGCTTTGGGACGCTAAACCCCCATAAACCAAACCAAACCAAAAAGAGTTTCATTAGATCATTCCAAATTGGCCTCACTCGGCTATCTGCCGAGTGCTGCACATTGCGCAGCATTATTAATTAGTTGCTAATACACACAAAGAGAGAAAGGCAGAAAAGAAAGCTATGCCTCAGGAGAAGGGTGTACGATTCGCAGGCACAACGCGACGCGAGAAGCAGCATCTGCAAGCTTTGTGCAGCGCATAAGCGCGACTACGAAGTGTCGTGCTTACAAGCGTCTGCAACGCGGTCTGTGCGAAGTGCAGAGCAGATCGAAAGAATGCCGTGACAGGGGAGCGACTCGGTTCGGCCCACTTTTTTTTTCACAGTCCTCTGACGTAAGACACACTTCTATAAATTATGCAGTCGTATGTTAGCACGCGCATGCACTATACGAGGAGGGCGTGGGGCAGGGAAACCAGGGTAGAAGACAGGAAACTGTCTCCGCTATGACGACACAGGAGAGAGAGCCGGATGGAGGAGGGACAGAAGGCTGGACGTGCAAGTACCGCCTTGCAGGGCACTCTTTGATAACGTGGCGCGTGGCCGTGTTGTTTTCTTCGTCTTTCTGTGGGCTTATAAGGGTGTAAGACAACGAACGCAATAGTAAAACGAAGGAGGCTATTGCCATTTTTAAACTTGGAAACTTTGTCTAGGTGGGGTGCTGTTTCTTTGGGAACTTCGCATTTTGCGCACTTGTTCAAAGCTTGCCGAAACAAATGCGTCCATGACGAAATGCTTTTTTCATGGTTTCTTACAAAAAAAAAGCCATGGATGAGTTAAGCCAGGAACAAAAATAAAAGGATTTACCGGCACCGGATCCTTTCGCGTGCTTTGTAATATGATGCTAAACAAGGCTCGGCTTTCTTTCCCAATTGACCGCGTTTCGCAAAAAAAAAGCACTGCAATGCGAAACCGCAAATCAATGCGCCCAGCCCCTTGTTTTTTGAGTTTCCTTGCGTTACAGCATCACAGGAAAATAAGTGGCACGGCGGCAGTGGCTCCTGCAGGAGACATCGCGGAACAAAGATGGCAGGCCCTAAGCAAACAGAGTACATGGAGACTTTTGCTATGGGTGAGCAGATATCGATTGAACCGGGTCGGCTGATTTTGCTCATGACGAAAAGCCCACCATGCCCGCTAGGATTTTGCACTTTCTCGCTGCGCGCTGCATCCTTTGATCTAGGCGCCTGCTCAGGCTTAGGCGCCACTCCTTTGTTCTAAAATGTTTGCGGCTGGCGGGCTTTCCTCGCCCCGTCTGCGGGTCCTCGCAGCTTCCCACAAGGCGTCACAGAGCAGGCGTTTTGTTTCATCGTTTCTCGGTCCATTCTAAGGCTCTAGAGATATTCGTGGTTTTCTCAGTGTCAACTGCACGCCGTCACATTGTAGCCTGAATTATTACTTTCGATGTTTGCTTTGGTGTTGGAACGTTTGCTTTGAAGTCTGTATTAGATTTGGATACTGATCAGCGGCCTGTCGCCGCCGCGAGGTATTTTTATGCAAAGCAAATTAGCATGCCCCCTCCCCCTTTCACCGTTTATATTTTTTGCCGCGTAGTGGGAAGTAATGTGTCCCCCTACGGCTCCAGACGGTAGACAATATCTGTATTTGTTTAAAGTGAGAAATCGGAAGATGCCACCAATTATGGAAATTTAAAGGATATTTCAGTTGAGCATGAAGAAAGCAGAGGAGAACGTTATCTATAGCTAGAGCAGAATTAGAATGCAACTTTGCGATTCAGTTACTACAGGGTCTCTATGACAAAAATTTGGGGACGCTTAAGCTTCGCCTTTAAGAGTGGAACGCGACAGCGTGTTGCAGCACTGTCAGGGAGTTCACGGAACGCCATCGCCCGTTCGGCGCGACGCCTTGCCCGTTAGACAAATCGCTCTGCCATGTACGGTGAAACGGACGCGCGGAGCGGCAAACCACGTAGAAGCGCTGCCAGGCGCCTTGCCGAAACGCGCGGGACTCAAGTTGCAGTCGTAGTTCATCCACATCGTTTTCGACAAACCCGATGCCACGAACGCCAGCACAGCTTCCGCGCCAAACGAACGGGCAGCAAGCCGCAAGCTTCGTGATGAGGGCGCTTTGGATGTGCGCTGCGTTGTTCGCCGCTCACCGCGTGATTCCTGCGTGCCCGCACGGCCCCACTGCGCCCGAATGAGACGAGCGGGAGGCGCTGTCGTCGCGCGCTATCTGCTGGGGCAGTGGAGTATATTGCGAGGAGAATTTTTCGCTCACGGCCAACGCCGCCGACGACACCGGCTTTTCTGCTATACGAGCTCCTTAACGCTGTTGCGTTAAAAAGTCATCCGTCTGGCCCTGGACTACGCTGACAGCCTGCTGAAATGGGAGGAAGATGACGGCGGTCAAGACTCAAGACTTCACATCCCTATGATTCCTTGATGGGTGCAATTAAAGTTATTTCATCATCATTCCCTTACAGCGCGGTTCGGGTGTCCACCGAGATATGTGAGACAGGCATTATTTCCTTTTGCCCCGCATTGGTGGATCAGTGGTTAGGGCGCTCGACTACTGATCCGGAGTTCCTGGGTTCGAACCCGATCGCGGCGGCTGCGTTTTTATGGCGGAAAAACGCTAAGGCGCCCGTGTGCTGTGCGATGTCAGTGCACATTAAAGATTTTTTAAAATTGGTTTTGGGGGAAAGGAAAGGGCGCCGTATCTGTCTCATATATCGTTGGACACCTGAACCGCGCCGTAAGGGAAGGGACAAGGGAGGGAGTGAAAGAAGAAGGGAAGAAGGAGGTGCCGTAGTGGAGGGCTCCGGAATAATTTCGACCACCTGGGGATCTTTAACGAGCACTGACATCGCACAGCACACGGGCGCCTTAGCGTTTTTCCTCCATAAAAACGCAGCCGCCGCGGTCGGGTTCGAACCCGGGACATTAAAGATCCCCAGGTGGTCGAAATTATTCCGGAGCCCTCCACTACGGCACCTCTTTCTTACTTTCTTCTTTCACTCCCTCCTTTATCCCTTCCCTTACGGCGCGGTTACGGTGTCCAATGATATATGAGACAGATACTGCGCCATTTCCTTTCCCCCAAAACCAATTATTATTATTCATTATTTCCTTTCCTTAAAACCGATTTTCATTCCATTTTCCTTTCCTTACGGTGCGGTTCGGGTGTCCACCGAGATATGCGAGCCTTTCCTCAAAAAGCAATCTTCAATTTTGCGTTCCGCACACTGAATAGCGCGCCTACCCTGGCACACCAGCAGGTGGCACTTAATGGTTGATCGCGAGAGGTTGGCCCCCGCAGTGAACGCTGCGCCCTATTGCTGGAGTGCCACGTGACTGCCACAACCTTGTCAGCGCTAATGCATGCAGCACACATCTCTCTCCCTCTCAGTACCCGGCTTCGTACCCCGCGTATAGATAGATAGGTCGGGCGTGACACTGGGCTTGTCTGTAGCGGCTAGCAAACGGAAACACGCCGACCGCGGCAGCCACGTTTCGATGGAGGCGAAACGCTAAAGGTGCCCGTGTGCTGTGCGATTTCAGTGCACGTTAAAGATCCATAAATGGTCGAAGTTATTCCCGAGCCCTCTACTCAGGCACCTCTTTCTTCCTTTGTTATTTTGCTCCCTCCTATCTCTATTCTCTTACAGCGCGATTCGGGTGTCCACCGAGATATGTGAGGCAGGTATTGGACCATTTCCTTTCTGGAAAAAGCATTATTTTTTCTCTCTCAGTACAGCTGCGTAACGTAAGTACCTCAAAGCGCGAATGAACCGTCCACTGAGCCAGGTAGCCAGTTATGCGCTGTTCATTTCCCAAAAATCATCAGTGTCTAAACGTCAACGCCAACGGCAATGAGCACCATGAACTCCGACAGCTTTCGCTTGATATTATGAATTAGCCGAGCTAATCCACGTTTTTTTTAAAGACTGACATGGGACGAGAGCGACGCTGGATGTGTAAAATACCCTTCAAAGCTAACAACGAGGAAGCGAAGGACAAATTTGGGAGGGAAAAACCGCCCCTCTCCCGTGGCTGTTCATCAACAGCACGAGCCAGAACAGAAAAATCTCTTGTCAGCACACGTTTTATGTCACGAAGGGGCGGTTTTTACAATGTGACAAAGGTATACCAAAGGCATCCAGCATGACGGAGTGAACAAGGTAGTAAACACTTCAGCGCTATCTGGGTTGTGCGGGGACCCAGGAGCCTGCGGCCCTGAATTCTTCTGTTATAATACAGTTTCCTCTTTGAAGCATACACGCTATTCGCGCACGCACCATAGCACGGATTGTCATCCATGGACACACACAAAGGGAAGTTTATTATATACTGATTGGAAAAAAAATTATTTACGTATGTTGTACACATGCCAAGGTTACCGGATACATTGACATTCACAAGTATAGACAAGACGCTAAGCATGTAAGACGAGCCAATTAAAGAGGTACCATAAGCATCTTTGAGAAACTACACTCCGTTTCAAACATGTACAACGCTGCCAAAGCTAGCGCTCTTTTTTGCGCTGCCTGCATCCGCGACACAAAATAGTGCGTTGCTTGTGGTGAGCGAAAAATAACAAATGTTTTGCCTGCAGGCTTCGTAGATCATACATTTGTCGTCAGCGTGACAAGAACCCTTACTGCGAGCGAATCGATCGAGATCTGTGATTTTGTATTTTACGTTTGTCGTCTTTTTCCATTTCACGTTTTTGCTGTGCCCGCAACCCTGGCCGCCGTGTTTACTTTTCCGGCTCCCTTTCACTTTTGAGAAAGTGGCGTCCAGCCCAGCGTCCGTGGCCACCTCTCCTGTACGCATTTTCTCAAGTTTTGCACATCCAAGCTGTCAAGGCACGCCAAGCAAGAAATTGCAAATGTGTACTCTCTTACCAGGACCCGTTATCCGGAGAAGTCTGTTCGGGAAGCACTGAGTGCTGCGAACGAGGGTACCAGAGTATCTCTCCGTACCGTTGCCAAAATCAAGGCGGAGCGTCTGTGTGGGCTTTTGACGTCTCCGAAGAAAAGACCTCGCGACGTGAAGATCTCAAGCTCGTCAACAGTCAAGAATGACAGTTTCAAAGTCCATGCCATCCGTCTGAAAGGGTACAGTATGTACGCGAAGAGGGAAGTCCCAACACTGGACAGTGTGCTAAAGGCTGTCAATGAGGACGATGACCTGCCTAACCTCAAAAAAACGACGATGTGGATGTTGATGAAGGACGTCGGATTCACATTTGAAAAAAGAAAACGGAATCTTGTGCTGATCGAGCGAAGTGACATCATTGCCTGGCGTCGCAGCTACCTACGGGCGATCAAGGGATTCCGAAGTTAGGGCAGGTGCGGGTCGTTCCTTGCTTATTTTCTTACGCAGCACGTTTAGACTGGCTTCATATAGAGCTTGATGTTAGCGTCGCAACCTCGTAGTCAAAACAGTGAGTGTTACTTCAGAATAACACATTTAAAAGAAATCGTCTTAACCACGTTGCTGTTGCCGACCTTTTGCGTGGAGGTGACTTTTCACGGCCAGCTTTGCGCTACGTTTGGGTCGGGCACGTGTCTGCATGGGTCAGATTGAATCGCTAAATCCCAATTGGAGCGGTGAGCAAAAACAACAAAACTGCCAAAAATGCCGTAGCACTGCAATGGGTAGTGTCATCTCGTCGTCACCGTAGGAACGAATGAACACCCACTGTACGCTGCCCGTCGCTCCGGTGGCGCGAGTTACTGGTGCTACTGCTGAGAACGTTGACAGCTTTTGTTCGCAGTCGCCGCGAGTGAAGAGATTTTAAATGTTGCCGAATTATTTAAGTACCCCATGCCAACATACAGTGAATATAAACTGGCTATCAAAAGCCGCCTGGGCGCTAAATATAATCCCAAACAAGGGACCAATAAAGCCGAGATAAATCTTTTTCTCGATTAACTTTGAGTGGCTGTTTGTGAGACAGGGGTCAGCAGTGTGCTTGTTTCAGTTTGTTGCCTACTCACATGCTGCAGTGTGTTTGTTTACTTAGAAGCTTTAACTCGTGCGCTCGGTTGCTTCGCATTTACAGGTGCATCATCTACCTACATGAAACCTGGGTCGACGCAAGGCACACAAAAGAATACGTCTGGCAGGACAAGACTGTGAAGTCATCTCAGGATGCCTTCCTGAAAGGTTTAACAACGGAATTGGCTGCGCCTTCGGGCAAAGGGGGCCGTTTGATCCTTGTACATGTTGGGGGCAGTGCAACAGGATTCGTGCGAGACGCTGCTGACTTCTTCAGAGCAAAAAAGTGAAAATATGCTGACTACTACTCTGAGATAGATGACAACCACTTTGAGAGCTGGTTCACCGACAAGCATTTTACAAACATTCCGGCCAATAGCACTGTCGTCATGGACAGTACTCCATATCATAGCTCGGTTCTTGAAAAAGCATCTACCAAGTCTACGCGCAAAACTGATATTCAGCTTTGGCTCACAAAGAAAGGTGTTCCGTGGTCACAGCACATGGTGACGGCAGAACTGCTGGAGCTTTCTCAAAAGGTAAACACACCTAGCGCTGTGTACCGCATCGACACCCTGGCAGCTACGCATGGCCACGAAGTGCTTCGTTTACCACCGTACCACTGGGAGTTTAATCCCATTGAACTTGTCTGGAGCCAGGTGAAAAGATACATCGCAAGTCGCAACAAATGTTTCATTTTGGCCGAAGTGGAAAAGCTCCTGTCGGAAGCACTAGCATCTGCAAGCCAGGAAAACTGGCAAAACTGTTGTGTTCATGTGGAGCAAGTTGAGGCTGAAGCATGGCAACGCGATGTGATTGTTGACGCTGAAACTGAACCGGTCGTCTTCAGCATTTGTGACTCGTGCAACTCCTCTTCTGATGAGTCGAGCACTCATTTCAGTGATTAAGATATAAGTGGCATTGAGGAACTTATTTGACTTCGAATGGTTGTGTAACACACATGCTACTGAGAAGAGACAGATGACTCATCGGCATGCTGTGATCACCTTTGTGCGTGTGTGGATGGAAAGGTGAAAATATGTGTGCATGTGAGTGAGTGAGTAAGTGAGTGAGTGAGTGAGTGAGTGAGTGTGTGTGTGTGTGTGTGTGTGTGTGTGTGTGTGTGTGTGTGCGCGTGCGTGCGCGTGCGTGCGTGTGCGTGCGTGCGTGCGTGCGTGTGTGTGTGTGTGTGTGTGTTGATCAGTCTACCGAGGAAAGAGAGAGGACACATCGGCATGCTGTGATCACTCTTGTGTGTGCATGTGTGTAAAGCACATGCTCATTAGCCTGAAATGTAAAGGACGTGGTGGTAGCGGCGGAGGAGGAGGTGGTGGTGTTAATTGTGTCTGTATAGAAGTAGAATTTGTAAGGGAGTGCAAATAGTACTTTTTCCAATTAGAATATAAATAGTGTTACACGTCATCAACCTGTGCAGTTTTTGGAAGACTCATTGCAGAAAAATACAGTGGAGCTTAATCAAGCATCGTGTCAATTATTCGAAAAGTATCTGAAAGTTTGAGAGCAAATTAAATTCGTTTAAAATAATTTTGAACATGTACTGTTTGATTCGTTCGACTAATTGAACAGGCATTTATTCAATTTGATGTCCAAAAATATCGAACATTCACACACCCCTAAGAATGGGCCTCATTTTGTGTGTGAAGGTTGGGAATGGTATGTATGGGTGTCTGATCTTGATGTGCTGAAAAGCGAGTCCTGGTTTGGTGTTCTCTTGCGTTAATGTCAATCTCATTGTCGTTTTGACATGTTATGCAATGCTGCAGTGCCAGTGTTGAGGTAGCCAGTACTGTATGTTTTGTCCCTAATTTTGGGGTGTATGAATAATTTCAAGCTGGATCTTGCTCGGTTTAGTGTGAATTTGTTTCAAGTCATGTCTTTGTTAGTACATGTCCCAAGAATTTGATTTTGTTGACTGAAAATGCACTGCTTTTTGAACCCTGTCCAGACATTGGTCAGGTTCTCGTTGTATGAAATAATGTTGTTCGATGGCCTTCACATTTTTTCTTCCAATTTTGGAGCACTTGACTGATTGTGTGTTGGTGTACCTCCACTGCACGTGCCCTTTAATTTGTATGCACTGTGATCCATGACACTGGCTGTTTCCAGAATAAACCATTTCTCGCAAACACTGCGGGGTCAACATTCTTTATTGTCCTGTCTCATTTATTGTTTGCTCTTTCGAAATATTTCTTCATAGCGTTGTAGAACATTTACTGCATTCTTATTTGGCGCTCCCTCACCTCGGAACTCTTTTTGCCTGGCTGCATGAAAATCCTGCCTGAGCAGCTTCTGCTCTTCTAGGAGAGCAGGGAAATCGAGACAAGTTGACTTGCCTCTTTATTGTCTTCATATACATTTTTGCACGACAACAAATCTGCATCTCTTGAGGCAGTACTATTTTCTGTCACTTTGTGAATCAAGACTATGTTCTAAATTTAACATTTAACACGGGAAAACAGGCCATATTGGGGTGGTGTGTGTATAAATAATTTGACCCATCAGTTTAAATATACTGCTATTCTACCGGATATCATAGCCCAGTTATAGAGCTCTCTTTTCAATGACAAAGGAAAACGCGCTTTGCTTAAGAACGAAAAATAACTTAACACAAACCATTTCAAATATGCACAAGAATTTTGCATATATACAGTCAGAAAATAGGCGATTAAGAAGTCTAGAATACGTTTTCTGCGCTCATGTATGATAAACTAGCTTTTTAAATTAACAGACATCCTCCTTATGATCTTTACGATCAGCAAAAAATAATTGCTTTCGCCAAGTCCTTTGGGCTACTCTAGAGCAAAGTGCCAAAGTCGGTCCCAGACTTTTTGGGCGAAGACCGGATCAGCCGCTAACTGGTTGCAAGGAGCAATGCATAACATGCCAGGTACCTTAAGAGAGGCCCACAAAGAAGTCGGTTCCTCGGCAGCGGCAAAATGGAAAGTTGCAGACGGCCACTTGTTAATCGGAGCACGGCGCAGTACTCACCACTGTGCTAATTAAACCCGACGAATGAACGTCATCTTTTCACACAAATCTCTCGCTTGCATCTAAAATTATAATCACAATGCTGCAGAATCGGGAAGAAAACCGCCACTGCTGACCAAAAGCTGGGGAGCCTAAGAAAGCGGTAGGCTTTGGTGTGGAGCAGTTTCCATGCAACCGCTTCCACCTGGGCCATAGGGCCTGGGTCCAAACACCTCTTTGTACATAATAAAGTTTACCACCACCACCACCTCGAGTGCAGTGGGACCGTGCGGGGGCCCAAGGACCTGCGTGTCCTAAATTCCCTTGTATCCATTAAAGTTTTCACCACCACCTTCCTCGATTCCGCGTCAGGTGTTTGTGTGGCGAGGGGTACGTGTGTCGATTGAACCGATGGGGCTGAAGGAATGCGCAGTACTGTACGAACACCGGCACTGATGGTCAGGAGTGGAGCCTTCGTGCGGGACTCGGTTATAATAAGCTCGGGCGATAGCACGCGCGCTGGTTTTCTTCGGAGGTAGTGGTTATCAGGTGTGGAAATAACATCGGCTGGTTGGTGTGCTCTGCTTTTGAGGATATGATGTGCGCGGGCGCATATTCTGCCCCTGCCGTAATTGCGGCAGACAGCTTGAGAGCTGGTGATGATGTAGGTTTGTTTCTTGCTCCTCAATGGAGAGTATTGCGAGAGAGATGGCTGCCTCTTCTGCCTCCAGAGTGCTCGTTGTTCATGTGGGGGGAGGGGGGGTTAATGCCTGCAGAGTGCGATAAACGTTGGTGGCCGCCGATGCCGACCGGGATGCATAGTTTGTCGCGACGGTATATGTGCGGGTTGCACACACTCCAGAGCCAACTCGACAGGCTTGGAAAGTTTTGAGGCGAAAAGCTTCACTACGCTAGCTTTTAGAGCCGACGGCGCGGCCGCAAATTTGAACTTGAATGTAGCTAGAGGTCAGTGTGGCCTCAAGCTTCACCTTGAGTGTAGGTAGAGGTCAAACCATCAGAAATGACGCCTGTCTCACATACCTCAGTGGACACCCAAACCGCGGCCGTAAGGGAAGGAAAGTGAAAAAAATTGGCAGTGGCCTAGCTCAGCTATGCCAGGATATACGTAGCGGGAGCTGTAGTTCTCCGCTGGTTACGCATGTTGTCGAGTTTGTTGTTGTGACTAAAATGTTCAGCATTGAAGAAGTATTCCGTGAGACACATTGTTTATTTATTCAATTGTTTTGACAAAGATAAACACTGCCGGATGATCGGTAAAGTAACGCGCAGTTGTCTCAATGCTGCCTACACAGTATTTAGACTGGTTGCTTTCTCTCAGATGCACAAGGTCAATCCTTCCGGTCCAGGATCCGGAGCACCCAGGTTCGAACTCGCGACCGCGGCGGCTGCGTTTCGATGGCGGCGAAACGCTAAGGCGCCCGTGCGCTGTGCGATGTCAGTGCACGTTAAACATCCCCAGGTGGTCGAGATTATTCCGGCGCCCTCCACTATGGCACCTCTTTCTTCCTTTCTTCTTTCACTCCCTCCTTTATCCCTTCCCCTACGGCGCGGTTCAGGTGTCCGCCGATATATGAGACAGATACTGCGCCATTTCGTTTTCCCAAAAGCCAAGTAAAAAAATACCGACAAAGGCGTCGACTATTTGTCACGACGTCGCTGCCAATCTAGCGTCTGACGTGAAATTTCTGGTGACTGGCAGCTGTCTCCATGAAATGGGATTAACTGCGACGTCATGACAGTCGGTCGATGCCATTTGCTGGCGGGCGTCCGTTGAGGTTGTTGCCACTGCGTTCTGGAGTTGCAATCGACTATAGCTGCTGGGGGGGGGGGGGGGGGGTGCACAGCGTGGAAAAAGAAGCATGAGGGAGCGAAGTTAAAGGCGCTGTTTATCTTGCAGGAGAAAACGGCATCCAGAATATAGCACTTCGGAATTCGGAATTGAGCAGAGCATGCATTCCGATTTCAGGAGGGGCCTAACTGCATGTGATTATTGCGGGTGATTCGTTTGTATGCTAATATGCCTACAAGGCTACAAATTATGTTTTAACCGACAATTTTTGAATAACATTTTTATCTTGCAAATCAGCGCATAATGAAAGGAGGCTCAACGTAGCACTTTTTCAGAGAATACTCCGGCAGCATAGCAAAGCTTTTTGCGAGGTATTTAGAAAAGACTCGAAATTCAAACTATCCACCCCGTGAGCGACCGAAATTTAAAAGCTTGCTGAAGGCTCGTACCTGTTACTGTGCGACAGAATCCGTAAGATGGCATTTCTCTGATCTTTTGAGAACTTAATTTAGCGCTAGCGCAGAAAAGAGCTGATTTTGGGCATAAAGCCTCGGCGTTGCTGCATCTTTTGTAACGCATTAAACTCTTACATTTCTCTCAGCACACGGTATGCCTTCATCACAGAGTGTTATGCACGTCAAATAACATTTCCAGCGCTAAATCTACGAAGACGAGGCGGATAGGCCTCGCGACAGAACTGATTCCTTCAAAGACGACTGAGTGAAGATGAACTGGGGCCCTCCGCGAGAGAACTGTTTCACCGTTCTGCCTTCTAAGGCGGCGCTCTCTTTGACAGCCGACAAAAGCGAACATGCAGCGCAGCCGAGCGCTCTGCTCCAAAGTTTAGCGCCACGGGAAAGGCGCAGGCCCGAGTCAGTTTTCACAAAGTAAGCCCCCGGGAGTTCGCCGGAGTTACGTTTTCTTAATGGATGCCGGGAAGGATGGCCTTAATTGCATTATTCGCGCTGCTCGACGCTTCGTGTTAGGCGTCTCGTCAGGCTTCTCCATTCAAGGGCGCCATCTCCGCCGCTTGCTTCCTTAGCGGAAGAATCCTTGAAAGGCGCACGACTTGATGACAGTCGCAGACTGCTTAGTTTAAGCACTCTCTTTGTTAGAAGACGCGTGCACCTAATGACGTCAGGAGGAGAACACTCGACTTGAGGTACCAGAACTAAACGTGGCACTACACAATGCCTTTTAAGGAGCCTCTCACCGGGTTTGGACATTAAGAATAAATAAGCACAGCGCGTAAATCAGGTGGTTGTGATTGTCCTTGAAAAGAAATATGAGCCATATGCGTGCCGCGGAAGCCCGTAACACTTGAAACGAAAACACTCTTGTGCTCCCCCATGACGTAGCTAGACTCCTCATACGCGCCTTCCTTCGCCGGTGACGAAACGTTGACAACCGGCATGTAGGAAAGGCCGAAGCATTTTCGTTCGTCCATCACCCTGATTGACGGGTGACGTACTTCGTCCTGCGTCTGGTCTCCTGTGTGCTGGGCGGTCACCGTTCGCTTCCCAACGAGATGAGGCAGCTCTCGCTCTGCATTCTAGCCTGTTCCGTTTGTGCGAGGCCTTTTTGATGTATAGTTTCTAGATTTTGTTGGTGAGTTTCTTTTTGTGTAAGACCTTTATGACGCGTTCGGTGGTGCATCATTTATGTAAGTTAACAAACACCGTTTTCTTTAGCCTTTAGCCTTTCCAAATTTAGCCCCGACCACCTTTAGGCACATGAGTGAGCATGGCGGCCGTGTGCAACAACACGGACGCGGGAAGGGCAACCGGGCCCTTAGGGACTGACCCGGGAGCGGAGTTGCGCACCCGCCTGCTGATCGCAGATCGCAGGAGCTGATCGCAGAAGTGCATCGATGAAACACTCTATTCCCAAGCGAACATATTTCATGTGGTGAAGGCTTGTCTTGAGCATTCCGGTGGTTTCTAGGAAATGGTCGTGAGGCGAATAGCCACTTCGAGGGCTGAAATGTTGATGACAGTCGATGGTATCGATGCTGTCTCCGGCATGTACAGTGACTATACACGTATGATGGTTCCGTGGCTCGGGGTGAATTTGTGATGAGCGTTAAGCCCTCGTAGTGCAAACATGTCTTGTGTGTAGTCGATGAATCACCTGATTCCTGAGGCAGGGAGGTTGATGTTGAAGGGGTTGTCTTAAAATAGTGCCGTCTCGCTGTGTATGAAGGACATGCACGCAGAAGCGTACGATTTGGCCCTGGTGCTCTGCCGGCTTTCCCTTCAGGGGAGGAATCGTGTATGCTTCTCACTGAAATCTCCAAGCTCCAGGCCCGAGACGGTGGCGAAAGCCGCTGCACCGTCCGCGGAGCCAACCACTCTGGGCGAGCCACGGAAAAGCTAATGAAGATGAGCCAAGACAACTGGGCCAGTGGAGACATCTGCTCCTAGCGGCACTCCGAGCAGGCTCTCCGTGGCCTGTGGGTTCCGTTAGAACGCAAACTTCCGTATGTTATGTAACCTTCGTGCAGATGTATTAGCGACTATTTTTATTTATTTATTCAGCTCTCCCTATCATTTGCTTCGTTCTCATCGTGCTGATTCATCTTTGTAGTGACTGATGCTTGTCTGAACTGCAACGCAGTAGAGGCGAGTTCATTGAATTCCTTCATGCAGTAACCCTGTGCTTATCGCTGCAAAAACGAAACAAAGGCTGCTGGTTCCGTTAATAAACGTTTATTCTCTCCAAACATATTTGATTCGCGCCCGCCTCGCTAAACAAACTGCCCTGCTGCTCACGCCCTTCTGGGCTGCGTCAACCCTGGACGTTCACACACTTTCCGACACCTACAGACAACGCACGCCGAACACGGAAGCCGGGCTAAGGATGCATCAGGCCAGGGGTCCGGAAACGAGGTGTGCGGGGTGCAAGGCGGCCACGATGCCTGCGCGCGCAGGAAGCTGTGAGCGCGCGAGCGGCGCATTCCAGGCAGGGAAGAAGGACGCCTGAAAAATGCTGACTCTGGAGTCCACCGGACACTTTCTTTGGCAGGAGGGACGAGAATTCGGCGCTCTGAATTATTGAGCGCCACTTGCACGCTTTGCCTGCGACGTCTCAGCGAGCACCTGCGCTGGCGTTGATAGACTGTCTGTGGAGGCACGCGCCGCATGCGCAAACTCACACGTGAGCCGCATGCACATACCATGCGGCGTGCAGGCATTAGGTCTGGATCGCGCTGCCTTACCGTGCGTTTGTCCCAAGCGAGTGACTGGTTGGCTGATGCTATATAGCTTCGCGCGCCAAGCGCAAGCCCGCATGGTTTTTTCGGCGTTTACAGCTTCCGCGTGCATCGGTAAACAGGGCGAACGTCTGAGGATTCACCGCTGCTGGAGCGCCGCACCTCACAACGCCGTACGCGGCGCACGGAAGCGCGTTCGCATAACCAGAATGTTTACCGTTCTGTTCTATCCAGACGTTGTGTAGCGAAGACAGCCGAGTTCGGATGTGCAGCGCGCTGTCGTTTGCGGTTGTTAGAAAGAGGGATAATGAACACGTTATTATGGATACTAGAATTTCTTTTACGCGACAGCGTATAGAGCTCGTTCGGTCGAAAAGCCGTCGGCGTCGTATTAGTTATGCGCGCCGCGCGTCGGAAATATTCGGGAGCTGCGTAAAAAAAAACGCATCATGGTAATTTGTGGTTCTATAGTGATTGATGATTGATTTGTGTGTGATAGGCGATGACGAGTTAATGAAATCGTTGTAATGAATTAAAGAAATGAAAAAAATGGAAAAGGGGTTCAAAGGTGTCAAAATGCTCAGAATGAAAAAGCCAATGCTTGATGATGGTAATTAAGAAAATTTAGAGTTAGTAATTGATATATTAATTAATTGAAACAATTGAATAAACTGAAAAACGCGTTCAAAGGTGTCAAAATGCTCAGAATAAAAAGCCAATGCTTGATGATGCTAATTAAGAAAAGGTAGTGTCTAATTGATTCATTACTTAATTGAAACAATTGACAATAAGGAAAAATGCGTTCAAAGCTGTCAAACTGCTCAGAATGGAAAGCCTAACCCACTACGCTATCGCGTCATACCCTTAAGGCGGAGCTTAAGTGCCCTCTCCAATTTTTTTCTTTGTGTTTATCAACTTAGAGCAAGCAAATAATTGAACGGAGAGATTGAGCCTGTGGAATATATTATAGAGCAAGAAATACGCTGTTGTTGAGTGTAAAAATACAGCCGTGAACAGCTGAACGGTTCTTAGTCGTGGAAGCTTGGCGGGCGCTTTGCAGCAAGGATACCTCCTATCATGATTCCGCACGACGTGACTCATTTTCTGTAGGTTCTGTACCCAATGGTTCTCTGAAAAAAAAAATCGATGGTACACTCTTTTAACCAAACGCCCAAAGGAACGCGCTTCGATGTAATGCATTTTGCATGAATAACCGTTTTGCATCAGTTGAAATAACGTCGGGGGCTATACTCCGCGCCAAAATTGCAGGCTAAACGTTTTTCCCTCACGTACTGATAGAGACGAATGTTAGAGTGTGCTCTCGTTTGTTTCAATGTTTTATGCCGCGCAGAATGAGTGAAGTACAAAAATAAAAATTCGTATTCAAAGAAGATTTTCCACTCGCACGACCAGAGGAGCGCCAAAAGGAGGTAACTGAGGAGTCACGAAGAATATAAATGTGGCAGAAGGCGAAAGGAAAGAGCTGAAACAGCTTGAACGGAGAGAACGCAGAGCCAAATTAAAGACTGCGACAAACAGTTACCGAAGGGATAAAAAACAACAGAAAATGTGGCCGAGCCGAGGCTTAAGCTGTAGGCGGGTTCTCATTCGTGCAGCTGCGCCGCTCGCGGTACCCTCTCTTCAGCACCTGCGCCACGCGGGGGCGCTGGCAGGTAAAGGCAAGAAAATAAAATGACGAAGAAATGAACGCGAGAACAAAAAGGCTCCCCCTCATCTGCAGGACTCATTGTGCCCTCAGGCTCTTTACCGGATCGTTACCCTTATTCAGCGCAGTTTGCTGCCGAGTAGTGGCTTTTTGTAAGGCGCCTTGTTTCTCGCGCGGCTGCGTGGGTTGGCCAATCTTGCTTTTCGTCGGCCTCGCACCCAGCCGGAGGGAATTGCGAGCCTTGCGCCGAGTCTTACGATCCTGCAACCCCCTGCAAACAGCCCGTAAGGGACGCACGCGCAGTCAAAGTCAACAACAAAGTCAACACTGCCTCTTACGACCTCTTGTACTTTCACAGCTGGCTTACGAAGCAAGTTGGCCCCGTTCCATTTATTTGTTTGTTTTTTTCACCTCTCTTTCACGCGCGTCATTGACAGCCAGTCGCTTTGGGATATAGTTGACTTTTGCTCTGTTCGGGAAAGCTTGAACTGATGAATCGTAAAAGCCTCTTTGCGGGGGCGAGTAACGACTGCAATTGTTACTAGTGATACACGAGTCGAGCAATACCGACCCTCCATGTCGGATTAGATTGTATCAGCCGCTAGTAAAGCAAACTGCACAAAAAAAAGAGAAGCTGAGACTGGAGCGCGCACTGCCTGGCACGCTATTCCAAAGGAAGCTGAATGGAAATGAAAATATAATAGAAATGAAAATGGGATCCGAATGAAATGAATATGAAAGCACAACAGCAGGCACGCATGATCAAAATTGTAGCTGGATACACAATGCGATTAAGCCTCTAGCGACACGCGGCTCCTTTTGAGCAAAAATGAAGTTTGGCGACGCGAAAAACGCATTTGAAGCATTACTGCTGCTATCTTTGATGGGAACAGGAACGTCCGGCAGAAGGCGTTTGGCAAGCTTGAAAGTGCAAAAAACGAAGAGAGAGGCCCCTAAAGAGTTTGTCGCTCAGTAGTATCACGAAAAGAGTATCAAGATAACTAGGGCTGGTGGTGGGTTATCTGCCTAGGTCAAGAAGGAAACGTTAAACAAGAGAGGACTCCCGCTACCAGGGATGTTTTTAGGGTATGCATTAAGCGCTAACATTGCAGTTTGAAAGTCACCAGATCAAAAAAAATCATCAGGTTGAGGCTGAGGTTTATATCTTTCAGAGGTGATAGACAGACCCGCGACAGAAGGCGGTAAATCCCCACTTCCGTGCATTGCACTAACGTAAATTAAAAACTGAAAAAAAAAGAAATCAAACATCGTTTTTAACAGCCTCGTAACTGTTTGCTGCCAGAAGTGTGTGACCATTTTCTTGTTTCGTTTAATATGTACTTCGCTTGAGTCTCCGCCTAATAATTTTCTGCGGCAATCTTACAGTGCGGACTGATTTGATCGGCGATTATGTGTGCATATACCTGCGGGCATGGATGCGAGTAGGTCTAGAGTCTGCGCCAGATTACTTCTTGATTCTTGGTGAGGGACGTGTGCGGTGGCGGCATGCTTAGCCTCGCGTGGTGGCAGTACTGGGTGATGTCATGAAAACAGGTCACATCCTCGTTCGCTACATCCGAGTGCGAGATACCCACTACTCGACCGACGAAACCTCGAGCGTGATTGTGGGCAGCTTCGTTCCCGGGATTGTCCGAATGGGCCGGGACCCAGATGGGATCTACCTCGCTAGTAAGATCTACCTCCGTGTCGCGTTGAAATTCTATACTAGAATTTTGAGAGTGGTGGATGAAACTCGGCCCCTCGCAAATTTACGTCTGGCCGATTTGGAGCCGCTGATAATTACGTCAGTGTCTGTGTTGGCAATGACCATGGCTATGGCGGCTTGCTCCGAGGTTTCGGAGTTTTTGGTGCACACTATGGCTTCTGCGACCGCATTAGCGGGCGCGTCCAAGCGACGATTCGTTGTTACATACGAGTTGCTTTATGGACGATCTTTCTCGGGTATCAAGTACCCATATTAACGAGGCACTGTTGTTTAGTTATGCCAATATGGTAGTCGAAGCATGTTTTTCTTTGCACACGCAGTATTTTCTCATTTCTTCAAGCGACTGGTGGCGGACAAAGGCTGCCTTAGAGCACATTATGCAACGAATATTCCAGCTGCTATTATCTTCTATGTTAGCAATAAAAATTTATCGTGAATTTCGGGGTCACTTTCTGGCCGTAAACTAGGATAACTATAAAAAAATTTAGTTTAGACTCCACAAAAACAGAAACGAAATTCCGCGCTCACGTCGCTAACGATATCGTGTTTGGGATGGGGATAGTTTTGAAAACTAGAACAAGAAATGTCGATTTCAATCGACGTGTGCTCTAGAAGGAAACAATAGCTTGAGTTAGAGTTTGGTTACACAGAAGCCACCGAGTAACTTTTTTTTTGCTGATATGGAATCGCGTTCAGTTTTTGGCCAGGAAGAAAAGGCACACTGCTTCTAATTTTTTCTGCAGCTTTGCGTAAAACATGTAGCTTTTATAGAGTAATAGCCTTAGCGCGTCAGGTCAAGCCATCATCAGTCGTAATTTATCGGCACAAGCTACTTTAGAACAACAACAAAAACTGTTGCAGAGCTAGGCTTAACGGCTTAGTGCATGAATCAGCGAAAGGTGTTATAGCTTTGGTTCAGGGGGACCCACCCTACTCCGTCCTCGTGACAACCTCCTATTTCTACGGTAGCCACCCTCTGGGTTCTACCCGTGGTATAGCCACATTTCGGTTGCGCCTTCCTCCGCTCTCGACATGACGTCCCAAGCCACTAGGCCACCCGTCACCTCCCACCCTCTCTCTCACTTTCCTCCTCTCTCTGGTCCTAAAAGTGGAGAGGAAGATTTTCCCCTCTCCACTTTTCCGCCTAAGTTCAAATAAATTAATTAAGTAATTAAAGGCCTTACGGCTGACGCTGTAGATTCCGCCGTAGAATGCAGGCCATATGGCTAAACGAAAGCTAAAACAGCCTTTGTGAAAAAAGAATCCAAACCGACAAACTTTCTACACAAAACCAAGTGACCCAGAAGAAGGGATTTTCTGGACATCTATACCAAAGAAAAAAAAAACAGCATTCAGGTGTCCTGTTGCCCGAAAGGAAACAGGATACTGACCTAACAGGAAAAGAGTAGCAATCGATAAATATGTCGACGAAATAAGATGGCGTGTAAGGGACAAAGGTAAACATGGCTGCTGCCGGCTTCGCCGTCCACCCATGTCGCATGCGTGCAACCCATGGCGCACTGCCTTACAGAGTCTTTTGTTCGCGTCCCTCCGTCGACGCACACAGCTTCCCCCCAGCGGCGGTGAGGGAAACAAAAGCTCACGGTGGTAGCGGCGCCCAACAGGCTGCCGCGCCTCGCGTGCGCGCCGAGCTGGAAACGTGGCCGCACCGCCAAGGACCGTGGCGTGAGCCGTCTCGGGATTGTCGGTCCCCGCGCGCTGGCGTGCGCGGCTCGCATATCACGGCAGCCGTAATGACAACCAGTAATGGCGAGCGTGTTCCTCGCCTCGGACACAGTCGGTCCTCAGCCGCGGCGAAGCTTGGTCGCGCTGTCGTCTAGCGCCGTGGCCACAGGGCGCATGTCTTCTATTCTCACAGCCTCAAACCCATTGACCAAGATTCGAACACTCAGCGTCTGCTTTTATCCGTTCTCATGCCAGTCTAGGAAAGAATGCCGTTTGGATTAGGGCCAACGGTTGTGTCACTGACGGGCGGCGCGAGAAGATCCGTCAAGTTTCGGTTGTTCAGACAAGAGGATTCTCGTAAGCACGAACCCGCCTCCGCTGTGCACATCCGGACGCGCTAAATCACCTCCGTCAAATGGGCTCGCTGCGCTGCTGAGTGCTCCTCAAAATACGTGCGTATGGTTGCAGTGACTGCTGATTGGCTGCAGTGGATAGCGACGTTTAGCACTCGGTGCATCGTAGCCCAGCGACGACCGTCAGCCACATACGGTCCCTGCAAGCGGGTTGATCATCGAACAGACCGCGACTGGAATGTGGTGCAGGCTCGAGACCAGAAGACCACTACAGGAGTTCACTGATCTCTTGCTTCAAAGAATTAAGGGCGTTCAGTACGAGTCGCTTCAACGTCTTGGGTTCCGTTGTTCGCTGAGCCGCAAGCGACTCCTGGATCAGTCTCTTGCACCACAACGTTATTTCTATGCGAATCAGAGTGTAAATTCTAGATTCACTCAGTAACTGGTTAGCGCCGTCCAGTAGTAGCCCTCCAGTAACTGACGCTATTGAGAGGCGCTTTTTGTGGTAACTATACCACACCGGTTGACAGAGGTTTCATGTACAGGTCTTTCCAATACGAAAGGGAACGACCAGTTTGCACAAAGACATCATTTTTTTGTTGTTATTTTTCTGCTGAAGTTTCAAATGACTTCTGGATATTATACGTGAAGAGGAAAACTAGGTGAGAAAACAGGAAAAAGGATGCTTGTCACAAGTAATGATGGAGTAATCATTAACTGAATGCTCAAACTTAGTTCTTTTTCGTATTAGGTGAACCTGTGCAATACGGCGCAGTGTTTCTTACCTTAGATAAAAAGTTCCTGCATTCAAACCCTGATAAAAGAGTAGCGCTTTGTAGCACTTGCGCTGACACTTCAGTATACTGCTTGTTCTTCGAACACTGTCATTTCGTAATATTTTACATCCATCTGTGTATTTAATTTACTAGCATTCCGGTGTCTAACGTATTTGCATGCTTGCACTAGAGCAACCTTTGTTCGGAACTGCTGTGTGCAGTAATATAAATTGACGAAGAACGTTGCAGGCATTTTATGATCCTATTCATAAGCACCACTTAAGTTTTCGGATATTGGTGGGTGAAGGAAAAAATGCAATGATCACTTGATTCATCGAAAACGAGGGCCACCTGAACGCTCTTCGGTGTTCAGGTGTTAAAAAAAGATCCGACGCGTTCAAAGCGCCCATTCACAGCGCAGAAAGAAGCGTGTATTCAAACCTAGAAAAATACGTAAACTCCCCTCCGTCTAAAGAGCCGAAGCTGACGTTTTCTTTTTGCTTGGTGCAATCCAATACACATTTTGCGCTCGCTTGTCAAGTATGCGTAGTCAGAAATTCAGAAATGCCGCAGCACATTCCATAACGGCAACCAACAGGAGCAACACGGCGAGGGAGTTGGAGGGCGGTCTTTTCACATTTTCTCAGCGCAGAATATTTGAGAAGCTTTGCGTTTTCCGCACGTCACTCCGAGAGGCGACGCGTTGGCTGCCCGATATCTTCGTGGGACAGGAGGGGCCCCCTCCGAATCGATTCCGAATTGCCTTGCTGGCCTTAGCGCGCGTGCCCCAGCCCACCCGCCCGTTCCTTCCACGTGCGCGGTGGAGAGCGAGCGCGCAGGCGTAAAAGTTGCCGGCATCAACGGATAGAGCCACCCGCGGTGGTCGCCCCAGCCTTCTCTCGACCGCGCTGGGGCGGGCTTTCAAGTCAGGGCATGCTCGGATTGTTCGCTTGCTTGGAACGGTGATATTTTATACGGGAAAACTTTGGGGGTTAAACGAGAGAGTGGCAAACGAGGAAAAATAAGACGAAAGCGAGAGAGAGTATTTTCACACCCGACCGAGGGATATATATTCTCGGCGGAATATAGCCCGCCCTGCGTGCCGCAGCAGCGGCGGACTGACAGGCGATGACGGGATTTGTCCAAGAAGCATAGCCACGATATCACGGGGGCTTATACCGTCCCCAGCTGCCACCGCATTCTTCTCGCTGGCCGTTAAACAGGCGCCAAACGAGAAGAAAAACACGAGGATGCCAACGTCCCTTCTTTCAACGACGAACTAGGGGGAGAAAAAAAGGCGAAGGAGGGGGGAGTGTGCAGGCGTCTTACGGCGCAGGACGTGTGCCCCGCTTCAGACAGCGGATGGACGCTTCATCGATTTCTGTAGCATTGAGCGGCGCTAAGTGACGCTGCTATCCATCCGGGGACGCGAAACATTTTCTCGGTCACACGTTATCAATGCTCTCGCCGCATATGAGCCTCTTATGTGGGTCTTTGCATTCATACTTTCATTTTCATTCGTTTACCTTCAGCTTCAGAAGGCGTAAAGATTTGGCGCTTTTTACGGCCCAGTTGAATTTTCTGCAGCAAGGCATTGTGTACAAAATATTGGTCCAAGAAAACCCGCTAGCTTCATGGGAAACTCATTGATTTTTCGGTCGTGGCTTCAATGCAGGGTACGTGACTGAAGGGTGGCCGAAGGGCAAAGCGCTAGATAAGAACTACACCTAGAAAGGAAGCCAGAAACACAGTGTCCTTCTTTTTCGGCTCGTGGGAAATAAAGAACAAAAAAAAATTAATGAAGCGAGGGTCTTATCGCTCGTATGGCTGGAGGCTTGTAGTTCATTATCACAGCATGTTGTATTTCTTTTGGAGCGTAGACAAACAAAGAAAGTTTTTTTTCTTCTTTTTCTTCCACGAAGCCTAGTGTAGCCGAGAAAAGCGCCTCGTTATTTCACGGTTCAAAATAAACGAAACAGTGGGCTGCGAACCAGGTACAACAGCCGCATTAGCTGAGAAGCGTAAGGAAAAAGAGCAAAGCTCGAAGGAGAGAGAGAGAGGCCGGTGCAACTTTTCGTCGTGCTAAACAACCAAATTAAACCGCGCCTACTAGGCTGCGTGATTCACCTTTCCTAAATGGGCGTTCAGGCTGGTCACTGATACTTGTTTGACATTTTTGCTTCCATGAACGTTTCCTTCCGAAGCTTTGTGTCTCTGATTTATTTACCCTTGATCAAAATTGAAAGGAAGGCCAAAAATTCTTTAATTTTGTTAACCGGCACGGTGGCCGCATTTTGATGACAGAAAAATTGATAGCCCGACAAGAATGCTCTGACACGCAAAAATATGCTGTTGGTTTCACTGTGTTTCTTGGCATTGATAATTAAGTTCTTCGATCTATGCAACCATGAGACACGCTCCAAACCAAGGATTGAAATAAATTGCAAGGGGTCTCTAGGCTCCTTCTTGTTCAGGGGCATCTGAACCATGTTTACCCCCCCCCCCCCCCCCCGCCCCAAGAAAAAAAAAATGCTATTAACGCGTGATTCTGAGGCGTCGTGCGGAGGACCTTTTCGTAATGAAAGTTTTTAAAGCCCTGAACTGATAAGAGGCGTCGTGCGAAGAACGCGCTCGTTATAAAAGAAGTTATTAAAGGCGTGAACTGATAACTGGCGTCGTGCGAAGAACCTTCTCGCAGTGAAATAAGTTTTTGAAGACATGGACTGATAATGAGGTCGCCGTCATTTGAAGCGGTGTGAGCAAACTTGCCGGCTATTCTTTTTTCTTTTCTCTGTGGCGAGTGTCCGCTCGGGTTACAGCGGCTTCGGGCACTGTGTGTCCGCCGGCAGGGCGAATTTTTCTTGGGGCGTTTGCTGGGGTGTGCTGTCACTGCTAGAGCGCATTAGCGCTCTGCGGTCATCAGCAGATAACAATGAGATGTGTGGTGCAGTTGGGGGGAGGACCCAATCTTTCTTTTCGATCTGTGGGCTCCTCTTGACGTACAGAGAAATAATACGTTGCCAAGAGGTCATCACATGGTAATGTTCCCAACAAACAGCTTAATTGTTCACCGAAGATGTCCAAACCTGTCTAGGAGCCTGTGAAGCACAATGAATCTTTTCAGGTGGCGATAAATTATATTCAGTCGTTTTATTATGGCTCCACGTCTGTTTGTCCATTTATTTATTCTTAATTAATTGGTTTTTGGGGAAAGGAAATGGCGTAGTATCTGTCTAATATATCGTTGGACATCTGAACCGCGCCGTAAGGAAAGGGGGGGGAGTGAAAGAAGAAAGGAAGAAAGAGGTGCCGTAGTGGAGGGCTCCGGGATAATTTCGACCACCTGGGGATGTTTAACGTGCACTGACATCGCACAGCACACGGGCGCCTTAGCGTTTTTCCTCCATAAAAACGCACCCGCCGCGGTCGGGTTCGAACCCGGTTACTCCGGATCAGTAGTCGAGCGCCCTAACCACTGAGCCACCGCGGCGGATCCATATATTTATTAACACTTCGAATTTTAAATATCAACTTAAACTCTCGCTTCCAAAGTTGCAGGTATTGCCACAGTATGTCGGACTTAACAGGCTGAAGCTGCACGTGGGCTATGAGCGACGCCGTCGTGGAGGGCTCCGGATTAATTTCGACCACCTGGAATTTCTTCTCCCGATGCTCTTGTAGCTAACCCCCCCCCGAAAGCATCAGTTTTAGGAGGAATCTCGTTAAAGTGGTGCAGAGTTAATAGTTTTATTTACGCGACAACCACGCACCAGCTGAGCATGAAATGTGCAAGCAGTGTACACAGGCATGTTATCTACAGTTGCACGGCAATAAGTTTTGATGACGTGTTTGGCATCGAATTATACCACGGTAAGATAGATGACGATGGGGATGACAGAGAAGAGAAGAACAAAAACAACAGCAACGAAGGCGACAACAATGGTGTCGACGTTTGGGCAATTCGAAAACTAGACCCATCTTTCTCTTCAGTGGCTGTCATTACAGACCCTCTTTCTTTGTGTTCGTCCCTTGCTTCGGCCGTAGATTCGCCAATCCTAAACACCTTCCATTCATTGCTCCCTCCGCATTTGAGCCTTGTTCACATGATATGGGTGCCAGGTCATAGCGGTGTGAGAGCCAATGAAGTTGCGGGACTGCCTGGCAAAGGCGTCCCTCCATGGCCCCTTGCACTACCTATCGTTCCGGCTACAGCGTACATTACAGCAGCGAGGTTTCGAAGGCAGAATTTGTTAAGAATGACCACTGGATCTCTTTTAAGGTCTGATGATTACCTGCACCCGAGGTAGTCGCAAATAAATAAAATAAAATTCGTGGAGCAGGCAATCATGCCATTCACGGCAGGTTGAGGTATCTCTATCAAGGCTCCGCTGCCGGATCCCACCCTTAAATGTTTATTTGCACAGGTCTGAGTTGGCGCTTAATCCCGTCTGCGTATTTTGTGGTGAGAACGAAATCATAGACCATTTTTTGTTGTTTTGTCGCCGGTACATCATGATGAGAAGACGGTTTCTAGAGCAACCACTACGACAGCTTGGCCTTTGTTTGAGCAGCCCAGACATATTGTCGTTTGGAACCGCCACACTTGGGTACAGCTACAAGTCTGTTTTTACCGCCGTCCAAAATTTTTTAATGGAATCAAATCGGCTACCTTTTAACTTTTTTTCAATATTATTTTTATCCTTACAATTATCATTACCATTTAACCACTAGGCTATAAACATCAGTCTCTATCTCCTGCGTGCGTTATGTATTTCCTGTGTCATTTCGTTGTTTCTTTTTGTTTACTTCTTTCGTCCTTACCATTCATTTTATTTTCGTCCAGAAAATATTTATTAGAAAAACTCTCTGTGCCCCCCAATTCTTGGCCAATCTACCTATGTGGGCATGGGCCATTGTATGAAGGTAACAGCAACAACAACAACAACAATTTGGGCAATTTTCCTACTCATAATGCAGTTTTCACAGATCCCTCGCAGCAAAACGAAAAAGCAGCTGTTGGAAATCTTAATTGGAGTTGTTCATTTCGGGCCCCTAATTATACACCTATATTCTTCGCCCAATTTCTAGGGATTCAGTTTGCCTTACAAAAGATCCCTTGCAATGTTAATCAGGTCATTATACTTGCTGATAGCCTTTCTGTCCTGACTGCTCTCGAAGGCTAGAGGGCATTCTTCTGAGCCGTTCCCGAGGATTTTCCATTCCACCGCATGCTAAAGTGCGTTTTCGCTAAGTACCTGGACATTGCAGCATTGATGCAATGATTTTTTTAGCAAAATCTGCCCTTTGCGGACCTGTGGTGCCCTTTATTTCAAACACTGTGCAGTTGACAATAGGCCGCTTTCAGCGTTTCCTGCCACTGCATTCCTCGAGTCATGAGCCTCTCCTTGCTACAGCGGATTCTCAGCATTTGGCATTCCCTTGGAGTGTCCGCTTATGCGGTTCACGGCAATACGAGGTGTCCATATGGCCCCCTTGCGGTGCAGAAAACCGCAATTAAATATTTGTGGCGACCGGGGTTCTTTCTGTCAAACCTTTGTGAATAATGTGGCGAATTTGAATCACGTGATCACTCTCCCCTTTCCTGTCAGCGGTTTGCTTCCCTGCGATGAGCTTAACTGCAGATTCCGCTCTCTCGACTTGGGCTTCCTCTTTCAGTCTATTACGGCTCTTGTCTCCTCTAAGGCAAGCGCCAGGGGATATGTCCTAAAACCAGTGCGCAATTACCTTCATGATTACATTGCTGCGTCAGGGAGATTCCTTTGCTAGCTATAATTTTCAAAATTATTTTCTTTAACACAAAATTTCGCCCATGGCTACCTTAATTGTGTCAATGTGTCACTTCTGTTTGAATGCGCAAGGCAGCGGGACCAATCCCCCACTGTGGCTATGTGCCAATCCACCGGAGGCGTCCGAGCGAGGGAAATTAATTGTACGTGTCTGTGAGGGTGTGGAATTCTTTCTTTAAAAGTAATGAATTTTCAGGTGCAAAAGCTTCACCTCGGTTACGAATGACGCAGTGAAGTAGCGGGCTTCGGATACTTTCCCACGATTTGGCGGCTCTTTAATGGGCATTGAAATCTCAGTCTACGAGCACTTTTATATGCAGCCTCCATCCAAACGCCGCCGGATCGAGCCTTCAATTTCGCGCTTTAGTAGCGGAGCGTTGTCGCCACTGCGCACCCTTAGCGGGTAGGTGGATGAAGACGCGAGAAACTACAACCGAATCCTTTTGATAAATGATTTCAGCGTGCAAAGCCGTTTCGGCGTTACGCTGTATAGCGTCGAATGCAGTGCCCGAGTGTCGTCGCGTGCAGCTAAGCATTTCGCACTCATTCCCACTCTCAGCGTCGAAATAGAGCGCTAATTTTACTCTCTTTTTTTTTTCACCTCGAAGGAAACGTGGCTCCTCCGGGCTACTGAAAACATCTGAAACGAGGGTCATTTTGCGGAGTGCGGGCCAGCGAAACGCGCGCTGCTGGGCAGCAGTTGCGGGCCTGCCCCGCGGCGAGGCATATTTCATGCCCGACGAAGCAAGCACAGAAGCGGGCGGCCCAAAAGACTAATACGCGCACGTGTTCCCTTCCCTGCTCTCCTCCGAGGTCTGGCAGCCCGGAAACGAGCCAATTAATCAGAGCTAAGGTGCGGCAGGCTGCGCTCGCGGGAGCGATCCGCTGCGGCCGCTCGCGGAGACAAAAGAGGCGGTCTCGCCGGAAATGGCCGCGCGCAGCCCGCGGCTTTGTTCTCGACCGTGGCGGACCTACCAACCCCGATCAGCCCCGCCGGCGGCCGCAGGATGGGAAACTCTGCTGCGAGCCACTTGGTGTGCTCGCCGCGTGGGCGGCGAATATTGCGGCCAGGAGCCATCCCCCCGTCGGTGTATCAGCCGGGCAATTGAGAAAGCGGCAGCTGAGAAAGTGGGTTAATATAGAGAACGGCAGCGCGGCGGAGGCATTCTCTCTCGAGTGCCGTAGGCGCCTGCCGCAGGCTCGAAGCTCCGGGTCTGCAGGTTTTTGTTCGAGCGCGGAATTTGTCTTAGCAGCACGAAAACAAAGCTACGGGAGGTGTTCGATAAGTTTTGCCTCCTTAACAGTAAAAGTATGGCTGTTGATGTAATTGAAAGATTTTACGTTCAGATGAAAGTTTGGAATCTCTTCTCTTAGGCGATACTTCTTTACGCAGGTGACGTCAATGACTTAGAAGCAGTAGCCTGAGAAATGGCGCTTTATTCGAATCTAGGACTCCAGAGGTGTTCCAGCTGTCGGTATGCAGGGCCGAATGAGTTGTTAGCATGGTGAAGAGGTCGGTGCAGACTGTGCCCGCTTACGGCGCAGCCATGTGTAGTCAATACAAGAACCACAGTGGACGCCCTATCCTTGCATCCATCGCAGAGCTTTTTGTGGCAGGTGTTGACCAGGCTTACGGTAACAAGCAGCTGCAAGGAAAAGATGGAATTTCGAGGATCTCCCTGGCGAGGCATAAAAAAGAAAACGCATCTTCAAGCCAGCAGTGTCATAGGCCACAATACGCATAGGCCACGCTGTCATTGAACCGAGGAGAGCGGACGCGGACAGAGCGAAAATGCAACGCTATAATGAATTTAATGCATTAAACGTTGGACATAACACCACAAAATTGTTGCCGCAACAGCGCGTTGCGGTGGTGACAGCCGCAGGCTAGCCGACAGACAATGTGCGGGACGACTGTGTGATGAAAACCACTTTTGGTTCTTCCAACATCACAGCGCTGCGCGCTCTTGGCGCAAGAACTGTCGAGAAATAGATTGTGTCCTCAGGAAAGGCCATATTCGAAAAGCTGCGTAGACGTTTCTTCCAATGCCACGTTTTTATTCCATAAAACAGTGTTTTCTGCTAAACACAAAGTACCGTGGTGTCAATAAATGTCAACTCTATAGCAGTCTAAATTAACGCCTAAATTACGAAGGAATGAAATAAAAAAAATAATCACTTCCACGTTTAAAATCCAATAGGAACATTTTGTTATCACCGCTAAATTCTCAAATCGCTAATTAGCAACAATGAGCATTTGGCCCACTTTGTGCAGCTAGTCTGCAGAGTTGTATGAAAGATCCGACCGGCGGCCTCGAACTAATTGGAAGTCCCAGGGAAAGTAGACACGTTTTTATTCAACACATGCCTTCCTATTTTTCAGCAAAAGTTCACAGGAGAGACGAGGAGCTTGTTGAACGCTCGGGAAGTCGCGCATTCGTGCTCCTTTTTACTTCGCGCAACTTCCTCAGAGTGACGACAAACGTTTTCCCAGGAGAGCGCTGGCTACTGGGGACACGCTGAGATTAAACTTCGTGTGAAAACTCCACGTAGTAATGGCTACGCGGCGTGCAAGCGGTAGGTTCACAATTCGCGACACTGCAGGCATTAATGGGTTAATTTGAAGCCTCGCGCTACAACGCCTCCAGTCAATGACGAGTTACTTAGCTGGGCTAAAATATCCACTTTCACTTTGCGTAAGGCGTTTGCCGGAAGTCGCTTTTTTGTTCTTGTTTAATACGCTCTGTCGATGAGTTCCTTTTGCATTCATGGCATGCCATTCTGTACAGCAAAAAAGGAGCAAGAGACGCTTCCGGCGCAGACAAAATCACAATCTGCAAACAACTGCGCAGCACGAAACAAGGATTTACCACGCTAACTAAAGACGCGAGCGAAGTATGTTTCGATGCAAGAACTTGATTTCAAAGCCAGTGGTCTTCGAGAACAAACAGTGCACTGCGCGTTAACAGGGGTAAAAACTGCGAGAGACGTCCTCTTCTTCATTCGTCTTACCGCTCGGGAAGGAAAAGTAATTGCTGCTGGCAGTTGTCGAATGCCAAGTAATTAAAACGCCGTGAAGTGAACGCTCTTTTTCTACTGACGTCTCTTTTAGGAGCCTGTCGGCCAGCGGTAATGAATAATTACCAGAGGCATAGTGTTCCCGCGACGCCGTCAAGAAAGGTGGATTCGCACCCGCTGGAGTCCCGGCGGCGCAAGAAAAACGGCGGAAGCTTGTCAGCGTGAAGAATGGGTGCTAATGTGTTCGGGGCGCGTTGATTTTCTTGCTTTTACTTTCTTTATCGCGCGGGAGTTAACTGGCGATGGGTACGTTGGACGAGCTCGAAGGTTGAGGTACGCGTTTAAGCTTGCGTATCTTCGCATACCGCTGAGTAATAGAAGAAGGGCATCATCACGCACAGTATTGACGTTAGACATTGTTTTCGTTTTGTGTGCTCACGAGAACAAATGAATCCCATAAAAAAAGGCGGATCAATGAGCACTGCTGGATGCTAAAAGCTTTTTCAAGTAGCGACCGAGCAACGCAACAGGGTTTCTTGCTGCTAAAAAGAACGCAGCAGCGACATCAACAGGAGCGCACGTGAGCTTAAAAGCTTCAGCAAGAGTATGATCGCAGAAAAACAGAGTGGGACGGAGTACTGAAACCTTAATAATTCACACGACCGAGGCGCAAACTGTAGCATGCAAACGGAACAGTGCGAATACAACACTAGACAAAAAGAAATAGGATACGAGGAGACATGCGCCTGAAAGATTGTCTATCAAGTCTGTTGTGAATGGCGACGACTGAACAGAACTAAAGAGGAGATTAGTGCATTTTTTTTTTACCTTAAAAGTAACGTCTGAAGATCGCGCAGTGATATGTGAATGAGGGGAAGGGTTTCGCCAGTTTTCTCAGGAAGCGACACACAAGCTTTTAGGAGCGGGTTGAAACTGTTCACTGGCATGGTGTCGTGCCTTGTCTTGGGAGAAACCCATCCGACCGTGAAATACTTTTTTTTTGTCGTTGAACGCGGCTAAGGAGAAGGAAGGACAGAGAGGGGCTCCATCGTTAGCTGGAAGAACATGTGCGCAACCATTTCCCCAAAGAATAACGCGTATGCGGAGCTTTACCAGCGTAAGTGCACAGAATCGCAGAAAATAAACGACTAAAAATATGAAAATATGCAAATGAAGAGGGTGTCTGCTCGTGACACCAGCAGCTGCCTGCGATATATTGTCAACGCGAGCTTCGAAGCCGAGTAAGAAACGTGGGACAGAGGCAGATAAATAAAAAAAAAAACAAAAAACTCAAACTTGGATGCTATTACAGTTGCTAGAATCGCACGTTTGATTTATTTTTCAGTTTATCAAGAGAAAGAAAAGGAGGCCGATAAGCCTTGTGCGGCGCATGTTCACGATTTATCGTTTTGTGGGAAGCATTTCGAAGGCATAGTTGACTGTAGCGTTACACGCACTTCGGCGAGTGATCTATGTGTGGAGTATTTGGGACTGCTGGTCTGCGTTTTGGTGTATTATTACTCGTCTGCGAAACCACACACTGGAGACACAACACCTCCTTTGTTTCGTCCTTCGTCCTGGTGCGCTTCGTCCTGGGCAGGTGCGTTTCCCTCTTGTCCAGCTTTAGGTTTCAACGATATCTTCCGCCCAAGCATATTTTCTCCCCTTAGGTACGACGGTGAAACATTTGCCTAGTCAAGAGTTCGACACAATTTAGTTCAACCAGATGTCGTAGAGGGAACGAAATCTGTAGTCGCTTACAACGTCGAAAACGATGGAAATGGCTTTAAGGTATTCATGCGGGTTCTTAGTTCCCCATGAAATGGTCAGAGGTCAGACGTGAATTCAAATGCAGAAGACGTCACGTAGTGAGCGTGCGTAGATGGCTGGCATGTTGTCCTCCGTCGTACTGACCTTTCCTATTGGTTAAAAAATCTGCATAATTAGTTTCTCAGCGCACTCATTAAGGTGCAGCTTTAAATGCCATATACTCCTCATTTTATGCTCGGGACATTCAGGAAATTTATGCTCGCCGGGATCGGCTGTAGTTGCTACTCAGTGATTGTATTTTCTGCATTTGATTTTTAATAACGTGGCTCCTCAAGATAAAGCATGCAAACTATGCACGTCAATCAATCAATCAATCAATCAATCAATCAATCAATCAATCAATCAATCAATCAATCAATCAATCAATCAATCAATCAATCAATCAATCAATCAATGAATCAATCAATCAATCAATCAAATCTATGACTCATTAATTAGCCCTGCGTTTAAATCCACAAAACTAGCGAGGTATAGTTTTTTCTTTAATATCCCGGTCATTGCATTTTTCTTTAATCGTATGCAGCCAATGATTATATATGATACTACATTAAGATCACCTGAGTAATCAGTTTGTAACGAAACGGCTTCCAAAAGTTTGCCTGCGGACACCATGGCAATGAATTAAACACTGGAGTATTAAAAAATAACATCGGATGCCCTTATTCTTTCTCAGAACGGATATAATTGTAGCAAATGATGGTCTGTCGCTGTTTTATCGAAGCGAGCTCGAGCTACTACGAGAGCGGGCGAGATAGTACTATAGCCTTGCAACGCTAAAATACGTATCTCGAAGTTTCCTCTCACCGTCCGGGCAATTGAATTAGCCCGTCGCAGAGATTGCGCTCTTTTCCGGCTTTTCGGCCACGCAGAGCGGTCGGTGCTTACTGTTCCAAGTTTTCCGACTGCCGGACGCTGCATGGCGCAAGCGATTGTGGCGCGCAGCACAGCCGGAGCACAGCACACTGTGAAGGCACTTCGGTGCTCGATAAATCGGTTCGTTAATTCCTGGGCGTGCTCGCGAGCATAACTATCTGCGTGCTGGCTGAGTCACAGTGAGTAATACGGCTCATTATTCGTGAGATTAGGGGCCTCCCCTCGGCCACGCCAGCTACTCGGTGCCGGCCGCTTCTTGTTGTGTGAGGTGTCGCGCGAAGACGCGCCTCGATGGGCAGAAGGCCCGGCGCCGCGGCAATTTGTTTCTGCCGCCCTTCGTGCTTCTTGTTCGCCCTCGCGAGAGCTCTGCTGGCAGCGTGCCCAGCGCTCATTCCGCGCCACGAGCGGCATGCGGGAGAGCGGAACGGCAGTGCTCGCGTGTTGGGTGCAGTGGCTGCCGAGGACGGCACGCTGTTTTAACGCACCAAGTGGCGAGGACGAGGCCGTGTAAAACGCCTGGTGACCGATCTCTTGTGCGCCAGGGTGGCGGCTTCGCCGTGTGGCCCCGCTGCACAGCTCGGAAGAACTTGTGACGCATGACACCCCTAGCTTTTGACGATTCTGAATTATTTAGAAAGAGGTAGAAAAAGAGAAAGGTGTATGTCGGATGGTGCATCCTTGTTTGCACTACTCTGATCAACTCTTCGGGCCGCGTTAGGCTACCTATCATTATCACAGTTCCATGAGGCAATTCGCACGAAGTTGCTGTCACCAGTATCAACTGCTTGGTGTAGTCACTGATGACCGACGCGGCCAATGCGCTGCTTAGTGTGGCTAACATTCGAGGGATTCTCCACAGCAGTGCAATAGATGGTACCGTCACTCTGCTTGCGAGGAGCATGATGTTACGCACCGTTGCTGATGCCCAGTTCTTTTTGGCATCCCAGCGAGTTTAGATATTCGTTCAGCATGCGAGTTGCAGCCAAGGACAGCCTTCGATAAACGCTGCAGTGTCACGGAGGTGAGTTTCAGCATTTCGGTCTCAGATTTAAAGGAAACACCTGCTCCTCTCCTGCTGTTCGGCGTGACGTCACGCAGAAATGTTAACCGCAAGTTCCATACCGTACCATACCATACCATTCCATATCACTCTGTCTGCAGGCTTGCAAACCACAAGGCTCGGCAAAAGGAGTCTCCGAAGCCTTGCAGTGTTTCAAGGCATCATCGTTTTCGTATGAAAAGCCCCGTGTGTTGCAAATTACAGTAATTGCATTACCGGGAATTCGGGACAGCGCCCAGCAGTGCCGCTAAGCCTAGCGACCTATGGAGCTTCAACGGGAGGCGGCAGATATTTTTCAATAACTATTCGCACAGACGTCGGCCTGGATTTTCTCAAAGGATTTAGTAGGTTTTTTGGTGTGATCTTTCAGAGCATTTGAAGGAAGCGACCGCCCTCGTGTTCGATTGAAGATTTTTTTTTTTCCGCGCCCTTTAAAGTTTTAACAATGGGAGTCTGCTGGAAACGGCTGAAATTTGAAGGTGTCTTGGGAGATGAAAACTTGGCTTGTCAAGAATCTACTACTCCTGCTGCTTTTTGGCATCAGAAACAGATAGGGGAGGGACTAAGCTATCCTGTCTGCTCTTCAAGCTTTTGTTTGTCCGAACAACCAAGGAAAGTGCCCAAAATTGACATTTTCAGAATACAACTAATCGCCTAATCCCGTGCAATTGGGTTAAAAGCCAGTCTGTCCGCTGCTGCGTATTTGTTGTTCTGTGGCCGAGTGATCGGGTGCTACTTCCGAACCGTGAAGACATATGATCGAATCCCAACTGTTGTCGCATTGTTTTTCAGCGCGCCATTTTTTACTGTTACAGCATGCGCCACCTGGTGGCAGCCAATGGAACTGAAAGTGCTTGTCCCGAATTCTTGGTATACAGTATACGTGCACCGGTTTTACGTACGCCTGTCGTGCACGCACAGTGGACCTACCCAGACGCACCCTTGCCACTGCGCATGCGTAGCTCCCTTACGTAAAACCGGTATACTTCCCCGCTAGTGCGTCTCCGGTATGCAAAAATCTGTATTATGTGGTGTAGGAACAGCGCTAAGAACAGGACAGAAGTCAAACATGGAAGCACAGGGACGGGCGCTGACTATCAACTGAATCTTTATTTCGGAGCACAAACATATATAAGGTGGCAGCAAGGGGGTACAATCAGGTATGCGCGGTCACATGGAAACAGTGAATAGTCACGTCAAATAATGAATTTAGACATCTGAGGCTGAGAAGGACGGAAGGAAAGAGGCGATATAACAGAAAAAACCGATAAAAAACTGCACGGTGTAGAGGGCCGTCACGCGAACTAAGAAAAACTAGATGAAGGATTAAACAGGATGCGAAAGTATGGCGAAAAAAATGGGTTTATAAAAGTTTAAAACTCGTGGAAACGATAGTGAAAGAATAAAACCATTAAAAACAATAAAAATTGCTGTGTGCGGCTAAAAACATGTAAAGAGGGCGTTCAACATTTCTCAAGTTTAACAGGGGCCAAAAATTAAAAAGACTAAAAAGTTTTTTGAAGGCAGTCAACGAAAAACGCCAAAAACCAAAGCACCATGAACCCCAAAGAACAAGAGAGAGGGGAAAAAATGTCTGCTAGAACACAAATACCCTGAGTTAAGTACGACACTCTCAAAAGGCATGCCCAGCTGCCTTTACGAACAGCGGTGCTTGCGATCAGGAAGGCAGAAGGACGGGAGTCGCTCATCTAGAGCAGTCCTCGGCACGCCGGATTTCGAAATCCGGCGTGCGAAGGACTGCTGTAGATGAGCGACTCCGTCCATCTGCCTTTCTGAGAAAGAATCGCGCACCCGTTCGTAAAGGCAGCTGGGCATGCCTTTTGAGAGTGTCGTACTTAACTCAGGGTATTTGTGTTCTAGCAGACATTTTTTCCCCTCTCTCTTGTTCTTTGGGGTTCATGGTGCTTTGGTTTTTGGCGTTTTTCGTTGACTGCCTTCAAAAAACTTTTTAGTCTTTTTAATTTTTGGCCCCTGTTAAACTTGAGAAATGTTGAACGCCCTCTTTACATGTTTTTAGCCGCACACAGCAATTTTTATTGTTTTTAATGGTTTTATTCTTTCACTATCGTTTCCACGAGTTTTAAACTTTTATAAACCCATTTTTTTCGCCATACTTTCGCATCCTGTTTAATCCTTCATCTGTTTTTTCTTAGTTCGCGTGACGGCCCTCTACACCGTGCAGTTTTTTATCGGTTTTTTTCTGTTATATCGCCTCTTCCCTTCCGTCCTTCTCAGCCTCAGATGTCTAAATTCATTATTTGACGTGACTATTCACTGTTTCCATGTGACCGCGCATACCTGATTGTACCCCCTTGCTGCCACCTTATATATGTTTGTGCTCCGAAATAAAGATTCAGTTGATAGTCAGCGCCCGTCCCTGTGCTTCCATGTTTGACTTCTGTCCTGTTCTTAGCGCTGTTCCTACACCATGCAATACCAACTAGCCCGTCAACTCGCTCTCCTAAACTATATTATGTGTATGCAGTTTAGCCCGGCGTTCTGCCGACGAGTGATATAGAGTAACCTGCGGGGTACATGAAACGTATACCTATAACATAAAAAAAACAGCACACACTTTTTTTTAAATGTGAAAAGTAAAGACGGTGCCGTAAGTTCTCATAGCCTTAGTGGGTACTTTATACCTGAGGCGAATGTGCCAAGCGACGGTATCCTATTACTTTCCTCTGAGCGGCCATATTTAAGGTTTTATGAAAGCTATAAGAAGATTAACAGCTATCGTTGCGTCGAACGAGGGAAAAGGGATCTTTTATCTACGAGAGAGAATGCAGTCGGGGACGAGTAACGAAGATACCGCCGCTGACAATGCTGGACCCTTGTTCTGGACCTACTAGAACGACCGTGCATTGTTCCCGCAATTACACACTGAGCAGCTTTAACAGGCTTCCGAATACGTGCGATGTGTGGACGCTGTCCGGAACATGAAACGAACGGGTCCCGATATAGCGCACAAACTCGCTACTCACTCGCTACGATGCACAAGTCATATGACTTGTGGTGAACAAGCAGCTAAGCTTGTTCACCATTGTTCACCGTCTCCGAAGACGGTCTGCCCACGTTCGCAGCTCGATCGAAACCCCGTGCGTGCTTAACAAGTTACACGCTAACAATATGGGCCGCCGTTACCGACCCTCGCGCATATCGTCTACGCCACGCTGACTGTCTCCACCAAAGAAATCCCAACTTCTTCGAAAGGAGGATGAAAGCAAAAAGAGTGGCGCAGAATTCTCCATACGGCAGCCCTTCAGAAGAGATGCGCTGGAGGAAATGGAGAACAGAGGAAGTGGCGATAGGACAAGGGGGCGCTATACGGAGAGGCACGGAGGAACGCCGGCAGCAAAGGGGCGACGGCTGCGCAGGGGCACTTCCGCCCCGGGCTCGTCCCACGCGTCCGTTACTCGCGACGAACGGCCGCTTTATCTTTCGGAGTTCGCCCCCCCCCCCTCTCCTCCCCCGAGATGTCACGTCGTGTGGCCATCGAGAGAAAAGTGGGGAGCAACTGCTCGCTGGGGAGAAATGGTCCGCTGTCCCGTCCATTTCTTATGCGCGCTTTGAGAGGTCATTTGCTGGACGGTTTTCGGTGCCGCACGACACGTTGGAAAGCATCGATAAGGTGGAGCGACAGTGAGATCAATACTGCGCCTGCGGTTGCACTTGCAAGATTTTTTTTCTTTTTATTCATCTTTCGCTGAGTGCCGCGATGACAAGAGGAGGCGAATGCTCAACGCTATCTACACGCATCACTTTAGCTCTGCTATTTTTTCTTTTTGCATTCGCTTGCACCTTTTCGCTCTTCCGCGTGCAATACGCTATACACGGAGCTCGTGTCTAGGCGTCGTCATTAAACAGTCGGCGCCATTCTCGATTTCGCGGAGCTAGCTGGATCTTTCGACGTATGTTGTGGGAAAGGGTGCTTGCTTTGAAGTACCGCGCGGCAGTTCGTTTAGACGCCGAAAGCGGCGGCACAGGACTACAGACTAGGCTTAAGAAGCTAGTTTCGTAGGAGTCGTTCACGAACAGTGACCGTTCTGGATATTACTGAGGAATATTATAAGCGTGAGCCACTGATCACGTATTTCAAGCTCGCGAGCTTGCAGCCTCCGTGGAAGCGCACTGACATCACATAGTTTTGTCCAGAAATATGCATATTTCCCCCACAGCATTGCGTCACGCCGCGACGCAGCCAGCACCCGCACAGCGCTGGTGCCAATATTGTGCGATGTGGAGCAGTGCCTACATAACCAGTATACGGCCGAACTGTCACTGCGGTGTTTGACATTGCGCTGGTAATCTTGTGGTACAGAATCACGTGTACCCGCTATGCTTCGGCATGATAGCAATTGCTGTTTCTGGACGTTAAGTCCCGCACTAAATAAAGAAACACTGTGACGGTAATGCGGCTAGGTAATGGACGGACGTGAGGCAAGCTAAAACAGTTGGAGGCAGAGCGCTGCCGCTGTGGCTCAGTGGTTAGGGCGAGTGACTGCTGAGGCCGTGGACGCGGGTTCAATCCCGGCCGTGGAGGCCGAGTTTTGATCAAGGGGGAACGCAAGGCGCCCATGTACTATGCGATGTCAGCGCACGTTAGAGAACCTCAGGTGGTCGAAACTAATACAGAGCCGTCCTCTACGGTATCCCTCATAACCCATGG
>JARKHS020009601.1:0-165385 GCA_030143305.2 Amblyomma americanum | reverse complement strand
GGCTACCAAGTGACAAGGGGGGGTGGTCTTTCGGTGCCCAGCTTTCGTCGGTCGCAAGGCAGAGAATAGGTCGGAGCCAACGGTTCACAAACAAGATAAAGTTTATACAGCAAAGAGACGATACAGAGGATTTCACAATCACTCGTACGAGCACATACAAAGTTCGACGACCAGAGGTTGGCACACGCTGCCTCGCTGCTCCGAGGCTGGTCTAGTGGTGTCGTCCCGGGAGTCGATCGGGCGCGCTTCTCTGAAGCTTGAACGGCGGCACGGGCTGACAGACAGCGGTCAATGCCCTCCATTTACAGACGCGCTCCGCGTATGTTCGTTCTTCGCGCCAAGGCGGGCGCGCGCGCACACACGCAGCACGCTCGAGGCTACGCCCTATCCGTCGACAGTGAGTAGAATTTACTCAAACCTTTTCGAACGATCGGCGGCAGGCGAGGAGATGTTTCATTAGGCTCCGCGCCAGCGAGCAAAGTGGAAAGTGCAGCAACACACAAGGCTAGGCGCTCTGCGGGGTTTCTTTCTCCACTGTTCTAGATTTCTCTACGGCGCGCGCTGGCGAGATTGCTTACGCGCTGCGCCGGTTTTTCTGAATATCCGCCGAATTTAAGGACACCGTTTACCACGCACAAGTTGTGACCGATTCTAGACACGGCCTTCGTATTGGTCGGATGTTTAGGGGAATCCCCCAAGGTGGTCTAGGTTCCCCTAAAACATTTGACGAACTCTTTTTCCACTTCGAGTTATTGATCAGTTCGCTCTCTCCCTACGAGAAGCTTGCCGTCCCGGTTAGCTCAGTTGGTAGAGTGACTACTCCGGTGAAGCGGTGGTCCCGGGTTCGAACCCCGGATCAGGACGAATTTTTCTTTAACTACGAAGTTCCTGAGGAAGCTCTACAGCTTTCCTGTAGCCGTACGGCTGCGCTTTTGTGAACGCCGTCTTCTCTTATATGCGGTCGGAGTCGGGAGCTCTCAAGTGGGCCCTTCAAGAGCCACTTCAGTTGGCGGCCCACTCTTTTTCTGTTTGAGCCGAGCCCCTATATACAGTGGAGGCCGAAGAAGCTGCCGAAGCAGGGCCTAAGCGATTAACAAACAGTTTCTTCTCTCAAGACGGTCGGTGCGTTGCTTTCCACGAATGAGATTATACATAAAGTCCAGAAGGCACCAGGAAGTAAAGGGTGAAGAGGAGAGGCAGAAAAGGCTGCCCCTTTCGGCGAACGTGGTGCAGTGTTAAAGACCACTCCCTGTATAAAGTGAAACCTCAAACAATGTTGCTCTCCTCCTCTGCTTTGAGAACATGGATTTCTGTCAGGGTGTTGCGAACGTTGTGTGATAAAGATTGATTTATGGTTTATGGGGGGCTTGACGTCCCAAAGCGACTCAGGCTATGAGGGGCGCCGTAGTGGAGGGCTCCGGAATAATTTCGACCACCTGGGGACCTTTAACGTGCGCTGACATCGCACAGCACACGGGCGCCTTTGCGTTTTTCCTCCATAAAAACGCAGCCGCCGCGGTCGGGTTCGAACCCAGGAACTCCGGATCAGTAGGCCAGCGCCCTAACCACTGAGCCACCGCGGCGGGTCTTAGAAGCGATGTTTGCATTTCGTCTTCTCCACGTATGCTGAGCGCACCGATGTAGACACTTGAAGCTCCCTTAGCTAACGCTCTTAAGTCGAACACTGAGGCAGTGTTGGAGGAGAATTTTTGCGCTCGTGATCATGTCTTGTTTATGGACTTTAAGCGGGCGTCTACCGTGGGTTGGAGGTAACTGCTCTGCGAACGGAAGCTTCTTATATAATCTCGGTCTCTGAGACACATTCTGCCAGGTCTGCGTTTTGAACGTTGCGACCGGGAAACACGTGGCTACTTCAGTTCTGTGCTCGCATGGAAACCTACGGGTATGGCTGGCTGCGTCGGGTAAGCAATATTGACAGCCGCTGTTTAAACTGAGTTTGAGTTCGCCTCCCGCTGTGCGATTTATGTTCGGCGAATGCGAATCGCTCTGCGTCGCAGTCTTCCGGGTTTGGTTGCGCGCTGTCGCCGAGTTTTATTAATGAGAATTCGTCGCCATGGCAACGGCGCACATGGCACGCTTGTTTACTAAGAGCTCCCTCCTGCCGTTCCATTACTTCCGTGTGGCAAATTAAAGTCTATGGAATAAAAATAGACACGAATTTTTGTCGTATCCTCAAAGAATTTCAATATTTTACAGCCGTAGTTGCATGTGGGACCTCCGTCGAAACGTCAGTGAGATTGATGCTGATGTGGCCCTAAGCCCTGGGCAGCCTGCGACTCGGGCAGTGGGCGCTTTTGAGGATGTGATGCCATCTCGTGGTCGTGCGGTCCAATTGGGTTATGCAGCGAGCACGCTCATGCGGACGAGGACTGTGGTGCCGATCGAGCCGTACAGATGTCACTTTCATTCCTTCGGTTTAGAGACGACGTAAAACATTGGCGTTTTTTTTTTTCTTTCAGGTTTGAAATGCGTTGCATAGGGTGATATTTTTCACTTCTTGTCCGATCACCCGCGTCAGCTCAATTTTTTTTTCAGTACGTTTGTCCTTTCCACAGGTGCGCCAGTGCTAAGGTCAGTTTAAATAGTCCTTTGCACCTGTGCTTATCGCGTGCACAGGTGCGTATTGGAACGCTGTAAAACGGTCGAGCGTCTCTTCTATATTAATATAGCTTTGTAATACGCGCGGCGTTCAGTGGGAAAGCAGCTCATATAATCGGCCTAATATTGGAAGTTGATGGTTTCATTCTGGGCCGTTATTGGACCGATATTTACCAATATATTTCCAATATTGTGCCGATGACCTGTGCAGCTTGGGTGGATAACATGAGGAGCGCCCGTGTATTTGCTAGCGTAAATAATACGTGGGCCTCTATGGGTGTTCGTTAAGAGAAGCGCTACGATACAGTATAGCTATTTTTCTTATTGGTGAGGTTACGTATTGCTGCGTGGCTGCAAGGAATTTCCTCGCAAACCCACAGCTTCTCCGCTTACCCTGTGTCAGATGCTACACTGCTTGAAGAGCTTGTTCGCAGATGGCGGATGTTCTGAAAGGTCACAGCGCTAATAATGGTGTTTTCCACCGGAGAGCATGCAGGCGGGCCCATGGAATATAGTAATCATATGTACGATGTATCGTGCCGCTTGATGCTTGTTTGGCTGGAAACACATGGTGTGTCTTTTTATTTCGGGCCGCAAAGACGGCTTGCTCTGATGCCTTGTTTTGTATTATCGATGTATTTGTCCTTAAAGTCGGTTTGTCTATAGGCTTTAAACTTGTTTATACACCTTTTTAAAGGGACGCCATTTAGGTGATAGTGCACTAAAAACAATATGGTATTGTATCGGGTGTTTAACATCCCAGTGCTGTGCTCGGGCTGTGAGAGACGCTGTAACATAGTGGAAGGCTCCGGATTGTTTTCGACCCCCTTGGGCTTCTGAACGCTTGCTGACTCAGCACGTGGGCGTCAAATGCATTTCGCCTCAACAAAATGCGGTCGCCAGAGCCGGGATTCCACCCCAACGACCTTTGCCTCGCCAACTGAACTCCACAGCCACCAAGCCACCCAGCCAGGTGGAGGGAAAGGTTGAGATTCCCATATTGAGCGGATGAATGAAAACTACATGCGAGTGCGTAATGTGACAATTTTTGATTAATTAGTGTTTTCACTCAGAGTTGATGTACGCCCAGTAGAAACTTTCACATGCTCTGTTTCCACCCCATTCGATTGTCCCTTCCTTGATTGCACGGCTCAGGGTCTGCCTTGAGCACGGTGTACAGTATATAGGTGGGGACATAGCGGTCCGCGCCTCCTTGTTTCTCAAGGCGCCACGCGATGACACTTCGTATAGCGGCCCGCTTTCGCGCGTTATTTGAACCTGTTACACGCATTAGAACCGTCTCCTTGTCGACAAAGCAGCAACCCGAGCGTGGCTTTCTATCATTCTTTCGTTTGTTCATCCGATCGTTGCCTCGCTGGCTTGGCGTCGCCCCTTGCGTTTGTCAGTGCGCGGCCTGTGTAGCGTCCTTGTCAAAACAAAAACAAAAATATGAATCGCACGCGCATAGCGTGTTGCGCTGATCGATGACCGACTGGCGAAACGCCAAAAAACGCGTCGCGCGATCCCAGGCAGCACAATACATGGGCCCAAGGGTTGCAAGCACGTTGGCAATGCACGACCCTACATAGGACCAGCGTTGACGTCGCTGTTCCAGTGTTGGCAGTGTCATTGTATGACACAACCAGTGACGGCCGTAGTTGTGCGCTGTACTCCCCATATTGGCAATGCCACTCCTTTAGGCCTCAAACGATGGCCCTACCTGAGCGCTGTACTCTCCATGTTGGCAATGCCATTCATTTACGCCGTTAACGATGGCCGTATTTGCCCTCTGTTGGCCCCATATTGGCAATGCCACTCCGCAATACTCCAACAGTGGCGCCCGCTGTTTTCCCCTTATTGGAAATGCCACTCTATGACACCCTCAACGATGTCCCTACTTGTCCGCTGCTTGCACGTATTGACAGTGCCATTCCATGAGATTCAACGATGGCCCTGCGATTTTCGATATAGCATCCGGTTTCTATGGCAACCGAATGGTTCATGGATGTTGTTTTTCTTTCTGTCGGCAGATAGAAGACCGTGCGTTTAGAGGGCCGGATTGGAGGGGCAGGATGGATAATTTATCTGGCCGCTGGCGTCCAGAGCATTTCGATTGCTCTGTTCTCACCTCTACATCTCGCACCATGACATTGAGTGAGACGGTTACCGCGTCTTTAGTTACCTCATAACCCAAGCAAACCTGTCGTCACATCTGGAGTTGGAATTTGGCTAACCGCTGTCTTGGCAAATTCTCGTATGTCCTTTTTCGTGCTTTATTTTCCCCTGCTCATGCTATACGTGCGCACCGGCAGCACTACAGGTTAGTGACTCAAGGCAACGCCGTCACTGCTGCTATACGTCGTGAGTGCTGCAGTTAATGCGTCGAAATAGCAAACTGCGTACGCATGCCTGTTTGTGTGTTTTTTTCGACTCCACCATGGTTTCATTATCAATGGGGTCTTTTTGCTTTCTTGCCAACCTATGGTCGCCGGAACACGGGCCTTTATTTTCTTTTCTTGGAGCGCTTAGTGTTGACTGACTGACTTGGCTGGGCTGGGCTGGGCTGGATTGGACTGGACTTGACTTGACTGGACTGGACTGGACTGGACTTCACTGGACTTGGCTGGGCTGGGCTGGCTGGCTGAACTTGGGGACTGGGACTGAACTGGACTGGGCTGGACTGGGCTGGGCTGGGCCGGGCCGGGCCGGGCTGGGCTTGACTTATTGACTTGGCTGATTGACTTATTGACCGACTAGTTGATTGACTGATTGAGTGATTTCATCTTGTAATGGCTGAGTGTCAGGTTGCCAAAGAGCGCCCAGAGCACGTGTTTTTGGTGTGCTCGAGCGGGGCTTAAAGATACATGTTTCCCAAAGATTCGTCCCTGAGAAACCGGGCACCATGCAGGCCAGAGCCACCGCCGCAGATACACTCAAACTTGCTCCACACCTCAATCGGGTGGGAGTGACCTGATCACTCCGTTACAGTTTTAGTGCTCTGAAATGTCCCAATAAATGCGCTTCGCGCCACCGCTGTCTCGCGCACAAGGTATGGGAGAGAGGAGGGCTTGTTGCTGGAGCTTTTCACTCGGTATAATGGGCTGCGCGTCATTTAATGCGTTCCTGCAATGGCTACGCGTCGCCAACAAAGGCTGCATGCCGACGCGCTTCGGTTCGCCTTTTTGTTCCCAGAATGCGTACAAACGGGTCGTTACACCTGTTGTGCGCGAGGGTTATTGTGTTGGAGGGAACTCGAAGGCAGTCACCCCCGCCCCGACCTCGCTTTGCCCAAGTTGGCACGCGAATGGGGTCGTTTCTTGCATCAGCGTGCCTTTATACTACTCGTGTCCTTCGCCAGCAGTGTGGACCATTCTGTCAGCTCAAGAGCGAACCGGCAGTTGCGCCTCAAAGAAAACCCTCCAGCCAATGGTGTCGAATGATTCTCTTGACGTCGTGGGTAATCCCATTGTACATGTTATTGTCGGATACAACTCAAAAACGCAGCGGCTTTTCCCCGTCGAACGACCCCCTTCCAGCCACTGGCGTCGGCCAATTCTCACGACCCTGCTGTCGTGACAATGCGGGGAGTGGTAGATGGAAGGGGATAATTCCCTCCCTCCGTAGTCGGGGGTAGACCCCCCTCTCCATTGTGGCGTGCGCTCCTTGCATTGTCACGCTAGCAGGGTCATGACCATCGGCCGACGCCATTGACTGGAAGAGGGATTCTTTTACAGGGAAAAGCCGCCGCGTTCTTGAGCTGTATCCGACTATAACAAGAGATTGCGGGCGGTGGCAGGTAAAAGATATTAGCCGTGGTTTCATAACGCGGGGCGTTATGAAAATCGGTCGATGCCATTGGCTGGAGGGAATTCTTCGAGGGGCATCTACCGCTTTATTCCTTAGCTGCAACGTACCGAAATGCTGACTGTAGTCTGAAGCAGCAGTTGATGAGTATTGAAAGCTGAAGTTTCATGGAACACGTATGTTGCTCAACAAACTTCAAAGAACACGCTGCACTCTATAGTGGCGCCACTCCGGCATCGGCTGTTTCCGCTATGAATCGCAGGCGGTGAGCATCCTTTGGTGTCGTATGCTGAGTCGGCTTCGCGGTAAATGGATTCTTTTTTGTACTGCAGAACGCGAGAAAAGCGCAGAGCCGTCTTTAAAAGTCCCCGTTTACTACGTTTTAGGAAAAAAAAAACTCGCAAGACGATTACGAGCCTGGAGCGCGCAGTAAACATTCCTACCGGCAATTTTTTGCCTTTTCCAGGGATCTTAAGGAGAAAAATTTGGCGAAACGTGAATCTGCGCAGTTTCAGGGACTTGTAAAGAGCCGAAATTTGCTCACTTTTTTGTTCCAAATTACTGAATTTTTGAATTTGCTGGGGTAAAAGGGGCCAGAATTAGAGAATTTTGGGGCTAATTCAGAGAATCTTCGGTGATGGCAGGGAACATCACTGGGAACGCGAATGTTCAGCGTTCGGTGGCGTGGGCGAATGGAGTGTTTTTCACAAGACGGGATTCAATTTGCAGAAGATGGCGCGAATGTGAGTCGTCGTCTCCTTTGGGTTTCCATTGTGCGTTGTAGTGACGTCATGCTTGGCGTCACTGTGTGCTGACCAATTAGCGTGGCAGGTGGTCTGTGCTTACTGTATAGGTGCCGACGACGCCATAGAACTGGGAAAGATCTTGCTACTCTTAACGCTGTAAAACTTTTGAGCTCTACTAAATAGCTTCATTCCACTTGTTGATAGATTTTATGAAACTGGCACATTACTTTGACATTCGTCGCGGAAGGATGTACCTCTATTGCGTTCCGTCATCGCAGCTGGCGTATACTGTGGCTCGGTGCCCTCTCATCGATGCTGGCGCCCCTGGTGGTGGTCGTTTCTGCCCTGCGTGAGACCTCGGTCGAAGTTTCCTCACTAATCCTAAATTTAGCTGAGTTATTAGCGTTGTGCACTGGCGGACTCTCGCCCTTCCTATTGGCTACGTACGGGAGAGGGTAACTATAGAGCATCGCGCCTCAGTTGGCCTGACGAAATCGCGCGCCGGCGGCCCGAGCCCTCGGCAGCGGGAATGCATTCTAGTCCGCGTCGGTTTGCTTCTGACGCGCAGTTTCGCTATAGCTTCGCAGTTTCGCTAGGTCGCAGTGTTGACGGAGGAGAGCTCTGCCGCCGCACCGCGTTGCTTAGAACTCGGAGGTCTCGACCCTGGGGCTGTGCTTGTACTTCCAGGAGAACGACTAATATTGGTGAGATGTTTATGCTGTACTGCGCCACTATAGACTGCACCTTGTTCTTTGAAGTTTGTTGAGCAACAGATATGTGTTCCGTAAAACTGCAGCTTTCAATACTCCTCATCAGCTGCTGCTTCAGAGTACTTGCGATCGTCTCACGCATTCGTATGCCGTTTTCTCGTTATAGCGTGCGTAGGATGTCATCTGCCTCCGTACCCCATTCACGGAAGCTGTCGTAACCAATGCACGTTCCTTGAGTTCCACTTATATTAGCCGGCTTTAGCTGCATGTAGTCACGCTATTGTCTTCTTTATTCGAAGACCTGCCAAGTGGCACGTATTGGCAGGCGAAGTTAAGAACCGCAGAAGGTTGTGGGGGTCCATGTTCAGGTGACAGCCTTGGAAGGCTCCGGCATGTTTTCGTGCTCGGCCGCGTCCTCACTGATTAGAGCAGAAAGTAGGGCGAGTTGGTTTAGGCGCATGGTGGAAACAAGTGCGCAAAGACGAAGACGGAACGAAGAAACAAGGACGAGCGCTCGTCCTTGTTTCTTCGTTTTGTATTCATGGTTGCGCTCTTTTTTGCACCATTCAGTCAATCATGATTTTGAAGAGATCTTCCGTCTAGCTTCGTTTAGTGCACTGTCACGAATTTGGTTATTATTATTCTGAAAGCATGAAAACTGGTTCACAGAAGAAGGGAAAGACGGGCAGTTGCGGCTAGATAACACACACTGCTCGCCCGGTTCAGTGACAAGAAGGTGAAGGGGGAATATAGAATCAAGAAAGAAGTGAAATTCCGCTCCAAGACTTTTCATGAGGTTTTTCACCACTGAGGCAACTAATGCAGCACCTCGCGTCCGTCACCCGCATCTATAGTACTATTGTCTGTCCTGCTCTCATCCATTGTCCTTTCACTTGTAGTGTTTTTTACCAATGTTTTGTTTTCAACAAGGGATGTCATCCGCTCAGCTGTCACGTGACACGACGATGACACTCGCGTATAGCCTCACCGACAGTGCGTTCACATTTCAGTGAGGAGCAAGAACAATGACTCTGTAGTGGTGTTCTGTTCGTTTTTCGATTTCAAGAGGGCTACTGCATGAACGAATCGCAGCGAAGCCTAGCGCTGTTGTCATTCAGGATTGCTTTTGTTGAGAACGAGCGGTGGGGAAATGATAATGAGCACCGGTTGTCATTGCCTTTGTCGTTCGTGCAGCCATGTTACGCCCGAAGAACATCCATGCGCATCGCCTGTGTTTAGGAAAGCTGTATTTATACCTTCCATTTGTCACCTTACACTTTGAAAAGAAAAGGAGTAAACGTACTTCTTTACTATCTGGTCAACAGCCGTTTACTACGTCTAAATTTCCTAAGGAGTAAAGTGCCGTCTTTACTTATTCAAAGGAGCAAAACAGCCTGTACATTGCCCTCATCAACAAAAGGAGATGAAAGAGGGGCTCTTTTTCTCCTCCACTGGTACAGTGTGCCAGAGCTACGTCGCTTGACGTCACAAGAGGTAGGAGGAAATAAAAGTTCGCTGGCAGTTTTATTTCTTCTAGTTTCGTATTCACAGAAGCACCCATCCTCCTTCAGGGACTGGGATGAGTCGAATTTGCGCACTCAGGCTTATAGTTGAGGCAATACTTTTAAAAAAAATAGTCAAATATGAGACATCTTACTATGAAAAAAAAAGGAATTTTGAGAAGTCTTTTACTTTCTCATGTGTTCTCTGGCTTGAGGGTGTGTTGCACGCAATCAATGCTGCAATGCGAAAGCTATGAAGATGTGGCATAACGGTTCTAATCGTTGTTGCTGGTGCTCCACAACGCAGAAAAGGGAAAGCCTGAGTTTATTGAGAAAAATAATAGTACATCGAGAAAACTGGTTCGTTGGGATCATTTCCGTGCCCGTATAGAAACGATCAAATTGTGCGTACACACCCGGGTTGCGTACGTTAAGGAAGTAGCAAAAATTCAGAATAAATCACTTAACTGTGCAGCAGTACAACCTCACTGAACTTTCAGGCTGTTTTTAGCTGTTTTTATGGAGATTTAGGCCTTTTAGGCAAAGGACGCAGTAGCTATCAGATCTCGACATCTCGATGAACACCTCAACCGCGCCTTAAAACATGCAACTGAAGGTGCATATCTCGTCAGTCCGAGCCCCTGTGGCAAGTCTCAGAAAGCGTGCAATTGAAGGTGCTTATGTCATTGGTCCGAACCCCTGTCGCAAGCTAGCCTCCAACTTGGCTAAAACATGTAAGCGTTATGCAAAACAGATATGATATGACACCAACCAGAATGCTGTACGACGAGTGGTTGCTCAAAATTCGAAGGTCAACTGGTGCGACACCATGGTGGACCACATGTGGTAAGGCCTGTTGCCACACTTGACCTCTGGCTCACTTGAAGGTCAACCGGCAACGCACGGTGAAATCGGCTTTACCTATGGCGTAGTGAAGCTTTCGCTTCGAATGAGGGGGTGGTAGTGAAATTCTCCGGAATTATAATAATTGGCTTTTGGGGGAATCCCTCCCTTATCCCTTCCCTTACGGCGCGTTTCAGGTGTCCAACGATATATGAGACAGATACTGCGCCATTTCCTTTCCCCTAAAAAAACCCAATTATTATTATTATTTTGGGGAAAGGAAATGGCGCAGTATCTGTCTCATATATCGTTGGACACCCGAACCGCGCCGTAAGGGAAGGGATAAAGGAGGGAGTGAAAGAAGAAAGGGAGAAGGAGGTGCCGTAGTGGAGGGCTCCGGAGTAATTTCGACCACTTGGGGATCTTTAACGTGCACTGATATCGCCCGTGTGCTGTGCGATGTCAGTGCACGTTAAAGTTCCCCAGGTGGTCGAAATTATTCCGGAGCCCTCCACTACGGCACCTCTCTCTTCCGTTCTACTTTCACTCCCTCCTTTACCCTTCCTTTACGGCGCGGTTCAGGTGTCCAACGATATATGAGACAGATACTGCGCCATTTCCTTTCCCCAAGAACCAATTATTATTATTATTAATCTGGAGCATTTCGCTACCGCCCCCTCTTTTGAAGCGAAAGCTTCACTACCGGAATGATTTCGACCACGTGAGAGTGTTTAACGTGCGCTGACATTGCACAGAACACCCTTTGCGTTTCGCCTCCATCGTAATGCGGCCCCCGCGGCCGGGATTTCCTACCGCGTCTCGCTCGTTACACGGACGTGTAACGAGGCGACGGGATATGCACCTCGTCTTTTCCGCTGCTATATATATACACTACCTGTCGGCGCGGCGGAGACCGTGACCCGGCAAGGATGCACGATCGTCACGCTCTGGCGCTTCAGACCCCCGCACGCGCCGTCCCGGTTGTTTACTGTGTCGCGGGCTGCTAATTATGCGCTGACACTGCGATCGTATGGAAAGCACAGCTGGCCGTGCCGGGATGGAAGGGGAGGAGAGACGCCTGCACGCGTGCACTTGAGTGGCGTTATCCTCGTGCCGCACTAAAACCATGCAGCGCTTCGAAAGGCAGTGGACTTTGATTAATCGCATAAATTGAAGAAGCATGGGTGTCCACCGAGAAGTGAGATAATTTAGTGCGTCTTTTGTTCTCTGGTAACGTTTTATTTTTGAAGCGAAAGACTCCAATACGCTAGGCTTTCGGGTACGCAGCACAACGACCTTGAACGACCTTCAGCCCAACCGAGGACAGCCGTGTATGACCATATGGGGTGCAGTTATGGTGGCGAACCCTTGACCCCTGCATTAAAGCCTCTTCTCCTCCTTGACCCCTGGCCTTGAACCATTACCTTTAGTTGACATTTGACATTGGGACACCTTTGGGTTGAACTTTGACCTTAAGAGCATGCAATGGGGTGACGTGAAGCCACGTGATGACATCCGATGGGGGTGACGTAAGATCCATGCGATACCACGTCACAGCCACGTGATCGTGTGGGTATACATACATAGAACGGCTGTCGCGAGCGTGTAGTGGAATTGCCATGGACGAGCCTCATGCCCTTAGCAAGCATGCTTGCTTTTCGCTGAATTCCAGGGTTAGCCAAGTTAAGCCAGTGGCAATTTTTTGTTTTTCGACCGCGGTGTTTCAGTGGTTAGGGCGCTCGGCTGCTGATCCAGAGTTCCCGGGTTCGAACCCGACTGCGGCGGCTGCGTTTTTATGGAGGAAAAACGCTAAGGCGCCCGTGTGCTGTGCGATGTCATTGCACGTTAAAGATCCCCAGGTGGTCGAAATTATTCCGGAGCCCTCCACTACGGCACCTCCTCTTCCTTTCTTCTTTCACCCCCTCCTTTATCCCTTCCCTTACGGCGTGGTTCAGGTGTCCAACGATATATGAGACAGATACTGTGCCATTTCCTTTCCCCCAAAAAACAATTATTATTATTATTATTATTATTATTATTAATAATAATAATAATAATAATAATAATAATAATAATATTATTATTATTATTATTATTATTATTATTATTATTATTATTATTATTATTATTATTATTATTATTATTATTATTATTCCTATTCCAACTTTGGAACGTCCTATTGGAAACAAAAGTAAGTGCATCCCGCCCTCAAAGTTCCAAGCCCTGCCGCACTGCGTGTAGGCGCCACCTGGCAATGCAATCCTGGTGTTATGTTTGTCCTCGATAGTATGTTATTACACAAATGTTCCGCACGTTACATGGTGCGTCTGCTTTTTTACTGACGTCTTGCGACTCTGCTATTCTTTTTCTGAGGTGCATTAGTTTTCTTTGACTGCCATAGGTGGCGCGACAGTTTGCACTACTAGAAAAAGGTAGTAGTAATCACTAACTTTGGGGTATTAACTGCTTGTCACATATGTTATTATCCTGCTAGAATCTGCAGTTAGTAAGGGGAAGGTTAATAATAGTTACTGCCGCCGCGGTGGCTGAGTGGTTATGGCGCTCGGCTGCTGGCCCGAAAGACGCGGGTTCGATCCCGGCCGCGGCGGTCGAATTTCGATGGAGGCGAAATTCTAGAGGCCTGTGTGCTGTGCGATGTCAGTACACGTTAAAGAACCCCAGGTGGTCGAAATTTCCGGAGCCCTTCACTACGGCGTCCCTCATAGCCTGAGTAGCTTTGGGACGTTAAACACCATAAAACAAACAAAACAAACAATAATAGTTATTAACCCACAGAGTTAGAAACGGCTGCTATTCGCAGCTCGAAACGGGAAGTTTAGTAATGGCTGCTACCCAGTCATTAGCGGCAGTTCGTAATAGGAAGCATGATTACCTGGATAAATTAAATGAGGGTGACAAGTGGCTGAATCATTTGGGTCATAAGGATTCCGGCTGTTAACCAGTACAGAGAGGGGGAAGGCGCGATCAGAAAGCAATCAGTTAGTGGTAAATCAATAGGCAGTGCCCTGCTATTTGAAACAAAGTTAAGGCTCATATCACACAATGGAGTTATAAAAAGAAGCATGCCCAAGACGATGACTTACGCCAGTGCGTAGTAGGTCAGCGGAGGCGCGTTTCATTGGAATCTCGCAACATCCGTCCAGATATCAATGCGGGCATTATCACCGTGACTCAGACTCTGCTGTTTAGGAACAATGAACGTAGATAGATTTATCAGCAGCAGACGCAACAAAAAGAAACGTTGCACGATTTGTAGAGATACAGGGACGAAGGATGCCTGGACGAAGGATTGTAACAGGCAGATTCGCTGTAGCTTTAAAGTCATAGAAGGTAATGATTAAAAACAGTGAAGTCTGAAACAGAACACGATAAGATTAAGTTGCTTTCTTTCAATTCGCATTAGGCAGTTTGGTGCCCATCGCCACTTCATCACCTCGTTGCTATGAGGGCGCTGCTACTAGCCATTCGTCGTACAAATTTTCTGTCGGTTAGCTTATTTTGTTTGTTAACCGTGGGGCTTGAAGGCGTGTACTTTCGAGACTGGCATCATTCGAGAGGTCCCGTGGAACCTGGGGCTCGTGACAGCCAAGCGTGGGCCGGATTCGCTCGCCTGTCGTCACGGTAATCGTCGTCATCATTGCCATCACCTCCACATAATAATAATAATAATAATTGTTTTTTTGGGGGAAAGGAAATGACACATTGTCTCGTATATCGTTGGACACCTGAACCGCGCCGTAAGGAAGGGATAAAGGAGGAAGTGAAAGAAGAAAGGAAGAATGAGGTGCCTTAGTGGAGGGCTCCGGAATAATTTCGACCACCTGGGGATCTTTAACGTGCACTGGCATCGCACAGCACACGGGCGCCTTAGTGTTTTTTGTTTTTTTCACCTCCACAGCCACTATCCCATTTGAGTGCACGGCAGGTTTAGAGGGACGTATTCCTTAGTGACTTCAAACCGCCATTTGTTCTTGTCTTGCGCGATATATGAGACAGATACTGCGCCCTTTCCTTTCCCCCCAAAAAACCAATTATTAATTGTCTTGCGCAAGCAGCGGCGATGATCTACCATCAGATACCCTTCCCTAGCTGGCCACTCCTTCTTAATTGCGCTGTATTTCGATGGAGGCGAAGTTGAAAAAAAAAATGGCAACCGATCAAGCGTGTTTAGGTCAAATGGGAATCAGGTGGGCTCGCATTTCGATTTTAACGTCGGTGTCAGTTCGAGGCTGGGTTTAAGAGGGTAATGCTGTAGCGGTGCGTTCTGGATGCATTGCGCACGGTTGGAAGTTGATGAAGACGACGATATGCAGTGCACAGGGCGAGAGAAAGGCAGGTAAACACGTGGGGTGATTGGTTACGGCGATAGCATTGTGCTGTCGTGTAGTGGCCAGCGACGCCAATCTGTTCGCGCCGCCGCGGATGGAATTTAAGTGTTTTGCACATTCGCCTATAAAGCCTGATGGCGGGCTTCCCACTACCCGGTGGGCAGATTGCCACCTGTTGCAGGTTGCCACAAACAAATATCGGTGAAAAAATGACCCGCCGCGGTGGCTCAGTGGTTAGAGCGCTCGGCTACTGATCCGGAGTTCCCGGGTTCGAACCCGACCGCAGCGGCTGCGCTTTTATGGAGGAAAAACGCTAAGGCGCCCGTGTGCTGTGCGATGTCAGTGCACGTTAAAGATAATAATAATAATAATGAATAATAATTGGTTTTTTGGGGAAAGGAAATGGCGCACTATCTGTCTCATATATCGTTGGACACCTGAACCGCGCCGTAGGGGAAGGGATAAAGGAGGGAGTGAAAGAAGAAAGGAAGAGAGAGATGCCGTAGTGGAGGGCTCCGGAATAATTTCGACCACCTGTGGATCTTTAACGTGCACTGACATCGCACATTAAAGATCCCCAGGTGGTCGAAATTATTCCGGAGCCCTCCACTACGGCACCTCTTCTTCCTTCCTCCTTTCACTCCCTCCTTTATCCCTTCCCTTACGGCGCGGTTCAGGTGTCCAACGATATATGAGCCAGATACTGCGCCATTTCCTTTCCCCAAAAACCAATTATAATTATTATTATTAAATCACAGATTGGTGGCATTATTGGTAGCGCACTGAAACGCGTTGCCCTGTCCTAGGCATAGATTTGCGTGCACGTGTAAATAAGACAGAGGACAAATTAAAATCGCCCTGTATCGGTATTACGGAGGTTCTAATGATAAATAGCCCGTTTTCATTGCCACCACCGATTTTCACTGTAGACGGGAGTTTTGATAAGCTAGAAAATAAGAAGCGAAATACGGCATGCCGTCGCCCTCGACGCAGTTTTCAAAAGAAACAGCTACGACACCGTAAACTTCTTTCGCCGATCTCTGCGGTTACACTACCCTGACACTCACCTTCAAACGGTATAGTTACGAGTCAGTTCCGTTATTGACATCGTTAGCTTGAATCGAGCGGTGGGAACGTTGTAAGCGTGATTTTCACAGCAATAAATGCGTATTTTGCCACCGGACAAGTATCATCATGACCACAAAGCAAATGATTTGCTTTTATTTGATCTTACCGAAGCAAATGATTTGTGCTAATATCAAAGATTGCAAGGGGTTTTCTTCAGTACTCCTTCAGTGAACCACTGCAGTGGTGGAAATAGGAGCCTTCCATACCCGACCGGTCCATAAGCGGCCACGAAGCCGCCGCGGGGGCTGAGGGGTTATGGCACTCGGTAGCTGAACCAGAAGACGCGGGTTCGATGAAGCCGAAATGCTAGAGGCCCGTGCACCGTTGGATGTCAGTGCACGTTAAAGAACCCCCAGGTGGTCTAAATATCCGGAGCCCTTCACTAAGGCGTCCCTCGTAGCCTGAGTCGCTTTGGGGCGTTAAATACCCATAAACCAGAAATCTCCTAGCCTACGTTCATGCTTGGGCACGCAGAGCGCCAGTAACTGATCAGCTGACGCCAGCTGCGGTTTCCGCTCCGATGCACGCCGTTAATGTAACAACGAACAGCATAGCCTGTCCTGTAACTGTGGGGGGCTTGGCGGGCGTGAGCAGCTCTTCTGTAGCTCTGTGCGCACACCGGGCGAAACAACGTGCGGGAATCGTAATCGAGGTCGAATGGCCAAATGTATGAGAGACGAGGCTCACGTGTTGGCTCTTTTTGTGCTTTTTTTTCTTCTTTCGTCACTCTCGGTGGCGCCCGTACATATGAGCACGTGGATGGAAAGAGCAGGCAGCCCACATGCGTTGCAAGCGACGTCTTTACGTTATTACGAAGTGAACAGCTGCGCTTACAATGCAGCACTTCATCATCACCTTCATATCGCTGCCCCCCTTACCACAACCGCCACCACTGGCTCGCAGGTCTGGGGTTTGGTCCCTGCTATCTTTGGTCCGTAGCCGACTGCAATTAAACACTGCAGCTGCTAAATACGAAAGCAAAAAAAAAAACTTTCCTTGGACCTATAGATCGTGCGCGATGACCCAGTAGAACTGTATATCTGCGAACATGTTAGTCTTGGCCTTCTTTCGGAAAGATAATAATAACGAATTTCTTCTTACGTGAAAATGAAAATTGGTTTTGAAACCGGCCCCGCCGCGGTGGCTCAGTGGTTAGGGCGCTCGACTACTGATCCGGAGTTCCCGGGTTCGAACCCGACCGCGGCGGCTGCGTTTTTATGGAGGAAAAACGCTAAGGCGCCCGTGTGCTGTGCGATGTCAGTGCACGTTAAAGATCCCCAGGTGGTCGAAATTATTCCGGAGCCCTCCACTACGGCACCTCTCTCTTCCTTTCTTCTTTCTCTCCCTCCTTCACCCTTCCCTTACGGCGCGGTTCAGGTGTCCAACGATATATGAGACAGATACTGCGCCATTTCCTTTCCCCCAAAACCAGTTATTATTATTAAACCGGCCCCGCCGCGGTGGCTCAGTGGTTAGGGCGCTCGACTACTGATCCGGAGTTCCCGGGTTCGAACCCGACCGCGGCGGCTGCTGCGTTTTTATGGAGGAAAAACGCTAAGGCGCCCGTGTGCTGTGCGATGTCAGTGCACGTTAAAGATCCCCAGGTGGTAGAAATTATTCCGGAGCCCTCCACTACGGCACCTCTCTCTTCCTTTCTTCTTTCACTCCCTCCTTCACCCTTCCCTTACGGCGCGGTTCAGGTGTCCAACGATATATGAGACAGATACTGCGCCATTTCCTTTCCCCCCCAAAAACCAATAAGAAGGTTTTGAAACCGCACGTTAGATACCCAGGTGGTCGAAGTGGAGGGCTCCGGAATAATTTCGACCAGCTGGGGATCCTTAACGTGCGATGTCAGTGCACGTTCAAGATCCCCAGGTGGTCGAAATTATTCCGGAGCCCTCCACTACGGCACCTCTTTCTTCCTTTCTTCTTTCACTCCCTCCTTTTTCCCTTACGGCGCGCGGTCCAGGTGTCCAACGATATATGAGGCAAATACTGCGCTATTTCTTTTCTCCAAAAACCAAGTATTATTATTATTATTATTATTATTATTATTATTATTATTATTATTATTATTATTATTATTATTATTATTATTATTGCGGAAAGGAAATGGCACAGTATATAACATCTCGGTGGACACCTGAACCGCGCCGTAAGGGAAGGGATTGTGGAGGGAGTGAAGGAAGAAAGAAGTGCCGCAGTGGAGGTCTCCGGAATAATTTCAACCACCTGGGGATCTTTTACGTGCACTGACATCGCACAGCAGACGGGTGCCGCTTGCGTTTCGCCTCCATCGAAACACTGCAGCCGTGGTCGGGTTCGAACCCGGGTAGTCCGGATTAGTAGCCGAGCGCTCTAACCACTGAGCCACCGCGGCGGGTGCAGAATGCGATTTAGCGACTTGCTGGCGTGCCTTTAATTAGCGGAGGGCCCCGATTGATTTCGGCCGTTACTATTTTTATTGAGTTTTGAATTCTCAGTAGCCACAATGATTTTTACATTTCGCACACGCCGAAAGGCGGCCTCCGAAGCTTCTGCAAGCTCGACAACGCGACCTTGAGCATAGCAGCAAAGTTCCGCAGACGCCGTTCGCGTAGCTGACGGCAGCCGAAGCTGCACGAAAGCCATTCTGTTCGCGTACGCCCCGCCGTCTTAGTTTTCCGACTAGTTTGCGATACGGTGCAATGCCTGGCTCGAATCAATTGGTCTCCACATCATCGCCGATCGAGTAAGGAAGGAAGGTGAATATTTTTATCAGCCAAGAGGGAGCAAGCAGTACGTCATTCGATATATATGCGCAAGTTCCCGGTGCACCATTTAGTTAGCGTACGCAATGGGTATATTAACTGCTGAAACCGAAAGAAGGAAGCAAGTGTAGTTAAGAGGAGCAACAAAGGGGAACAAATGCAGGAGAAAGACGGGAAGAGAAGAAAAGAAGGGAAGGAAGGAAGCAAGCGAGCAAATGAAAGAAGGAAGAAATAAAGAAAGAAGGAAAGAAAGGACGGAAGGGAGGAAGGGTAGAAGAGAAAGAAGGAAGGCTAGAAAAAACAGAAGGAAGAGTATAGAAGAAAAGGAAGAAGGAAGAGTAGAAAGAAGAATAGAAAGAAAGGTAGAAAAAAAGAGAAAAGACGGAAAGAAAAAGAAGTTCAGTAGTGCAAACTGCTGGGCTAGTTGGTTCATATTGCATAGCGCTGGACCTTCGCTCTGGAGCAGCAACTCCCGCTGCAATACGACCTGTGTGTCTTTGGTTGTGATCGCGGGGGTCGTTTTGCCCCGTAAATCCGGCGACGCATTAGCCGACGGACCCGTGAGCGGCGAAACCGAGCCAACGCGAGCAGCGGCGGAATCCCACGTGCGGCCTCACCGCATGCTATAGTATATCCGTGCGGTTCAGCCCTCTGCCTTTGTTTCGTGCGGTGCGAGCGGGAAGCGATTCATGGCGCTCCGAGCCCGGCCGCCCAAGGCAGCTGTCAGGGCAGCCGCAGAAAGGCACAACAGATACGGCACTCCGGGAGCTGTATGTCTTTCCCCCTCTGCCTCACCTTTGCTTTGGAGATCACGAGGCGGCGAGTGAAAGGGAAGCGTGTGTGCAGGATGAAATAGAGGCAATAGCGTAGCGCGGAGGAAAAGAGCGAAAAAATAGCGGAAAGCAGACCTAGAAAAACAAATTACCGGTCTCCACCGTGCACCTCCTGCGCTGCAGGGCTTATGCCGCTAGCGCTGCGCGCGCGCGGTCGTGTGTGTTTGTACGGCGTGCAGTTCGCGGCAAGAGCGAGCGCGTTTGAATGGGAGGATCCTCCGCGGCATCTGCTTAGCGTTCGCGGCCCGCATGTGCCCGCAAATGCCGGACGTTAAAGATCATTAGGCGTCGCATATGGACGCGCCCCGTGTCGTTCGCCGGGTTTGATCAGCACTCGGCGCCTGCTGCGACCGCGACTCGTACTGCGTGACCGCCTCGCAAGGCAGGTTCGCCTGCTTTGCGTCAGTGTACCTCGTCTGCTGTGCGCCAGTGGTTCGTCTGCTACCCAAGAGGGATTCGTCTGCTTCCCAAGGGCGATTCGTCTGCTTCACTAGAGGGATTCTTCTGCTACCAAAGAAAGATTCGCCTGCTTCACTAGAGGGATTCGTCTGCTACCAAAGAGGGAATCGTCTGCCACTCAAGAGGGATTCGTCTGCTACCCAAGGGGCATTCGCCTGATTCCCAAGAGGGAATTGTCTGCTACGCAAGGGGGATTCGTCTTCTACCTAAGAGGTCTTCGTCTGCTACCAGAGAGGTATTCGTCTACTACCCAAGGGGGATTCGTCTGCTACCCAAGGGGGATTCGTCTGCTTCAAAAGAGTGACTCGTCTGCTTCGCAAGAGTCTCGCCTGCTACACAAAAGTGGTTCATCTTCATCATCATCACAAGAGTAATTCATTACGTTGCCAAGAGTAGTTCATCAGCTTGCCGAGAGTGGTTCATCACGTGCACAAGAGTGTTTCATCTCCACAAGAGTGAATCGTTTTTTCCAGGAGTGATTTGTTTTCTTCCCAAAAGTTTTTCCTTTCGCGAGAGTGTTTCGTCTGCTTCGCAGAAGTGATTCTTCTCTTTACGTCTGATTCGTCTGCTTCACACAAGTGATCCTGCATCCTCCTGCTGCTTCGTCTGCTTCACTTAGCCGGTTCGTCTGACCGCGGGCTAGGATTTATCTTCTCATCTAAATCATGGGGTGAGTTTGATCTTGTTTTTAGACTTGTGGCATTTCTTGTCGTCATGACGCAATTGTCATTATTTTAGCCTGCGTAACTTAAGTGACCCTACGGAGGACTAGCGGCCGCATCGACGCATATTTCCACTGCTGCGTAACCTGCCTCGGTGGCTGAGTGGTTGGCATGCTCAAGTGCTCAGCTAAGGCACCCGTACGCTGTGCGATGTCAGTGCACTTTAAGGGGGGAAGTGGTGACCAGATCGTGAAAATTGCGACAAAAAAGTCGATTTTCAAAATTACATTTTTTTGGAATCAACAGCACTCTTTCTGTGTTTTACTGAAATATTTCGCCGAAAAAAAGTAAGTGCTTCAAATAAATATATGCGTCGGCATCTACACACAGATTTGTTTAGAACTTTCAGGCTTGTTTTCTCGAAAGTTTGCTTTGAGTTTATCACAGCGTTCGTGGAAAACAGCACAGCAATGGGTGCGTGGATTTTTATCCGGTTTCTTTTTAGTAATTATTGAAATATGGCTTGCTTCGAGACAGTCTCAGATTTACCGTTTAGGCCCACATGTTTTATTACACAGTAATTAGAACATGGTACATTCTAAACATAAAGAGAACGTGCACGCTGTCTCCTTTAGAGAAATTGTAAAAAAAGGACTAGGAGAGTCTTGATTCACACCACACTTCATAGTGAATATTAAAAGCACTTACAGACCCGTAGCCCGTTTTGTTGTCATGCTAGGCTTTCCACGAGCAGGCAACATGTGAACAACATATAAACAATGATAAAACTAAACCTACTGAAGATATCATTGTGAAACTTTATATCTGACTGTTTGATGCTATTTGAAGCCAGTCTATCAATTTTCATCGCTCTAAGTCGAAAAACAGAAAACTTCAACCTCGATCACCCGCCGCGGTGACTCGGTGGTTAGAGCGCTCGGCTACTGATCCGGAGTTCTCGGGTTCGATCCCGTCTGCGGTGACTGCGTTTCGATGGAGGCGAAACGCAAAGGTGCCCTGTGCTGTGCGATGTCAGTGCACGTTAAAGATCCCCAGGTGGTCTAAATTATTCCGGAGCCCTCCACTATACGACACCTCTTTCTTCCTTTCTTCTTTCACTCCCTCCTTTATACCTTCCATTAAGACGCGGTTCAAGTGTCCGCCGATATGTGAGACAGATACTGCGACATTTCCTTTCCCCCAAAATTAAAACCAATTTTACTGCGTCATTTCCTTTCCAGACGCAGCAGGGAGCCGACTTAGTGTGCAACCGCATCTTGAGGATCCTGTTTTTTCTTAATCGAAGTATGACGGCGGCGTTCTTGTGAGGTTGTTCAAAATCCCTGTACTTGTCTTCTGAAACAATGGGTTTTTTATTTCATTTTCGGCGAATTAATCAAAATACGTGCATAGTCCGCCTCGGCAGAGTGTCTCGAGCACGCTTTGCGGCTGTCGCCGCAGAAAGACGAGGAAACGATCGCCTTGCAGTGGCAGCTGTGACAGCGGCGCTCGTATTTCCAGAAACTTCCGAGAGGCTGTGACGAAACCTAGCTGCGACGAAACGCCGCTATATCCTTCTTGATTTCTTTTTTGTTTTTCCACGCTTCAAATGCCAGCCGCGACTGGGGGTTACCGCCAGGCTTTCTTTTACTTGGTTTAGTTTTTTTCTCAACAATAATGTCGCCAGGGGACTATCCCATGTGTGAGGTCGTACCCGACGCGATGGCTCAGTGGTTAGTGCGCTCGTCTATTCAGCCGGAGTTCGAAGCCGGGTTCGAACCCGACCGCGGCGGCCGCATTTCGATGCAGGCGAAACGCAAAAGGCGCCCGTGTGCTGCGCGACGTCAGTGCACGTTAAAGATCCCCAGGTGGTCGAAATTATTCCGGAGCCCTCCACTACGGCACCTCTTTCTTCCTTTCTTCTTTCACTCCATCCTTTATTCCTTTCCTTACGGCGCGGTTCGGATGTCCGCCGGTATGTGAGACAGATACTGCGCCATTTTCTTTCCCCAACAACCAATTTACAATATATCTTTATTTACATTAGAGGCCGTGACGACATATAGCGCAGTTTACAATACCCAATGTTCTGAAGCATTCATTTCAATACTACACTCATGCATTCAGGTATAATGTACGTTGGAGTAGCGTACACGTTTTGTGTTGATTTTTTTTCTCTTCTCAACAATGGAGTCAAACTGTTTTCATTGAGCTTCGTGTTAAAATTAAGCCACTTATGTCGCAATATAAACAACGATATCATAATCGATAGTTCCCGCATATCACTCCGGGCGCTTTGACAGGCCTCTCAGGCTCCGCACTGATCTGTCTGCGTCGGGATTTTCTCGGATGGAAGAATTACTGATTTGCCTCTGGATTTCCGCTGTCTCATTGTGCGTCTGCACCTTTAGTGCCGTATGTACATACGAGACGTCTTGCGGTTTTCCATTGTGCTGAAGTGAGCTTTCGTCCATTCCCTGAGGCTGGGCTGAATGCTCCTGAACGCAGTGGGAGGAATGCTAAAGGCTCAAAGCTGGAGGTTGAGCGTTGAACAGAATGAAGGCTGAACGCTCTGAGCTAAACGTCTCCGAACGTTTAAGGCTGAACGATTCCCGAATTTTGGGAGCTTTGCTGTAAATTACCGGCTGACAGATGACGCAGAGACTGAATTCGAAGGGGAGGTTTTGCGCCTGACTAGCTTTATAGCCTATCTCTGTGTGTCACACTTCAGTGTCAGTGTCAGAGCATACGTTTATCTTTATGCAGTCTCCTGGACGACCCGTTATCTGCTTCTCTTTCCCCCTCTTCCCTTTTTTCGTTCCGCGTGTAGCGGTGAGTGGCCCTTTCTTATCTGCTGCATGCGGCTTTGTCTTCTCCAGTTTGGCATTGCGGTTAGTGGACGTTCGAGTGTTTGTGGCGACGAGTCATCTGTGTTCTGTCTGGTGTTGTGTACTGGGGCATTCCGTTTTGCGCTGTTGAGCCAACGAGGGTCAGCCACTGCGCTTCGACAGTTACTCAGATAACCGGTAAGCGCTTCAAGTGATGTCTTTGGATAGTTAATGGCGAAAATGACTTCTGCTGGTTTTGATTTGCGCGTTATGCGAACTGGCTCTCAGTATATATATATATATATACACACCCAGTGTTTCGGAAGCTGTGCAGCTGGCGTCACCTAAACCACAGGCCAAAATCTTCATGCTCCTCGCACATGAAGAAGGGCCTCTAATTGGGTCGAGCCTTGACCTTGACCTCGATTTGGCCGTCGGGATTCGCTGTGGCAAATGTTTTAATTCCGACCAATCATGGCATCCTCATCGTGAAATCGGCACTTGCATTGGTAACGCCAGCTGTACAGCCGCGGTAGCCGTACATGGTTTTCCTCTTTTTGTTTTTGTACTTCACTGCGTTAGTCATTCGGGCTTTTCAGATGTCATGGGTGGAAAACGATGGTATTTTTTGCTGCTGCTTCCGGTGCAAAGCACACGCTGTGGTGATGTAATCACCAGGATTCTGCGTCGCTTTTATTTGTTTTTATTTAATGGATTTTATACCCCCGCATGAAAAGGTGTGTTGCTGAGTCGTCTTTCCTTGCCCGTCGTCAATTCTTTGCCGTGTGTCCCTGTCTTCTTGGACGTTATACACGCTTTGCATACGTGACGACGTAGGCGTTCGTTTAACCTCGCCACGCGCATACCTTCCCGCCTTTCTGTCATCGCCCCGTTTACATTGGGACGACGGTTGGACTTTGCACAGCTGCGCGCGGTCACCTTTGCATTTCTGCTGGAGCTGCCGATTTGTTGGCATTGTTGGGCAGATAAAAAAGCGTGGAGGCTTCGTGCGCGTCGGTTGTGTCAGGGTGTCGACCTTTGCGTTGCTACCTCATGTGTGAGGACAGCTTGGAGACTATAAATATTCCTGCGGAGATTACAAGTTTTTTTTTTTTTGCCAACTGTGCCATGCGGATTGGTGTCACCTTATCACCAGGCGGGAATAACTCGTGCATCTTTCTCGTGTTTTGCGCCCCCCCCCCCCCCTGTCCTGTGCCCAGTCTGTTCATAAACGTGCACTGGAGACAGAACTGACTTTGGCTTAGATTGATTGATTATCGCTTTCTGTCTTTCCTTAAAACTAAACTTTATTTTATAAGCTAAAAAAAGTGGCCTATAGAAACGAAATGCAGTTATCACCGCCACCGGCTGTTGTCACAAGCGAGCTTCGATGACGTCAGTACTTGTTTTCAATGCGCATATTTTAGATCGCCCGCTTCTATCCGGTAGTCACGGAGTCCACGATTATCTCGATGTTATGATAAAGTTTCCAAGTGGGAATTATGCGACGGCAAAAAAAAGGCGTTTCGTTTGCAACTCCGATTATTTCAGCGATAGATGCTAATTTTTATGCCCAATTAACGTCAACACAGGCACACAAAGCCGAAGAATTGAATTCTCACAAGAAAAAAGAAAATTGAGCGAAAGATACTTCATACTGTTTCTTTACCTTTTTTTCGTGTTTTTATTTTAGGAAGCCAGTGACTTTGTTTCTTCTTGGTTAATGAAAGCAAGCATTCGTGCGTCTTTTTTCCCGTTACACACAACGCAGGCTTCGCGAAAGTTGGCACTAAATCAAATTCCCGCAGAGTATACAAAGAGAAGTCGCACGCTAAAGTCGCATGTTTTTTCTGAAGCATACGTCGACAGCATATAAACATTTACAAATGTTCGTCTTTATCTATAGACCGCGTGCTTGTCTGGGAAATGAACACCCGGCGTCGAAAGTTTGCGGTGCCATACCTGTCGCTGAAAAGCGATGCATTTCCGGTGCGTTAGGGCAGACACCCTAAAAATGACAAGAGCTGTGTAGAGTTGGCTGCCGTTTTTTTTTTCATTTCAGGTTACATCCGGTGGCTTCCAGAAAATTTGCGTTTTTCGCAACTCGCGTATTTATTGTTCACAAATTAGGCAGAAGACACCCGCTTCGTCTATACACATACGCACGTGTATGTGTGTACGCATGCGCGTGCTTTCTGGCTTGAAATTGCCCTTTTGTTTAAGGCATTATGCCATGACTCTTTTATTGTTTGCTGCATACAGTTTGGATTAGTTTTGTTTATGGGGCTTTAACGTCTCAAAGCGACTCAGGCTATGAGGTACGCCGTAGTGAAGGACTCCGGAAATTTCGACCACCTGGGGTTCCTCAGCGCGCACTGACATCGCACAGCACACAGGCCTCTAGAATTTCTCCTCGATCGAAATTTGACAGCCGCGGCCGGGATCGAACCCGCACCTTTCAGGTCTTTCAGGACCATACATATAGGCACTGAGCCACCGCGGCGGTTGGCTTATGACCTTTTTCGGTTTCGGCGCTCTCACTGCTCTTTATGAAGACTGTACGATATTTAATTTCAGCTAGAAAATGATATGTTCATATCATATCATTAACCAAATATTATTAATAATAATAATAATAATTGTTTTAGGGGAAAGAAAATGGCGCAGTATCTGTCTCATATATCGTTGGACACCTGAACCGCGCTTTAAGAGAAGGGATAAAGGAGGGAGTGAAAGAAGAAAGGAAGAAAGAGGTGCCGTAGTGGAGGGCTTCGGAATAATTTCGACCACCTGGGGATCTTTAACGTGCACTGGCATCGCACAGCACACGGGTGCCTTAGCGTTTTTCCTCCATAAAAACGCAGCCGCCGCGGTCGGGTTCGAACCCGTGAACTGCGGAGGCCCATGTGCAGTGCGATGTCAGTGCACGTTAGAGAACCCGAGATGGTTGAAATTTCCGGAGACCTTCACTACAGTGTCCCTCATAGCCTGAGTCGCTTTGGGACGTTAAACCCCCATAAACTAAACTAATTACGACAATGTCTGCCAATCTCTCACGATATCCGTTTCGATGTTTATGGTGTGACAGTGTTATCCGGGGAGGGTATTTCGTGAGCCGCGTTGTTTCATGGGTAGAAAAAGGTATTGTTTCGAAGCCATTGACCGGCTTGGAAGATAAGGACTGTGTCGCCGTGCATGCCGATATGCACTGCGACAGGAAATGGTGGGGAGGGGGAGTCAAGTGACAGCTGTAGGCCGAAAAGATCAGTCAGCTTGAGTATCGCGCTTTGAAATCGGGGCTAGTTTCGGTTACTCCGCAGGAGGGACAGCTGTAGTTTGATTAGCCGCGCTGTGAGCGTTATTACAGGCAGCTGCGTTCCAAATTTTCCTCATCACAGAAGCGGGAGAGAGTGCGCTCGTCCGAGGCGGAGTAATTGATTGCCCAGTGGAGTTGAGCCACGTTGTCTGAGTCGTCAGTGAAGCCTGATCCTTGTTCACGAAAAAGGCTCCCTGGCATTTTTTTAGCGCAGCTCATGTGTTATTTGTATTCTTTGAATGCACAGTAATAATTATGAACAACATCGGCGCGGTCTCGACGAAACCTTTGCGGTGGTTGCAGAAAAAAAAAATCTGCGCTTGGGGCGGCATGGTGTGCGCTATGTGCAGACAGGATGTAGCTTAACAGGCATGTCTTTTTAACTCACCTCAAGTGAAGTGAATTGCATTTGATTCAAATCAAACTATTTGCATTTAAAATCTAGCAGTTCAGTCTCCGCGCGCTAAAAGGTATACATAAAATTCCCGACAGTGAAGATTGCTTCAGCGCAGTGTTAAAAGCGTTTAATTAATCTTATACGAACTCTTTATATGTATAGCGCTTCTGACCAGGAATTATTAATGGTTTTGGAGGAAATGAAATGACGCAGTAACTGTCAAAGTTCTTGGTGGACACCTCAACAACGCCGTGCGGGAAGGGAGGAAGGTGAGAGTGAAAGAAGAGAGAGGTGCGCCGTAGTGGAGGGCTCCGGAATAATTTCAACCGCACGGGGAATATTTAACGTGCACAGCACTGGGGCTCCTTTTGCATTTCGACCGAGTCCATCGAAGTACGGCCCCCGCGGTCGGGTTTGATCCCGGAATACGACGGCAGGCGAATGATGTGGATGAGTGCGCATTCCGTGTCAACAGCTGCGAGCAGATGCCTAAGTGCGCCGATCGTAGCTCCTGGGTCTAGTTCACCTCCAGTTTTGCTTTCCGGCTATTGTATGCCATATCGCTATCAGAACGACGGCTGCATCACTAGGGTTTTCCGAATGTCGCTGACGTCATTTGCAGAAAACACTGCGAGGTTGTAACATCAGGTGACCAACTTAAGCCTTACGTCAGTGGATTTTTATTCGTCATGTAAAACAACATAATATACTGTGACCAAATCCTGATCGATCCCTTCCCTTGCGGCGTGGTTCAGGTGTCCAACGATATATGAGACAGATACTGCGCCATTTCCTTTCCACAAAAAACCAATTATTATTATTATTATTATTATTATTATTATTATTATTATTATTATTATTATTATATGCTTTCTCGGAATTTATGCGGGAATTTGTACTAATTTATCTTAGCCCAGGGACCTCCTGTTCAGCTCGCGCAACTAGACCGCCTGAAAAAGCGTTGAGTGAGTGAGTGAGTGAGTGAGTGAGTGAGTGAGTGAGTGAGTGAGTGAGTGAGTGAGTGAGTGAGTGAGTGAGTGAGTGAGTGAGTGAGTGAGTGAGTGAGTGAGTGAGTGAGTGAGTGAGTGAGTGAGTGAGTGAGTGAGTGAGTGAGTGAGTGAGTGAGTGAGTGAGTGAGTGAGTGAGTGAGTGAGTGAGTGAGTGAGTGAGTGAGTGAGTGAGTGAGTGAGTGAGTGAGTGAGTGAGTGAGTGAGTGAGTGAGTGAGTGAGTGAGTGAGTGAGTGAGTGAGTGAGTGAGTGAGTGAGTGAGTGAGTGAGTGAGTGAGTGAACGTTTATTGAAGAGGATGGTGGCCGGGCCCATGTGGCCAGACCCTCAGTCTGGGGCTCCGGAGGCTTCTGCCTACCATTTGGCGATGAGGAGAGCTGCCTGGTCGTCGAGGCCCGCGCTGTTCAGCTTCACCTCCCACAATGCCAGGGCCGCATTACGCGGCTTTAGACGGTGGGGCTTTTGTGGACGTGTCCATATGATGTGTGTTAGGGTGAACATTTGTATTCGTAAAGTGTTGGGTGTAGGCGATGTAAATGGTGTAGGTTGTAATACGTATTTGTTTAAAGACGCCGTAGGAGGCAGGAGTATTCAGAGGAGAGTGATGAGGGAGAGGCTAGAGGCGTCTATTAAGGCGTTGGGCTTTGAGCCGGGTGGCGAAGCACTCCGAAAGTTGGCGCAACATTTGGTGCAAAGTAGACGACGCGAAGCAGACGAGGTATGCAAGACTACAATTTGGCACAAACTGTGACAGTCTTGTTTTGTGTTTAGTCTGTTTCACAATGTCTTCTGTAGAAGAGATAGCCGAACGTTGCCTCAGAAGTGGATTACGATAAACGAGGTTCATTGGCTGAGCCAAGACAGGTGTCGCTGCTGAGATTAAAATTCAGCAACTGTGCTGTCACAAGCGTACACGTACCTCCCTTCCTCTGTCGCCGCCTGAAATGTCTCGACAGTCAAAGGTCAGCGACCGTACACTTATTCCCCGACGCAAAGGTGACTGACCGGGAGTGATTCCTACTTCGCTGTGAAAATCTTTAATAACGGTTTGATGATTTCAGGCCTCATGAGCCTTGTTAGTTTTTAATCAGAAATCTTCCCTCGACGAAAAGTATATATCCGTGAGTCATGATTAATTTTTGGTAGGTCCTGAATACACTTCAGCCGTTTTACAGCTCGAGCTGTAAAGGGCGCGTTTACCGATTTAGCGGCGTTGGCGTCGTTACACCATGCAACACTGATTGGTGAGCATTGAAGTGGCATCACACATGACGTCAATGCAACGCGCTGCGCTGAGTGGTTCTAACACAGTGAAATCACGAGCGGCGCCATAGTGACGTCGTGCGCATCGTACCAGAGGAGGCAAATAATAATGAATAAGTAGCATCAGCTTCACCAGCCAAAAGCTGCTTCTTTTTTTATGTCAAGTTAGTGGCAACGTCCCATGAGCTTTTTATTCCAGGTGTACACGAGAGAGAGAGAAAGAGAGAAAAAAACTATTTGTTCAATCAAATTCGAGGAGGTTTTAACCTCCAAGGCTAGGGGTCAGCCAGGGTCCCTTTTGACCTGGCGGCTGCCTGGACTTGATTGATGGCTTCTTTTTGCTTATTTGGGTCCGAGCCGAGCATCAGAGCCTCCCATGTTTCTTTGTTTCTAATGATTCCTGAATTGTTTTCTTAGTGTGTGTACCCGCCGCGGTGGCTCAGTGGTTAGGGCGCTCGACTACTGATCCGGAGTTCCCGGGTTCGAAACCGACCGCGGCGGCTGCGTTTTTTATGGAGGAAAAACGCTAAGGCGCCCGTGTGCTGTGCGATTTCAGTGCACGTTAAAGATCCCCAGGTGGTCGAAATTATTCCGGAGCCCTCCACTACGGCACCTCATTCTTCCTGTCTTCTTTCACTCCCTCCTTTATCCCTTCCCTTACGGCGCGGTTCAGGTGTCCAACGATATATGAGACAGATACTGCGCCATTTCCTTTCCCCAAAAACCAATTATTATTATTATTTCTTAGTGTGTACAGTCTTTGTCAAAAGTATACACCACAATGGGTCTGCTTCTGAGCCCTGCAGTGCGGCTCCTCTTGCATACTCAGGGACACTAATCTCACGAAGGCGGTAGGAACTTAAGTCCTCAACCCTCAAAGCATAGGACTGTCAAAAGTGCTAAAGAGCACTGCTGCACGGCTTGGAAGCAAACCCCTTGGGCTGGTTATATTTTTGACGAAGACTGTACGTGTTCATATCATGTGGATCATGTTTACGTGTCTCTTGCAAAGTTTGCATTTACCGTCATAATGCCCCTGGCACCATTTCTTGAAAGAAAAAAAAGAATGATGGGAAGGTCAGGCATCTGATGCAAAAAATGTGCAAAAGCAGTTCGATACACCCTCGATGATTAGTTCCGATGTTGTTACTGTCATGAATGTTTTTACTCTAAGATGATTAAGCATCTTTTGAAAGCTTGAAACGTCTGGCTTGCGAAAGCTTCATGCACTTATGGGTGATGCGATGGAAGTTATCTGTATATCAGTGCCGACTTCTAGGGCTGTGGATAAACCTAAGAGACCCAGGTTCACGTATGCTGGAATTCGCCACTTCGGTCTACGCCGATTAGTTGGAGCCCCGGATGTGGAGGTAGAAGCTGCGTGACGACAGCTGGTTCATTCTTTCTGTTGTGTCTGAAACTTGATTTGCACTTGTCAATACCTATAGCACAATTCAAGAAGAAGAAATGGGCATGGGCAGGGCATGTAATGCGAAGGCAAGACAACTGATGGTCGTTAAGGGCACGGTGCTAGACGTACTTCTAACACCGTGGTTAAGGGTAATAGATTGCATTCCCAGAGAAGGAAAACGTAGCAGGGGACGTAAGTTAGTCATCTGGCTGGCTGAACTGAGGAAGCTTAAAGGATAAGGTGTCCGCAGCTGGCACATGAAAGTACTAATTAGAGAGACATGGTAGAGGCCTTCGCCCTGCACTGCTCCTAGTTAGGCTGTTGTTGTTGCCTTTAAAGACTCGTCTCATAAAAAAGTGCCTCTGGCTCATAGTTGTTGCTGACAGCGACGTATAAACGAGACAGCCTAATCACGGTGGAACGATTTCCGCCTTTTGAAACATCTGCCCTGTGAAAGCTAGCACAGACTTAAAAGAGGCAAGTGGCCCTTTTTTAAAAATGGCAGAGACAGTAACTAGGCAGAAAATTGAGCTAGTTAGTATACGTTCAACTTCCAACGAAAACTATGAACTCACTGTGCGGGTTGCTTGTTTTTTTGTTTCTCCCCTTGTTTTGTTTTCGATTTACTTACGTCCTAGTTGTCAGAACGTCGTCAGGGTGACATTCGCTCGGCGGTCGTAACGAGCGTAAGTTAGTGCGGCATATACGTGCGAGGTATTTCACGCGATATTTGCGCTGTTTGTTCTTGTCTTCTTTGTTTTGTATGTTGAGTTTCTTAGATACCGTGTTTGCTTGCGTTCATGAACGGTTGTTTTTCTATTTGCGCTCTCGAGTTACGGAACCTAAAAATAAGCCCTCTTTCAACCCCCTCTTTCAAAAGTCCCTTCTTCATCCCTTATCCGACGGTTCAGTTTAAGTGTCCGCCGACAGTAACAAAGCTACTGCACCTTTCTCTCATCGGGACTTATTTTCTCTCGGTCAGTTTCCGCAGGTTAGCGTATGAAACTTATTGGTTACCAGGAAATGAAAAAAAAAACACGGTAATTGTCTCAGTTCCCGATGGGCACCTCAACCGCGTCGTGAAGGAACGGAGGAAAGTGGGAATAAAAGAGAAAAGATCGCATTGAATCGCATTGAAGGGATCCGGAATAATTTCCACCACCCGGTGGTGTTTAACATTCAAGCGATCATCCATCCACCCGAGCAGTATTCAGAGTTGTTAACTTTGCATTTCGCTGGGCCTGTGTTAGTTCCTAAACATAGGTTCACTTTGTAAGAATACGACTCTTCTTGAGGTGAGGTGTAATAGTCGAAGATAACATGCATTCAAGCTCTGCGCCCATTCGCGATCACCGCATGTATACTATTCCTTTCGGTTACCTTTTAGTCTGCAGGACAGTTCAACGAGGGCCTTGAATCTGGCAGTTTTGATGCCATAGGTAATAATAATAATAATTGGTTTTTGGGGAAAGGAAATGGCGCAGTATCCGTCTCATATATCGTTGGACACCTGAACCGCGCTGTAAGGGAAGGGATAAAGGAGAGAATGAAAGAAGAAAGGAAGAAAGAGGTGCCGTAGTGGAGGGCTCCGGAATAATTTTGACCACCTGGGGATCTTTAACGTGCACTGGCATCGCACAGCACACGGGCGCCTTAGCGTTTTGCCTCGATAAAAACGGAGCCGCCGCGGTCGGGTTCGAGCTCGGGAACTGCTTATCAGTAGCCGAACGCCTTAACCACTGAGCCACCGCGGCGAGTTTGCCATAGGTAGCATAAGAGGGTTCTCGCACAGCTTCCGCCCTCACCGTTCGCTTACGTTCCTACCTGGCACTCGCGGTAATACAGGACGTACTACGTCCGCCGCTATGGATGAGGGTGGCGCTAGTTAACACTTTGCAGGTTTGGTTACACTACACATAAATACCCTCGAAAGCAGATTGGGGCAGCAGTTACACGCAGTGACCGAACGCTCCGCGAGTTCTACCTTGAACGATTAATAACTGGACGCCCCACTCCAGTTGTAACCTACACAGTGCTGTGCGCGTGTGTGATTTAATTCCTCTAAAATGAACTAATCACGCGCACAACCTGGACACATTACTTATTGTGTAAATAGTTTGTACATATTACTTCTCCCCCTGTCCTCTATTCCTGTCCCCTCACCTCTTTCATTTCATTTCTCCATTCTGCCTGCTGTCCTTTATTTCCGCTGCCCCAGCTCAGGTGCTTCAGTATCGATGGCAGATGCCGGGGCTAGCAAAAATCTTTTCCTTCCTTTTTACTATTATTTTAATAAAACCACTACCACCACCACCACCACCGTCGCCGTAGCTGAGTCGCTAGAGCACCGGACCCGTAATTCGGAGGTCCTGGGTTCGGATCTCACCGGCGGAATGTGCTTTTTTCTTCTGCTTTTATTCGGCTTCTATTGATGGAAACACAAATTAAACGAGAAAGTCATCTAAGCGTTTCTTGTTACCTTGTTATCTCTAATAGGAGAGGCCCCTGTCCTTAATAATAATAATAATTGGTTCTTGGGGACAGGAAATGGCGCAGTATCTGTCTCATATATCGTTAGGCACCTGAACCGCGCCGTAAGGGAAGGGATAAAGGAGGGAGTGAAAGAAGAAAGGAAGAGAGAAGTGCCGTAGTGGAGGGCTCCGGAATAATTTCGACCACCTGGGGATTTTTAACGTGCACTGACATCGCACAGCACACGGGGCCTTAGTGTTTTTCCTCCATAAAAACGCAGCCACCGCGGTCGGGTTCGAACCCGGGTGCTCTGGATCAGTAGTCGAGCGCCTAACCACTGAGCCACCGCGGCGGGGACGTGATTGGGGTGATGATTGTGTTGATGTAAAGCGCGGCGCCGCTTTTACCAAACTCGTGACTTGAAAGGCTCATGAAAGTTCTGAGAATCATGAGCTGTGCCGCTGGAGGGTCGTGAGATGTATAATCTAAGCGTATACGTGACTCAGGGAGAAGGCACCCTGTGGCACTGAACTTCTTCGCACTTGTTTCTTTCACGTTTCTCTGCCATTTTATCTGTTTACTTGTAAGACGCTGTGTGGGGGAATTTTCCGGGAAGACAACGCGCATCATACGGCCGTCTCACGTTTCCGAGCCACACAGACCCTCGTTCCGGGATGAAAAGAGATGGAGCGCGCTGTTTCATCTGGCTGTAATAAAGGAACGGGAAAAGGGGGGGGGGGGGCGCTCGGTACTTAGTGCATAAATAAGGAGTATTTAGAGGCCGCCTCTTTGAAGGGGCCGCGACAACCGCTGCCAGAGCGCCGTATTCAAGGGGTGCGGTAAATTCGAGCCGCACGTGATTGCGCGGACTCCTGCGCCGCCTTTTTTAACCCGCCGCGGTGGCTCAGTGGTTAGGGCCCTCGGCTACTGCATGGTCCGGAGTTTCCGGGTTCGAACCCGACCGCGGCGCCTGCGTTTTTATGGAGGCAAAACGCTAAGGCGCCCGTGTGCTGTGCGATGTCGGTGCACTTAAAGGTCCCCAGGTGGTCGAAATTATTCCGGAGCCCTCCACTAAGGCACCTCTTTCTTCCTTTCTTCTTTCACTCCCTCTTTTATCCCTTCCCTTACGGCGCGGTTCAGGTGTCCAACGATATATGAGACAGATACTGCGACATTTCCTTTCCCCAAAAACCAATCATCAATTATTATTTTCCGCCTTTTTAACTGAAAATGAAAATTGGTTTTTGGGGAAAGGAAAAGGCGCAGTAACGGTCTCACGTATCTCGGTGGAGACACCAACCGCGCCGTAAGGGAAGGGATAAAGGAGGGAGTGAAAGAAGGTGGCTGGTTTCGTTTTTGCCAGACTGTACCGTATCTACCCGAAGTTAATTCGGCCGCCCCTTAATCGAAATGGGGAACTGAAGAAAACTGAGAGGATGGTTACGAGTGTCTAACGCGAAGATTTGAGCGTTAGCTGTGGTGTGAGATGAAATAATTTTTTACTATTCAGGTCTCAAATTACTAGACCCCCTCCAACGATGGAACGCTTGTACTGCAACAGGCGTCGCCTTGTGCACCATGCACAGTCTCGCCGGCTTTCTTATCTGCGGAAATAAGCTGACAGTAATCAGATCACCCGCGACTTTCATAACCGGGCTCAGGTGATCTCCTGGGTCAGCCCAGCAACGAGTGACGAGAAATATGCTCTCAAAAGCACCCGGAAAGAATACTGCACACAGCATATAGAAAATTTCATTCGTCTTCCGGCGCCCCGACCCCCTCTGTAATGCGAAAGCTCTGAGGGTAAAATAAATGAAATGAAATCTCACCATCCCTCAAACCAGAGTACTTCGCAAAATTCAAACAAATGCGCAGCCGGCGCAGTGGCTCAGTGATTATGGCGCTCGGCAGCTGACCCGAAAGACTCCGGTTCGATTAAGGCCGCGGCGGTCGAATTTCGATGGAGGCGAAATTCTAGAGGCCTGTGCACTGTGAGATGTCAGTGCACGTTAAAGAAATTAATAATAATAATAATAATAATAATAATAATAATAATAATAATAATAATTTGTATTTTGGGGAAAATGGCGCAGTATCTGTCTCGTACATTGATGGACACCTGAACCGCGCCATAAGGGAAGGGATAAAGGAGGGGGTGAAAGAAGGAAGAAAGTGGTGCCGTAGTGGAGGGCTCCGGAATAATTTCGACCACCTGGGGAATCTTTAACATGCACTGACATCGCACAGCACACGGACGCCTTAGCGTTTTGCCTCCATAAAAACGCAGCCGCCGCGGTCGGGTTCGAACCCGGGAACTCCGGATCAGTAGCCGAGCGCCCTAACCACTGAGCCACCGCGGCGGGTAATGTATCATAATTAATAATAATAATTGGTTTTTGGGAGAAAGGAAATGGCGCAGTATCTGTCTCATATATCTTTGGACACCTGAACCGCATATCATAATTCAAGAGTTGGAAAATGAAAATTGTTTTTTAAGGAAAGGAAATGGCGCAGTATCTATCTCGCATCTCGGCGGACACTTCAACCGCCGTAAGGGAAGGGATAAAGGAGAGAGTGAAAGAGGTGCCGTAGTGGAGGGCTCCGGAATAATTTCGACCACCTGCGGACCTTTAACGTGCGCTGACATCGCACAGCACACGGGGGCGCCTTAGCGTTTCGCCTCGATCGAAACGCGGCCGCCGCGGCCGTATTCAAACTCGGTGGGTACTCCGGGTCAGCCGCCCAGTGCCCTAACCACTCAGCCACCGCGGCGGGTTCACAAAAATTTGGTATGTACTAATTTTTGTGTATCAGCAGAGCTTAAGTCTCCCGCGAATTCTTCCAGAATGGATTGTCTGCTGCTTCACCCCCCCCCCCCCCCGAGCTCAAAGAAGCCGGGGCCTTCGACTGAAGTATCCCGTCTGGGTAGCGTAGAGGCAACTCGGTGCATCTGCCCGCGACGAGTGACTTCATATCGTCGTCAGCGCGCGGCCGACTTGCGCAAGGAAGGCGTGCGCCGACTTAAGCGTAAACATTCTCGCTGGCACGCGCGTACGCACACACGCTCTCGAGCCAGCGAATTCCGACCTCTAGGCGAGGCATTCCGTAGCGTGCGTGTTGGGCGACAGCATTTCCACGGACACACCCTCTGGGAATCCTCTTGCATGTCCCGAAAAAGCTCGCCGTCAGCTGCTGCTGGCGCTTTCTTCGAACCCAGCAGCCATAGACTTTCTAAATATCCATCGTCATCATCATCAGCCTGACTACGCCCACTGCTGGGCAAAGGCCTCTCCCATGTCTATGCAATTAACCATGTCCTTTGCCAGCTGCGGCCACAGTATCCCCACGAACTTCTTAGCCTCATCTACCCACCTAACTTTCTGCCGCCCCTGCTATCTCACTGCAAAGCTCTATCTCTGTCTTACTCTATCTGACTGCAAAGCTCTCAAATAAGCATTGAAACATGTATATAGATATGCACTGACCTATTTACCGGTAATCATCATCATTTTCCGCGATAGAGTATTGTATTAGCCCCGACATAGCCACAAGAATGTTCAACAGTCTAGGAAGGGAACGGCAGAAGGCTAGGTGGGCGGATGAAATTAGGAAGTTTGCAGGCATCGGGTGGTTGCAGCTGGCAAAGGACACGGTTAATTGGTGGGACGCAAGAGAGGGCTTTGTCCTTCATTGGGTGTAGTCAGGATGAGGATGATGATGATGATGGTGGTGATGAGCCACAAGAAAACTCATGACGGCCTCCCCGTGCACAACTGGTCCAGCAGCAGATGGCTAGCAATTTACGACTCCCAAAACGCAGAGTTTTTTTCTGCTTACTTCGATTACCCCGTAACATTCAACCTCCAGTAGTCTCCTGCCTATAGGGATTCCTTGACGGCGGCATGAATGAAAGCCTTCGAAGCGTGAAGGCCTCCAGCTGGGATCGGTTCTAAACAACAAAGCTGCCCCACACTAATTTATAATGTTCGTGGCAGCGCCTCATAAAACTTGCTCTTGCACCATATGGTCCAATTCACTCAACTGACGCTTTTATAGTTTGATACAACTCAAGAGCGAAGCTGCTTTTCCTCGTCAAAATATCCCTTTCCAGCCAATGGCGTCGGCGAATTCTCGCGAGCCTACTAGCATGGCAATGCAGGGAGTTGCAGATGAAAAGGGATAATCCCCTCCCATCCATTGTCAGAGATAGTCCTTACAGTGCAGGGAGTGGCAGATGAAAGGGGAAAATCCCCTCCCTCTATTGTCAGGGATAGTCCTGACAATGCAGGGAGTGGCAGATGAAAGGGGATGATCCCCTCCCTCCATTTTCAGGGATAGTCCTGACAATGCAGGGAGTGGCAAATGAAAGGGGATGATCCCCTCCCTCCATTTTCAGGCATAGTCCTGACAATGCAGCTAGTGGCAGATGAAAGGGGATAATCCCATCCCTCCATTTTCAGGGATAGTCCTGACAATGCAGGGAGTGGCAGATGAGAGAAGATAATCCCCTCCCTCCATTTTCAGGATAGTGCTGACAATGCAGGGAGTGGCAGATGAGAGGGGATAATCCCCTCCCTCCATTTTCAGGGATAGTCCTGACAATTCAGGGAGTGGCAGATGAGAGGGGATAGTCCCATCCCTACATTGTGACACTAGCAGGTTCATGAGAATGGGCCGTGAATGCCTGGGGAGCTTCACTGCAGACGTTGCATCCGCCCATAGTTTCGGTACTGTATCCATTACAGAACTTTCGTCACTGAGTATTGCAATGAGTGTAAATTTCGCTCAGGACCCGAGTACTTTGCTTTTCCTGTTCGTTAACCCGAGGGTAGTTTTCGCCTAAGCACACTTTCCAGCTTTCTCTTTCAGTGCCAGCGTAAGGGTCGGCGTTCGTCGAACTCGGAGTCCGAAACTGCAGGATGTCACTTAAAGTGTCGTTGCCGCCTAGATAGGCTCTCCCAGAGATCCCATTTCATTGCCAGCCGCCGGCCCATTATCGTGACCGCGGCAATAACCGAAATGCTCTTTCGCGGCGGGCGCCTGGCCGTGGCGCCTCTCAATGCCCGCGGCGGTGGAGCTCTGGCCATATTAGCGCGTCGTCTTTGTCGCTTTACATTACGACCGTGCGGCCCCTGCTACAAATGCGTCTGGTGGAAAATGGGGAGGCTGCTGCCAGCCTGTCGGGCGCCCCTTGGCCCCAGGAGCCGCCGACGCGGCAGCGAGCCCTGTGTGTTGTGTGAACCGCATTCGTATCCGCATTTGTGTGTTATGTTTACGTGTATGCGGATTGGTGCGCTCGTGCCCTCTTCCCCACGGCGAAAGCGGGTTATGTTGGAAAGAGGTCGTGGCAGTCGCTGTCCCTTGTTTCCTAAATATATAAGCTCTTTACTAAAACCGTGGGCAATGAAAGCACAGGATGCGTTTTTGGTGAGGGGTGTATTTGGGAGTTTCGCAGTTCATATTGTGCCCGCACAAACAGCCCTTGTCAAAAGTTGAGCCCAATGGGGAATGCTCCTAAGCTGTGTAATAGGCAAGGGAACTGCAGGCCGACAAGTAAACGCCACACAGTAAAGAGGAGACACATACACATGGCTGACTAACAGCTGAGCTTTTTACTGTTACCCTGAGCTAGTTACCCTCTTCTCCCTCGTTCCACTATAGTATATTTGCCTTTTTAACGCGATAGCGTTAAAACACACCGTTGTCTAAAAAAATCCGGTGTCGGCGTTGTGAGCGATAAATCGCGGGCGTTGCTCTGGCAGTTGGCCCCCAGAAGGCAACCGAGGAGGCATGTGGGCCACCTAGGTCACGTGACCTTGAGGCGTCATCACAATGTTCCCGCGAGATAAGGAGCAAACTGCCCACCGTGACAGGGCAGTTAATGATTGGTTGCTTGGGAAGAGCAACCTAGCGCGCCTGACGTCGCTTAACCGCTGCACCACTGCACCAGGAGTGGTTGAGGGCTCTCAGGGATCTATGAATGGGAAGTAAACAATGACCTTCTGCATATATGAGAATTTACCCATTACGCTATCGCGATATATGTTTAAGGCAGAGCTTAAGTGTCCCCACCAACTTTTTTCCTACAATAAAGCCCAGTTGTTAGTCAGCCTTGCGTGTGTGTCTTTTTTACGGTGTAACGTTTTTTTGTCGGCTGTAGTTCCCTTGCATCATTAACCACCAACTAGCTCTGAAACTATTCCTTCCGTGCAGTGGGCTTCTTGTAGCAGTTGTGGGTGTCTAAGTCTTGGAGGGGCAGTGGATTACCAACTCTGGTGGTGCAAGAACGGGCAACACATCGTGGTCCAGAATGAAACCCCTTGGACTCTGCACTTTTGATAAAGGTCATACATATGTATAGTGGGCAGCTGTTCTAGTTGGCAACTTTGTGCCCTACTAACCGTCTACAGTAGATCGACTTCTCTGCACGGTGTGAAATTAACAAATTAACGCGTCTTCTCTACGGCCTAGCACGCAGTCTACAACGTTGCCTTTGCACGTAAAAGTTTGTCGCAAAATTGGTTTTTATTTACATTCGTGTCTAAGTCATGATTAACGTTGTCATCGTAGCATGTGCAACCTAGAAGTCTGGCATTCTGTTCCTGGCTAAAGAGAACTTTATCCGGGCCGGCCTGAACCATGGGGACTTGCGAAGTGAGGAGTGCGCGCTTTCGACAGTTACGTTAACTGTTACGCAATTCAGGCGCCTGGTACTTGGGCCCACTCGTACGCAAGCAGGTTCGGTACACCTGTCAGCGTGAGTCTGCACTTCTGGCGAGGTTGGAAGGCGTGTGTTTTGCTTTCCGTGCCTTCTGGTGGTGGTGAAAACATTTATTGGCTATACAAGGGAGAGGAGGTATGCTTGGATCAGTCCGTAAGGGGCCGATCCTTACAAGCACTAGGTGGAGGTCCCTAGTTTGGGACCCCAGTAGCGCTGACCGCCGCCCAGGCGCGCCCGACTAAGGCATGTTGGGCCTGTAAGTCCAGACAGCCGAGTTAGGGTCGCTTCCCAGTCCTCCCGGGTTGAGTTCGGGATGGGGGGAATAGCCGGGTTGGAGGGGCAGGCCCACTGGTGATTGCAGAGCCGCCTCGCCCAGTTCTCAACGCATAGAGCAGAGGGCTTAGTAGAGGTGTCTGCCAGAAGACTTCATCGGTGGTTCTCCTCTAATTTCTTGTCCCCCTGCGTCGTGCAGGAGCGGTCTCGCCAAGCAGCAACGCCGAGGAAGCGGCGGTGGTAGGCGGAGGAAGAAGATGACCGAGACGACGTCCCAGGACGCCCTGGCCTCCGCGGGCGAAGAGGAAGAAGAGGAGGACCCGGACTTCGAGGAGCTGCGGCCTCCCGAGGTGGACCCCATGGCCGAGATGTTGGACTGCGGCGGGGCGGACGCCGCCCTCCAGGGAGGGGGTGACAGTGTGGACGGTGAGCACCCGGGGAGGAGGAATCGCTCTGACGTCCCCGAGACCCTCCGGCTATGCTCAGTGCCAACTTTTCTCGGAAATGTGGCCAAAGCTGCGGATCTGAAACACACCTTTCTTTGTCTCACGCAGCAAAATATAGTCCCCCGGTTGTAGTTAACGGCTTCCTCTTAAAACACAGTATATTGGTAATATTCGTTAGTTAAGGCATGTTTCTGATATAACTGCACATTTTAAACATGAGGCAGCCGCAGGCAAAAGCTTGTTTCTTTGATGTTAACGAATTATTTAGGCGAGCACAGTTGCAAGAAGCTCCCACAGGTGGAGCGAGGTAGCCAGGCAACAGCGCAGCGAGCAGCGTTGCAGGCGGCGTTCCTGCGGCCGATTTATTGGCGGAGTGGCGCAGTTGCAGGCGCTCTGCCCCTGTATCTTTATCTTCGTTGCAAAAAAAAAAAGAAAGTTGTCGCTTAGTACAGTTAGTTCATGGTTCATCGCACTGGGAAACTCAAACTTCGCGCAAGCAACGCAAACCAAGCAAGAAACAAAGGACACGAATAAGCTCAAACGTCTAAGTTCTTACCCTGCGTCTATGTTGTGCGTTGTCTCCTTATCGAATTTTAGCAATGATTTCTGCAAACTGCAGTTTTTTGTGTGTGTTTTTTTTGGGGGGGGGGGGGGGGGAAGGGGTGCGAAAGCGAAGCCGAACCAATATCGAACACTTCATCAGGGTGGCGTGTGACAGTTGATACGCATGTCTAGATGGATTGCCTGGGGGAAGCACGCACAGTTTCAGACTATATATGAGGCGGTCTGTAAAATTTGATGGAGGTGAAAGTCAAAAGGCCTGTTTGTAGTGATAGCTACATTACGGTAGCATTTCGAGCCTTCAGCGTGGCGGTGGCTGCTTTGCCACGCCGTGGCTGCGCCCCCACGCTGTCACGTGGTTGGTCACGTCGTGCGGAGCAGCTGCCTGCGGCGCGGGGCCGTGGCTCATCACGTGGTTGGCCACGTGACCAAGTTCCACTCGGCAAGCTGTAGCTATCGCGTCGCTCCAGGTTCAACCAAAGCTAAACGACCGCCAATTATTTATTTATTTATTTATTTATTTATTTATTTATTTATTACAGAGACCTGCAGCGCCCGAAGGCATTATTGCAAGGGGGAAGCACAATAACTACTGCTCATTTGGGCGAAAGTACCACAGGATTCCCAGTAATACTGCGAAATCGCAGTACCACTGGGGGTTTGGTGGATGTTGAACTGTGCCGACAGCCAAAATCGGCTGCGGGTAGCTGCAGCTACCAGCCAAAGTATTATTCGAAAAAAAAATGTCGTTCACGCTTAGTGTCATCCCTTTTCTTGGCTCAGTAGTTTTAAAGCGAAAGCTTTAATAGCCTAGTCAAGCCAAGGTCATCGGCGCCGCAATTTGACCTTCAAGTTGAGGAGCGGTTGGAGGTGAGACTGCCACGTGACATGTGAAGTCACTCGCCGCCTTGGCAGCACGTGACTCGGCGTTTGTTGGAAAAAGTAGACGGCGCCGCTCTTGGGGCACTCGCATTAGTTCTCGCTGTGGACACAGCGAATCGGCCGGAGCCGTCACGTCGCCGGGACGATTTCGCTAAACCGTGCTTAGCTGAGCTAAACTGCAACCGAAGACGCTCTATTTCGTGCACACGTTCCGTATGCTGGGACAACTGTCTTTGCACCGCTGTCTCGCATGTGAGTGCATTGTTTCCGGCGATTCCTCGCAGTGTTGCCGCGCGGAGGGACGTGCTTCGCCTTCTCGCGTGTGCACGATCCCAGCTGCAGCCTGCTGACGCCCAACCGGCTGCTCACGCTGCCCGACTGCCCCATCGAGGTGCAGATCGTCTCCATCGAGAGGGACCACAGCAGCACGCACATCCTCTACCCCAACCTGTGAGCATGCGTCCCGCTCGGACACCGCCCAGCTTTCCTTAGACAGGGTTACTGAATATGTACCTGCGTTTATTTTCCCTGCACCGCTTGCGCCTCTATTGGCTAAACGCTATCGCGTGGTTGAAAACCATCCATGAGTTGCGGAGAAGCCAACTCCTTTACATAGTTTAGCCCTAGATCATTGCTGGCAGTCCGTTCGTACACCTTTACTGTTCTCGTGCTTTGTGGCATTTTATTTTGTCGAGTGCCCGTATTCACTGAAAACGATGTTTTATCACCAGTAACACGCGACTTTATCGCAAGTGTTCAAATGAAAAAAAAAATGAAAATTGGTTTTTGCTGAGAGGAAATTGCGCAGTATCAGTCTCGCATATCGGCGGACACCTGAACCGCGCCGTAAGGGAAGGGATAAAGGAGGGACTAAGAAAATAAATAAAGAAAAAGGTGCTGTAGTGGAGGGCTGCGGATAATTTCTACCACCTGGGAATTTTAACGCGCACTGACATTGCACAGCACAGGAGCGCCTGTGTGATGTCAGGGCAGATTAAAGATCCCCAGATGGTCGAAATTATTCCGGAGCCCTCCACTACGACACCTCTTTCTTTCTTCTCTTAGTCCCTGACCGATAGTTAAAAAAACAATGTTGTTTGTGCCGTTTACAACAGATGGCACCACCCATCCACCACATGGCGAGTATTTTGTTCCTAGCTCATTGAGATAGGCCTTGCTGCAGCAGACGCATTACTAGCAAGCTGCGTCATTCAATGCAACCGTAATCAGCCTGAAATAAAGCAGGTTCAGCAGCCACAATGAAGCGGATTGAGCCTGCAATTGTTCATACCACTGCACCGAGTCCGTCTCCTGCATGCAAGTGTTGCGGCTTTCCCTCATAATTTGGATGCTTAAGAGAGCAATATGGTGGACCTACGCGCAACTCTAGTAGGGTGTCTCTAGGTAGTATATAGTAACTCTACTAGTCATTACTAAACGTCAGCAACTAACGCCATTTTCTGGCCGCCAATAGCGAATACCGCATAGTGTACTTTAAACTTTTTCGAGAAAACTAGAGAGTTCCGAGTAATTGTGCGCGAACTTGGTGACTTCCGTAACTGACTCCTCCTTACAACTGCAAAATCTTACCTATAAAGTATTTCAGGGGTTTCACCAGCTATTTCTTACAGCAATAAAAAAATCAATAAGATGTTTTGAATATTCGAAATTTCCCCAGTGATTTTCAGTGTTCAGCGCCACGTGGTATGTGGTGGCAGCTTTGCGAACTAGAAAGCCTTGTTCATATTTTAGAGCCTTGTATACCCGCCAAATGTTTTAGCTGCCATGCTGTTGTGTTATTGATGCTGATTCGGCAAGAGAAAGTGTAGGAAACGAACGCAAGGAGGATAACTGGGCATGTCCGTGGTCCGCTTGGTTACCCTGCATTGAGGGAAGGCATATAAGAGGCAGATAATTCTGAAAGGATGGGAATGAAGACGTTATCTATTGTGGTTACAGAAGTACCGACAACTGAGCTAGTTGGTGCATCTTTAAGCCGTGGTAAAAACAGCGCAGCGACGACAGACACAGAGAAGACAGCGCTTGTCCGTCTTCTTCTGTCTTCTCTGTGTCTGTCGTCGCTGCGCTGTTTTTACCACGGCCTATTATGGTTGGTTACACTAAACAAGCGTGCTTGACGTCACCGTTGCCGCCACCATATTTACCGCCGCTTTTCTAAAACCACAGGCTGTAGAAAGCAGGGTTGTCCTTGTCATTCTCCAAAGTTCTGACACCTCTATCCATTGTCTTGAGTGGTATAAGGCTTGCAGACTTCTTCTTAGTCTCATAGTCTTCTGAGCATCCGTCTCGCATACGGGAGGTGTGGGTAGGTGCACAGCTGGGTAGCCATTGATGCTTTCCCCTGGCCTGTTGCCAGGCTTCTTGGGGTGAAATGCTTGGGAAATGGGTCTTTGACTCCACCTTGAGTAGACGAAAAAAGCCTTCTGCCTAGGTGCTGTTTGCCCACAAATGCCCTTGTGACATAAAAATCGTCATCATCAGAAGACTCTGGGGGAGCAGTAAATCATTCTTCAGTGTCTTTTTTCAGAGGTTTATGAGCTGAATGAGTACGCCACCCGCTCAGGTATCCTGGTAAAGCTAGGAACGGCGTCAAAACGTCAGATAAGCCCTAAACCCTCTACGTGTAGCAACGGCAAGGCTGGCAGTTAACTAACCGGCGCTTGTGTGTGCATGCAGGTACGTGATCGAGCTGCGGCACGGTGACTTCCAGTGGAGCATCCGGCGGCGCTACAAGCACTTCCAGCAGCTGCACCAGCAGTTGCAGATGTACCGTGCCGCCATGTCCATCCCGCTTCCGACCAAGCGGCACCGCGAACGCCGACGCAGCTATCGCGAGGACAACAATGCGAGAAGGCCACTGCCCCGCTTCCCGAAGAAACCCGAGAGCCTGCTGTCGCAAGAAGAAGTCCAGCAGAGGGCGGTGCGTGTTCGGAGCCCGTTTTTATCTAGTGGCACCGACAGAATTTTGTTTCGACCCGCCACGGGCGCTCAGTGGCTTTGCTATTCGACTGCTCATCCCAAGGTAGTGAATTTGATCCCGTGCCGGCCGCGCAGGCCGTATTTTGAGGGAGGTGAAGTGCAAAAAAATTGTAGGGTTTTAACATAGTTAAACTGAGAAGACATGTGAAAGCATGCATTCAGCCTGATTGGCTCATAGTTTTGCTTTGCTGAGTTGTCGGCATGTCTGGTGATGATAATGACTCAGGTTAAGCTCTGACCGAGGTTAACCTGATCGGATCTGTTCGCACTGCAGATGGAAGTTGATGAAGACGAGGACATGGAATGCACACCGCGAGAGTCTTGCAGTATAACACCGGGCGTGATCGGCTGCAGCGATAGCGTTGTGCTCTCATGCAGTGCCCAGCAGAGCTGATCTGTTCGTGCTGCCGCGGGTTCGAAATCGCGGCAATATTTATCTTATTTATTTATATTTTTATTTATTCAATGTCAAGGCTTCAGCGATGGCCTGGACTTTGCAGCTTTGGTCATGAAGTAGAGCTTTCACTCTAAAATGGCCACATGTTGTGCGATGTCAACGTATGTTAAGGTACCCCAGATGGTCCAAATTAAGCCGGAGCATTTCACTACAGCATTCCTCTTAGCTTGAGTCACTTTGGCACATTAAAACCCCACGATCCACAGTCCACAAAGTTTTGTTCTGGTCGCTGGATATTCTGAAAATGTGTTGAACGCTTGGGAAACTCTTTCCTTTAACCACAGAATGAGGTTATCTTTTGGCTTCATTTACAGCCATAGTAGCTTCACACACTTTCCCTGTAGTGAATGTTGTCATATTAATCACCCGCTGCGCAAAGAAAGTGCCGCCTATTTGGCAATGCCATGGTGTGGCGCTGGCAGAATTTTGTGCTGGGGAGTGAAATGTATCCTCTCCTTGTAGTGGGAGGACATATGAGATGAAACCATGCCGTTTGAGCAGGGCAGGCTTCTACTGCTGTTGTCAAAATCCTTCTGTCCTCTTCCAGCTACTACTGCACAGTGTAGCACTGCCTAATTCATAAGGGTCACACATTCTGATATAGTGGTGTTGTGGTTGCTCTCATGTGCAGGAACAGCTCGAAGCTTACCTTAGCAATCTGGTCATGGTTCCAGCCTACCGGATGAACCCACACACAGTGAGTTTTTGTGCTTTTGTCTTCGTCCTTTTTAGTCGCTGGCATTAGGTCTCAACTTTCCAGGCCTTTTCTATAGACTACTTTCAGCAGTCGCATAGTTGTCAGTATACTTGTCTGCATGGTGCGCCAATACTAAGTGAACACTATCTTGATGTGTGATAACACAATCTACGCTTTCCGTTCGCTTGTGGAGCTAATAAACAGACACACGATGCTCACAGCGTAATGCCGCCTAGAGCAGAGAGGGATAGTTTGGTGATATGGTTGTCATTGATGATCTAGAAGAGATCAAATGCTGCTAGCAGTTTGCCCAATTGGGGAGGAATCTCTCTTTAGTAATGTACTCTAAAGTTGCAAACACCCCAAAATCATTTGTTTTGAAGTAGTAAAGTAGTCTTAACCTGTTCATTGTGTCTAAGGACAAAAAGTGAGCTACAGAAAAAACATCATGCAAGGACATATATCCATTCAATGATTGAGCACTAGTGGGAGGTTTCCTTCCCTTATTTATCGTACTCTCGCTCGTTGACTTTGACACTGTGTTTCATTAGTGGGGGAATAGATGTGAGCTTATGGCTGTGAGGTGCAGCCCAACCGAAGCTGCGCGAAACAGTACGACCATGGCTCGCGAGAGTCTGCGCCAAAAGTTGGACTTGTGATGAGGACACCTTGTAGCGTCTAGAGGGCATACTTTGACTCGTGTTCCAGTTAGCTGCCGACTGAGGCAGAGGTGGGGCGGTTGCGAATGCGCAGATGCAATTCCTCGAGGTGAGCCACCTGTCATTCGTTGGTGGCCTGGGCCCCAAGGGCCGTGAGGGACTCGTGTATAAGCGGTCCGGAGGCCACCACAGTGCCAGAGGCTGCGTCCGACTCCACTTCGTCTTCTACCAGTGCTGCAGCAGGTGGCGAAAGAGGTAAAAACACCCTCTCTCTCTGTCTGTCTGTCCCTTCGTTGTTCTGACAACTTGATTCATCAGCCAAGATAATTATATATATTTATATGTTATATATTCACTAGGTGGCTGATTGCGAAGGACACCTGCGTGTTGTACGTCCGCCCCCGCGACGGCGTCATCAAGTCGGTGCTCCTCATGGACCAGGGCTTTCAGGTCCAGTCCGGCTTCATGGCCACGGGGGTCAATCACGGCCTGCTCGTCACGAACCTCACCAGGTCAGCCTCCGCTAGGCCACATTTTGATGGGAGGCAGCAGTGAGGTGGCACGATGCTAATGATGGCCTACTCTGACGTGGGCGTCGTCTCAGAAAATTTTAAAAACTCTTGGGTTATCGCAAGCTAAGCGAGCGCATTTCTATAGCTTTTGCTTCATTTGCTATCTTACCATTTAAGTGATGCACAGTGGTAGAGCATGCATTACGCTAATAAGCAAGACATTCAGCATTAATGAAGCGCTTTTGTTGGCTGTGCAGGAATCTCTTGGTGAAGTGCTGGACGAAGCGTAAGGAGCGGGAGTGGAAAGACCACCTCCAGGAGCTGGCAAAGACGTCGGGCCAGGACTTCACGCGCCCGAACCGATATGATGCTTTCGCCCCGGTCCGGACCGCGAGCCGCTGCCGATGGTATGAAGGCGTGATTGCGTGCGGTTCCTGAAGTGCTGCGTGTGGTGTTCTGTAATTAATGTGTGCGCGTACAAATGCATATCTTAGAATAGGGGGCCTGAAGACTGTCTAGTCGGTCTATTTTTGTACTTCTACAGCGAGAGCTGTTAATTCCTCTTCTGCCGGAATCTCATCGTGATCCTTCAGGCATGCACACGGATGAATACGAGTAGGGAGGATTTGAAGCGAAATCGAAGTGTTGTAAGCAGGAGAGGGATGACGAAGAGGAGGGAATGTGCGCCTATTAAACAGAGTGGAGAGCGCTAAGTGTTCATAATCACAACCACACTGGAAGCGAGCACACCCCGCCGGCGCCTCTAGACAAGCCATGACATGAAGTATGGCGAGAGGATCAAGCAACCGCAGCGGGTGCAATTTACGTTTCAGTCGAAAATCGTGTTACGGATCGAAGCAAGAAGGTTGGTTTCTGGTGCATCATTGTATGACTACCTGACATTCTTGAAATAAACACTTCGTGCTGTGCAATACCAATTTCAGCGATAGCTCAAAATCGGTAGCGAACAAGATGACGTTGTCGTGGTTTATGCTGAAACGACGGGAACTCCACTCTCTGTTTTTGGAAGCAGCCAGCAGTGTCAGCTTGCACCGAGTGCTGTCTGCTTTCAAATATAGAGAGCTACAATGATGGTCGACATGTGCGTTATTTTGACTGACCCAATTTCATGTAGCCCATGCTGGTCCTGTTCAAACCTATAGGCAACAGGAGGTTCATGCCAGGCCTATTTAAACCTGTCTGCCTCAAAACAACTCCTAGAAGTACCTTTACATACCTATATGCTCACCATACGGCTCCTTTAGCGACCTGAACTTTCCTACACTCCTGACAGAAGGTGCTTATGAGATCCTATACATTCCTAAATACCTGCCAGATGCTACCTATAAGAACCTAAACAGACCTGTCTGCTCCTACATGCTTCTTTTATATACCCATATATATACCTTTATGATCCTATACGCATTTTTTCAATAGGGAGGTCGTTTCGGTTACACGTGCGACATTGCGACAGCCGTGTCAGGCTGTTGACTTTCGATTTTGAGCTGTCATTGAAATCTGCAATAGAGTGGTAATAGCAATATCAAAATTTTTCTTCAATCATCCCCTCTCTTTTTTGGTTGATATTGCACAGAAATTGGTTGTTTTATTTAAGAGTGCTGTGTATGTGTATTGAGTGTGTGGCAAGAGATGGCGCCACCATCCCAGCGCCTGTGTGTGCGTATATGAGTGCGTGGCACGAGACGGCGCCACCGCCGCAGAGGGCCCCCAGCAAGTGCTGTGTGTGTGTACGGCCAGCGCCGGCCCTGTGTAACGTGTAACCCAGGAGAATAAAGATTGCTGTTACGTTATCCCAAAACACAACAACTGGCGACGAGGATGGGATAGCGGGGACCCGGACGCAAGCGAAGACATCGCATCGTGATGCACGCAGGCAAGTGAACTTGCGCCAGTAGCCAGTGAAGTGAAGCACGCTTCATTCCCGCGCAAACATGGCGACGTTTGGTCGAGTCGAAGAATACGACAACAAAGAGCCGTGGTCGTCATACACGGAACGGCTGGATGCGTACTTCAATGCAAATGGCATCGAAGACGACGATAAGAAAAAGTGGGTATTTTTGTCGACGGTCGGCACAAGCACGTACGCGACGCTCCGTAGTTTGCTAGCGCCCGTAAAGCCTAAAGAAAAGAAGTTTACTGAACTCATGGCTATTCTCAAAAGCCACTTCAGCCCCGCTCCATCGGAAATAGCCGAAAGTTATCGCTTCCACACCAGAGTACAGCTCGAGAATGAAAGCGTCGCGGTGTTCGTCGCCGAGCTCCGGCAAATGGCGGAACACTGCAACTTCGGTACGGCGCTGAACCGCATGCTGAGAGACAGACTTGTGTGTGGAATTCGTGACAGAGCCGTGCAGCAACGGTTGTTAGTTGAGAAGAGCCTCACCCTAGATAAAGCGCTGGAGATTGCTAGAACGGCAGAGGCGGCGGAACTCAATGCAAACGAGCTGCGAAAGGGCCACGCGGACATACCGACTTCCCCGGTTCAAGAAGGCTCAGCGAATTATGTCAAGCACAAGAAAAAGCAGCACCTGCAAGGGCTCGGTGGCCAAAAAGGGCAAGACCCGAAGCCTAAAGGCAAAATCAAAACCGGACGCCAAGAGAAGTCCAGGCCGTGTGTACGCTGCGGATCCCGTGATCACAGGCCCCCGGAATGCAAGCACATCAACACAAGGTGTTACAAGTGCGACAAAGTAGGTCACCTGGCGAACTACTGTTTGTCTGGTGCTGAGAAAGGGAAGAAGTTGAGCGCAACTGCAGTGAATGCAGTACAGTCGACCGAGAAGCCACCTGAGTACTACCTGCATTCTTTGCGTGCACAGTCACCCCTGAAGCCAATCACAGTGACATTCATAGTCAATGGAGTGCCACTGGAAATGGAGTTGGATTCAGGTTCTCCCGTTTCGTTAATCTCAAAAGATACTTACCGGCAGCACCAAGGTGTTTTGCCGCAGCTTTCACGGACAGACATCAAGCTGAACTGCATACGTGGAACAATACCGGTGCAGGGAACGCTGGTGGTTGACGTATGTCTTGGCAAGACTACATGTCAGCAGACACTGCTTGTAGTAGCCTGCAAGAGCCCTAACCTGTGCGGCAGGGATTGGCTTACAGCATTTGACCTGCTACCACGCCAAGTAAATGCGACACAGCTCGAAAGCACCACTGAAGGGAAAGTGAAAGAAATGCTGCAGGAGTTTGAAGAGATCTTCAGACCAGGCTGCGGGACACTGAAAGGACCACAGGTGCATATCAACGTTCGACCGGATGCACAGCCACGATACTTCAGACCTCGCACGGTACCCTACGCACTTCGGGCCAAGGTTGAAAATGAACTTCAGCGTCTAGAACGTTAAAACATCATCACACCAGTGGACCATTCTGAGTGGGCTTCACCGATTGTACCAGTACTCAAAGCAGATGGCCAAAGTGTCAGGATTTGTGGAGACTATAAGATCGGTGTGAATCCAGCAGTGGTAACGACACAGTACCCATTGCCAAAAGTTGAAGACATATTCGCATCCTTGCAAGGCGGAGTCAAGTTTTCCAAGTTGGATTTCCGCGAAGCTTACAATCAGGTGCCTGTTGATGAAGAAACCAGTAAGCTACTGGTCATCAACACACACAAAGGTCTCTTTGCTTACAACCGTCTGGCATTTGGTGTTTCATCAGCACCTGCCCTCTTCCAGAGAAGAATGGAAGAAACCCTTCGTGACATCCCAGGCACATCAGTCTACTTAGACGATGTTTTGGTGACAGGAAGAACTGACGCAGAGCACCTTCAGAATCTGCGCAAAGTTCTGCAACGAGTCAAAGAGTCAGGGTTGAAGCTCAAACAGGAAAAGTGTGAGTTTTTCAAACCATCCCTCATTTACTTGGGCCACGAGATCAATGCCACTGGTCTTCAACCATCAAAGAAAAACACAGAAGCCATCATTGAAGCGCCCGAGCCCAAGGACGTTGGTGAGCTGAGATCCTTCATTGGACTCCTGTCATACTACGGAAAGTTTCTGCCGAACCTGTCCACACTACTAGCACCGTTGTATGCACTGCTTCACAAGAACAGTCACTGGAGGTGGACAGATGAAGAACGAAAAGCTTTTGTCAAAAGCAAGGAAGCCATCATGGAGGCAAAAGTGTTGGCACACTATGACCCATCTAAGGAGCTCGTGCTAGCCTGTGACGCTTCGCCGTATGGTGTAGGTGCGGTGCTTTCACATCGTGATAAAGGGGTTGAATTCCCACTAGCATTCGCATCTCGAACTCTCACACCTGCGGAGCGGAACTACTCACATCTGGAAAAGGAGGCACTAGCCATTATATTTGGTGTCACACGCTTCAGAGACTACTTGCTATGTCGCAGCTTTATCCTCATCACTGATCACAAGCCACTGGTCGGCATCTTCCGTGAAGATAAAGCAATTCCAGCCATGACTGCTTCACGTATCCAGCGTTGGGCACTCACACTTGGTGCCTACACGTATACTATTGAGCACCGACCTGGACGTCTCAATGGAAATGCAGATGCCATGAGCAGGCTACCACTGGCAGTGCTCTTTGCTGATCCACCTGAACCACCAGAGCTGGTGAATTCAGTCTCAAGCATGGAAAAACTGACAGTGTCAGTGAAGCAGCTTCAGCACTACACGAGTTGTGATCAAGCCCTAAGCCAAGTGCTGCGGTGGGTCAAGGACGGATGGCCACAAAGCACCCCGGACAAAGCCCTACAGCCATTCTGGCAAAGACGTGATGAGCTGAACACGTACAGAAATCTCTTGTACTGGGGTAACCGAATCGTGGTGCCTACTCCTGCCCAGAAGCATATCTTGGAACTGCTACATGAAACGCACCAGGGAGTGGTTGTCATGAAAGGCATGGCAAGGTCTTTGTTTTGGTGGCCTGGTATGGATGCTGAAATCGAAAAGTGCGCTCGACAGTGTACACAGTGTCTGCAGAATTCTCCAATGCCAGCAAAGTCTGAACCAGTGCCATGGCCTGAGCCGGGTGCATGCTGGGAACGTGTGCACCTGGACTATGCCGGACCATTTGAAGGTAAAATGCTCCTTGTACTTGTAGACGCCAAGTCAAAGTGGCTTGAAGTTATCATCGTGCCAAGTGCAACAGCGGAAAACACTGTAGAGCATTTGAGGGATATTTTTGCACGGTTTGGGCTGCCAAGGTGCATTGTAACAGACAATGGAACCCCATTTACTGGCCAAGCTTTCCAGACATTCCTTTCGGAAAATGGCATTAAGCACCTACGGACAGCTCCTTTCCATCCAGCATCAAATGGTTTGGCTGAGAGAGCAGTTCGAACTGTAAAGGACGGCCTCAAGAAAACCACGGGTGGAGATCTCAAGCTCCGGCTAGCGAGATGGCTGCTTATGTACCGTAGAGCACCCCGCCCAAATGGAACGTCACCATCTGAGCTGATGTTGGCATACCCAATGAAAGCGAAGCTGGATCTTTGCATTCCTAGAAGGGAGAATGAGAGTGCACCCGAGCAGTTGCTGACAGATTCCAAGAGGCATTGCGGAGAGACGAAAAAGGGACCCAAATACAAGAAAGGTGACAAGGTTGCAGTTCGCAATTTCGGCAGAGGAGCTAAATGGTGGTTGGGCGAAGTTGATGAAACGAACGGAACTTCGATGGTAACGGTTTCAACCCCTCAAGGGAAAGTTCGCCGTCACAACAACCAAGTGAAAAAGCACTTGGCCACTCCAGCACCAAGTACAGCGGGTACACCTGCAAGCACCGAGGAAGACGTAGCCAGCACCGCAAGCACCTGGGAGGCTGCGGCGATGCCATCTGTGAGACGTTCAACTAGAACTGTTCGCAAGCCCCTACGTTACCGATAACCTTCTTAAGGAAGGAGGAGTGCTGTGTATGTGTATTGAGTGTGTGGCAAGAGATGGCGCCACCATCCCAGTGCCTGTGTGTGCGTGTATGAGTGCGTGGCACGAGACGGCGCCACCGCCGCAGAGGGCCCCCAGCAAGTGCTGTGTGTGTGTACGGCCAGCGCCGGCCCTGTGTAACATGTAACCCAGGAGAATAAAGATTGCTGTTACGTTATCCCAAAACACAACAAAGAGGTTTCCTTAATATTAAACTGTGCGATTTAACGTTCACATTTTGAAACAAAATGCAAAAATAAAGGCCTATGGACTTCCGTTTCCTGTGACAAACAGGTGGAGCAATAGTTGTATCACAACCTGGCCCCTCCCTGTCTCCAACCTATATGAGCTATGGATGCCCAGGCCCACAATAGTTACACGACTTCAGGTAGAGTGCTTCTGAGAGAACCCCCACTAGAGCCCTATAATTCACAGTCGACTTATATGCGGCATATAAGTCGACTGTGAATTAAGTCGACCCCTCGTACCAAACCCTTGAGGACCAAAAAATTCAAATATAAGTTGACGCGTACATACCCCTCTCTCCCCACTCTCCGCGGGATACGTCGCGGTGCATGCAGTTCAATGAAAAAAAACAAAAGGCCACAGATGGTCAATGCAATTCATGCGGCTGAGTATGCGTCAGCATTAGCGTTCCCCCTTGTAGGTGGCAGGGGGCGTAATCCACTCCATTATTCACCTTGTGAGACACCGTACCCTCTCTCCACTTGCCCTATCCAATCCAGCAGTTACAGTGTGCTACGTCCTCGTTCCCCCTCACCACTCTCCCCACCCGTGCACTCTGATTGGCAACCGTGGTTTCTCTTTTGTCACCTGTAGCTCCCACCAACTCGTACTCTCTCGATTTTCTCCTTTCTTCGTCCCTCTCCCTGTCATGCTTTCCCTCTCTCTCCGCTTCGCCTCTGATGCTTCGCAGGCCGCCTCCAATGTCGGACACTTTGCTTTAATGGGGTTCTGATGCTAACACATTAAAAATGCGTCGTCGGAGTTGCAAGGCCAGCAGTCCGAAGCAAATTAGGATCCAAGATGATGAAACGGTGCCGTGACCCGCGCTCTTGTGGTTGCCAGAAGTTAGCCCTCGCGCTGCCTACCACTTGGCAGGGAAAGAAATGGCCAGCGTGAGTGAGCGGGGTAAACGACGTGCAGTTCGTACTTTTGCAGTAGAATCGATTTGCATACAAATTATTCATAATTTTTTCTAATGCGAGGTGCTCAATACATTCTGCCGGGAACAGACACAAGAACGAAGCGCTTTCTACCTGCGGCTCTGCCGGGACTATCTTGGGGCCTGTGAATAAACCGGCTCAGCATATAGGTAGCGCCACCCAATAGTCGGCTGTAGAACACGGTCTATCTAGTCGCTTACTTACCAGCCAGGATAGCACACAGTGGAAAAAGCAGTCTGTGTTTACTGTCAAATGTTTCTTGCACTTTCTTATTTTGCATGATGCAGAAATACACCTTAGGTGCTTTCCGAATAGGGGACAGAGAAAAAGTTCTGTTCTTAGCATTTATTCCTTCATTTGCTTTGTTAGCTAAGCCTTGAATTTTCCACTAGAGCCAGAGGTCTATTCGGAGACAAAAGCAAAGACGTCAGCTTGAGTGAACATTATCTGGCCTGCTACTCTGCACTGGGGAAGTTGGAACATTTCATTCACCCGCATTGCAATAAGCGCTTTTATTGCGTATCATTGAAAATTAGTTCTTGAAACATTTATGTGATGCCTCGTTTTTCTCTGCAGGTACATTGATGGTTCCAAGTACTGTGAGGCAGTAGCAAATGCCATCGACCTCGCCAAGGAAGAGATCTTCATTGCTGATTGGTGGCTCACTCCCGAGATCTACCTCAAGCGACCAGTGGTGCCCAACAACCGGTGGCGCCTTGACCAACTTCTTCAGAAGAAAGCGGTAGGCATGAGCATTATCTCCATTTCATTGTTGATTGACTTGTAACTGAGAGCTATGCTGGACACATGATTTGAGTTTCTTTACAGCAGTCTTCTTGTAGTCTCCTGTATGATGGTGTCACACCCAGGGGCAGTAAGCCCTCTTAAAAAATGATTTGGCTGGAAGATTATGGAGAATGTCTCATCAACAGTGGTTAATTTTCTTAGTAATAGCTAGTCAGATTGCTCATTCAGATAGCATGAAATATGCACATCTGCTGCTGCCTGCTGAAATTTTAGGGGACAAAAATGGTGTCACAGCACATTTCTTTTTGCATTAGAAACACTCTCCTAATTGGTAGTGACAGCACACAAGGAAGCATATTGGTGTTACGTGTTCATTTCTGTGACTTATTTGATTCATTCAAAAATGAGTTCATTCGACCAGCTGCCCTCCTTTCTATCTTTGCTCTTTATTTCTGTCACTAGGAAGAAGGTGTGAAGGTGTTTGTCCTACTCTACAAGGAAGTTGAGATGGCACTCAACATTAACAGCCTCTACAGCAAGCAGAAGCTGGCTGCTATGCACCCAAATATTAAGGTGAGTATCTGACTTAATCCTTACCCTTCTGCTCAGTGGGCTTTGCAGAAAATTAGTTTCTATTCTTTGTGCTTTTGAGGTAATCGTTCCTATGCACCTGGAATATGCTCTTCAGAGTCTCAAAATCTCTGTGCATCATACATCTGAACTTGCACATAGCTGATCAATGACATAGTTTTTGTAGCAGCTGGAAGGACACCATAGCACAGAAAGAAAAACTAAATACGTATGAAGTTGTACTATCAACTAAAAACTTTATTGAAGGCTAGCCTGTTTAAAGATAGTGGTGGTTCGACAGCGCAACTGCACACACAGACCAAGTAGGAGACGAGACACACAAACCATAGTGGTGGTTCGACAGTGCAACAGCACACACAGACCAAATAGGAGACGAGACACACAAACCAGCGCTGGTTTGTGTGTCTCGTCTCCTACTTGGTCTGTGTGTGCTGTTGCGCTGTCGAACCACCACTATGCATCACCAACTAGCCCAATCTGCAGTTATAATGTTTAAAGACATGGAAACGAAGCATGACAAATTCAAAATAAAGAGACTAACTGAAGATGGGCGCCACATTGTGGCTATCTTGTGGGAGGCTAGGTGGTACATAGATATCACTTTTCTTGTCACTGAGGCTGATAGATGGGTACCTGATGCACTTGTTGCTGTTATCATGTATGGCAGATGATTCAGTGATTTTGAATGAGACCTAGCTGATACCTGCTGAAATAGTGATGTTCTGCCTTGCTTCACATCAGCCCTCACTACACTGTCTGCATTGTAGGAAAATGTGTCGCAAAGACTCTCTTGTTAAAGATGCTGCATGTTTCACTACACAGTCATTGAAGCATCTTTGCATCTGTCCGATAATTTGAAGGAATAGAATATACTGTGCCCTGCTGGCATGCCATTAAACAGGTCTCTTATTGTTTAGTGCAGTCTTACAGTCCATCCATGCTCTTGTTGGCTTAACTGCACATGACACAGGCCTTATGCAGGGCAGAGCAGATGACCTGTGCACCTGAGTTTTCTGCTGTTTCCTCTAGCTTGTGGGTTAGCCCGTGGATGTATGGAATAAAAACCACATGATGGGAGGGACCATCACTTGTTGTCTTGGCTTCTGGTCTGTTCTTTTTTGTTTTCTGGAAGAGACTTTTGCAGATTGTCATTAGCATGGTTGGGTAGCCAGAACATTTAACTTGCCGACTTGCCTGTCAATGCTGTGCCTTGTCTTATGGTGGCAGAACCATGTGGTGGCATTTTTGGTGGCAGGAGATCCCAGTCCACGTTTTACATTTTTTTAATGTAAAAGATCCCCACATTAAAGATCCCCAGGTGGTCGAAATTGTTCCGGAGGGGCCCTCCACTATGCACCTCTTTCTCTCTTTCTTCTTTCACTCCACCTTCTTCCCTTCACTTTTGGAAGCTGCTTTGCCTCCTGGGCTTTTGGGGTGTCCACTGACATATGGGAGGAAGTTACAGCACCATTTCGTTTCCTCAAAAACCAATTTTCATTTTTCAGCCTTTCCTCATGGTGTGGTTGAAATGCCTACTGGGATTGAGGTAGTTAGACCCCTTCCTTTTCTGATAACCATTTTTTTAACAGGGCTGGCTTATTTGGTGGAGTATGGCTCATTATTTTAAAGCAATGGTGTACACCATTGCTTTCCCTTTGAAAAACATTTTGTGCTAAACATCTCAACCTCAAGAACATATGAACATCTTAATCATTTTAATTATTTTATTAATAAATAAATGTGGTGTTCCTTACCATATGCGAACACAAATCGGCTCTCTTATGCTTGTTATAGAAGATATGACATGGAGACTTGTAAAGCCTACCTGGATCTCTTAACAGTGCATCTAGATGCTCCAAAGTGCCTGGCATGATTTGGCCAGTAACGACTTTTGTGTCTGACTTTCGTGTCTTGTTTCACTGTAAATGTATTCTGGTGTCTGTTGTTTCACCGTAAATGCATTCTGAGAAAGTTGGAAGGGAATTATCTTACACTAGCCCAGGAGGCAAAGCAGCTTCCTAAGCACCGCTACTGTTGGGGCTCACGGCTCACAGCGCCCTCTGTCGAGAACACTTTGAGAGGCAGGTGTGTTGGGGAGCAGTCGCTGGTCCGTGGTTACCCTTGGTGCTCTACAACCTCAAGTCTCAAACTACAGCTGATGCGGCTTCTGTCTGACGATTTGCTTTTGCCGGTTATAGATCCTGAGGCACCCCGACCATATGACTGGTGGCATCCTTCTATGGGCTCACCACGAGAAGCTGGTAGTCATCGACCAGAATTTTGCCTTCCTGGGAGGTCTTGACCTGTGCTACGGACGCTGGGATGACTTCAACCACAGGTGAGCTGAGGAGGAAGACTATGATTCGGTCACGTACGAACAAAGGTCTGGATTAAAGGATGAGGATATTTTGGTTTCGATCCCTCGTCACTTCGGCCTGAGGTTCGCTCCAAAGAAGGGTGCAAAGCAGTGGAGTTTTCTTCCTCTCTTAGTCCCTTTTTGGAACATATCCATAACACAGGGATCATGCTTGATCTATAGAACACGTCAACATGTGCCGACTGAGGAGAATCGTTTCAAGCCTCCTCCACACCAAGAATTCACACATATTCGGGGGTGCTGCTGGCTACGGTGGTGCCTTTTGATACTGGCATGCAGTAGTCATAGACATGAAAAAGCTATTATAAAGGGGTATGGTATTTCTCTGTACCTAAATACATTTGCTGGCAAGCTGGGTTTCGTTGCTATGCATCACTGGCAGAAGTGACAAAGCTCGATGAGCAGTGGGAAAATTGGAAGTCTGTCTCCACATCGAAAGTGGGTGTAATTGTGAAATGCATATGGGAGAGGTGTAGCATGTTATGGGGCGCCTCATGAATGATCTTAGCTGCATTCGACTATCGGCCAGCTCCTTTGGCTGTGTTCCGCCGCCTTTGGCCCCTTTTGTTCTTCAAGTTGGGCAGCGCGCTTGGTTTCCATGGCTGCTTTCGCAGCTTAAGGAGCCGTCGCCATCAACGCATTCTTATCTGAAGAGCCGCTGCTCTTATTGGTGCTAAGAAGAGCTCTCAGCATCCCTCGGTGTTTTCGATGATTGACGAGGAATAACGTTCACCCGCTCTCTTTGGATCACAGCGGTGCGTTCAGCGGCCTCGGCCGCCTTCGTACCTTTGTGTGTGGCTACATGGACGTGCCTTTGGAGACGTAGGCGAGCCTTCCTATCTTTTCACTCATCCGGCTCCGTTGCATTGTCATGGCTGCCCGCACGCGTTTGGAGGCACAGAGTGGAAGGATCAAAGATGAGACAGCGGCATGGAGGGGGGGGGGGGGGGGGGTATATAGCTCGAGATGCTGCGGCGGTGGGCATGTGGTTTAGCCATTGGCAGGGAAATGAAGCTGCTGTGCTTGCTTTGGTGCTAGTTGAAATCCCGCTCTAGGCTACGTAATGGGAAATATTTTAAGCTTGAAAGGCTTAAACCATCATTTAGAAACCTTGGCGAACTTGAGGCTGAACACGAAAGTGAACTTATCCGAAAACTTTCACGCTTTTCCTTTAGAATTGTTGTCAGCAGAGAAAAAGATATGGCATACAGCCATGTATGCCGTGAACATACTGTTTGTAGTATCTGCTGTTGCATCATATCAGAATGCATAGGGGGCTTAGCGGCAAGCTTCAGCTTTTGTCCCAGTCCATATGCTTTTCTTTTCTGAGAGCTAAGAATCATGAGACTTGGACAGAAATGTCAGCATGCTCTCTCTAATCTCTTTTTCTTGCAGGCTCACAGATGTTGGTGGAATTCAAATGCAGAGGCAGATCTCCAAATCAGAACAGCCTGAAGTCAACACATCTATGAACGAGGTGAGTTCCCAGTGCCTGTTCCAACTTTGCTCTAACATCCAATACACAAGCTGGTGGCTCGGGTTTCGCAGGTATTTTTAAGCATGCACTGAGAGCATTGTTACTCGAAAAGGTGGAAAAACTTTGTTAAATTGTTTGTCAGGCGTTCATATTATGGTGGGGGAACATCTAGCGATGAGCGTTCTTTATTCTCTGTAATAAAAGGAAAAATCGCTTACCCATTCATACTTTTATGTACCCGTCTGTTGATGGGGCAGGTGGCGAACAGACTCCTGGCGTCGCACCGGTTACGGAAACAACGGGAGTCTGGCGGCGGCGACGCTACCCTGACTCAGGGCTACGGAACAAACGACGCTGGTAATAACGACTTCTGCTTTTCTTTTTCCTTCTCTGCTCAAGCTGGCTCGAAGCTTGAGATGCACACGCCACAACGGCTCAGTGGCTTTGGTGTTAGGCACCTAATCCCAAGGTTGTGGTTTCGATCTCGGCCGTTTCGGCCGTATTTTGACGGGAGCGAAATACAATGACACTCGTGTGCTGTGCCGGGTCAGCGCACATTAAAGAATTTGTGTGTGGCCACTAGTCTTCCATTCTTGCAGTTGATGGCGATGGCGACGGGACACAGCCGGTGGGCGGCTCTGATGTGGATGCCAGAAGGCGAGGCAGGCACTCCTCAGTCCCCGCCACTGGCATTGTGAACGGTGGCGCCGTCTACGTGGACCAGGAGGAAGGGAAAGTGGTGGTGGGTGACGACGGTTCCTCCAGGATCGCCTCGAACCTACAACGCGCACGCCGCGTCTTCCGCGCCGTCACGGTAAGTGTGTCAGTCACTGTCGAGGCCTGTGGGCAGTACACACTTGTAGCCACACACAGATGTCAAAGTGTATGACCATATATTCTGAGTGTCCTCCAAAAATAGACAAGACTTCACCATTTGTCAGACCACGGAGGCAGTTTAAATGGTATACACCAATTTCAAGTTTTTATATCCACATTAAAATATCTGATATTCTTCTACCAGAAAGATTTAACTCTGAATTAATTGGAATCTGACTGTGTCATCTGATCCCACTCTGTCGAGATGAAGAGGTTAAATTGCTCATATTGTTCGTTTGCAACGTTGGGCCAGAGATTTAACGTCTTTTATAGTTTTGAGACTATGTGGCACCTTTTACAATTCTGCATATTGCTGTCCACCTTTGGAACTCTTAGGGTACAAAAGCTGACTGTTGTACATGGCTAGTGTCTAATGTGTTGGTCGTTATGAATTCAAGTGAACCCACAAGTGTTGAGTTTGCGGCACACTTATGTTAATCTCCCCAGTCAGATAGTACCGTATTTACTCGAATCTAGGCCAACTCCGATTCTAAGCCGACCCCCCAAATTCTTACGCCAGAAAAGAAAAAAAAACTTACCTCAAATTAGGCCGAATAAAAAAAACTCCGTTTCATCGGCAGAAAACCCAGCATTTTTATTACGTAAGCGCACACTCCGTAGACAAGTACATATAAAGTTTATTCGTCGTTGTCGTCGTCATCATCGTCCGCAACATAGCTGTCCTCTTTGTTGCTGAGTTCATCCCAGAGGGCATCGTCCTTGTTTTCGTCTATCGCGTTTGAAATACAACACTTTTTGAAAGCTCTAATGATTGTTTCATCTGGAATTTCATTCCATATCGTGGCAATCCAGTTCGCCAGCTGGCCTAGCGAAGCACACTTGATGCGCCCGGTTGGGGTGAGCTGATGTTCTTCCGAAGGAAGCCAGTCGGTATAGTGCTTGAGAAGCCTCTTTTTAAAGGGCTTATTAATGGCGACGTCAAGCGGTTGTAGTTAGCTAGTCGTGTCACCAGGGATTATGGCGATGTCTGTCCCAGCACAAGAGAGCGTGGTCTTCACGCTGTCAGTCAGATGGCCGCGGTAGGAATCGAGGACTAGAAGTGACTGTTTGCACAACGCGGCCCCTCAACGGCGTTCCCAGAGCGTTTTCACCCAGTCCTCCATCAAGCCACTGGACATCCAACCTTTGTCGTGAATGCGCACAACAACATTTCTGGGGAACTTTTCACCCACTGGTAGAGTCTTGCGCTTGAATATTATGTATGGGGGAAGTTTTCGTCCATCGGCGGTGCAACACAACATTACTGTCGTTCGCTGGTTTTCGTAACCCGCCGTCCTAAGTTTGACTTCCCTCGCACCCTTTTTGTTCACAGTGTGTGCCATTGGCATGTCGAAGAACGCCGGGGTCTGGTCGCCGTTTGCAGTTTGCCATAATTGGTAGCCCTCTTCTCGCCGTTTGTCCATCACGTAGCAATGAAACTTGACAAGCTTCTCCTCGAAGTCAGCGGGCAGCTTCTGACACACGGAGGTCCGTCGTCTCAGGCTGAACCCTAACCGTTTCATAAAGCACGTTGCTCAGCCCCTGCTTGCTTTAAAATTAGCTCGTGCGACACCCTTCACGTTGGCAACTTCCCTGGCTTTTGCCTGGATAATCTCTCGTCACGGGCATTCGCGCTTCCCTTTGTTCCGTGATAAAATCGGCGACAACTTCTTCCACCTCATGGTGTCGGCCCGTTTTTGGTCCAGTGAACGCCAGGCGGGTTGCTGCACAGCTGAGCAGTTCGGTCCGTTGTTTGCGCCATCGTCATACATTCTTTTCGTGCACGCCGAACTCGCGCTGCGCTTGCAGGTTCGAAGTTTTCCCCGCGTGCAAAATGACCTTTCGCTTAAAGGCCGCACTGTAGTGACAACGCTTAGTTGGTGCCATCGCTTCTCAAACACAGGTGGCGCAGGTGTTTCGCGAGCACATGGTTAATTAAGGTGCGACACTTCCAAAATTCAACCAACACGACTGCACTGAACGATCGTTTTCAGAAAACTGCCAACTCCGTGCCCGCGCCACGCGGGAGGAAGAGAGAAGGGGGTGTCAAAGTGCATGGCAATCGCCGGCGCCGTAATCACGTGACACACTCCACCCTTGCTGGCTAAATTCTTTATATTATAAAAGTACCTCCATCTACTTTCTCCTCCGCCGTCTCCTCTCCGAAAACGCGTTTGTTTCTTTGCTTTTTGCTGGTGAAAGGAAGTCGACAGCGGTGCCCCTCGAAAGCCCCCATTGATCGAAGCTTTCAGGCCGGGCGCACGTCGGCGCCACCGGCGGCGGCGGCGGCGCTTTTCCAAAGGTGCAGGGACTTCATTCCGGCGTCAAAATTCGCCGGCTCGATGACCCTCGCTGCATGAACACGGGACTGTGAGATTCCGGAACAATGAATAGTACGAAGCAGACGACGTGGTTCGCCTGTGTAGCCATGGGGACCACTCATCTGCAGCTGAGCCTGAGCGACCTCGTCACCATGCAGCTACCGTAGAATGTCGCGAAAATGAGCCTCAGGCGCTCATGCAGAACTGCCTGCACACGGCAGCCTGAGATCGGGGCATGGCGAGCCGTCATGCTACTAGCGCGGCCGGGCCTTTAGCTGTCAGACCATGGTACTTGAATCTAAACCGACCCCCCCCCCCCCTCCCCCCACTTTCGCACATCGTTTTCTTGAAAAAAACATCGGCCTAGATTCGAGTAAATATGGTATATTTGGACATGAGCTTATTGAGCCATGGTTCTCTGCTTAAAGACATCCGAGTGTAGTGATGTCTTTGTTGATCACTGGCAAAATGCGCAAGTTTAAGCACCAGATGCTACTTTGGACTGAGTGCCAAAGCCTCTCCCTAAACCATTTGCAGAAGACAACAAGCAAAAGGGAGTGACTGACTAGTGGATTTTTGTCTGTTTAGCACCAAGGATACAGTGTTTGTCTCAGGACCAGAACTCTGAATGCAGGATCTCAGCCTTTTTGCATTTTGTGTGTCTTTTGTTCTAAACAGCAGTCGCAGCAAAATAATCCCAAGGACGAATTTAGTGGACAAAGCACACATCCTCGTCTTCAGGGTCTCCTGCAAGCACATGAGAGGACAGTAGGTTATACTTGGGAACTTCGCTATCTTCTCTAGGTAGTGCTTCTAAACTTACATTTAAAAACCAAACACCGCTATTGCTATACATCAAATGTGAGCTTTTTGCTGGTTGCATGCTACTGTCCTTAGCCTTTAGTATTGTGAGTGTTAAAGCATGTATGTTTAAAACATACTTGAAGCACTGGCAAGGTTGTGTTATGGTTTGGATTCAGTAATGGTGATCACAGCATGGATAACAGCAGTTTATCATTTCTTTGTAATTGGCAATGAATGTTAAAATAGTCACTGTTTACTAAACTGTTTGATGAATCAACCAAACTGTATGGCTTATGCCGGTCTGATTAACTAGTAAATGACATGAAAGTATTAGTTGCAGAGGACTTGGCATTCAAACCATGACACAAGAACCTACCATAGTTTTTTTGGTAGAAACGTCACTCAACCAGTGTTTTTAGCCATGTAGACTACTAACCACCAAACCCTTGTAGAAACTATGGCACTGCATCAGGTGAGTCGTAACTACGGCTTCTATGTACTAACATTGAAGTCAAAGCCTTTTAATGTGCATGGCTTTCACTAATATCCTCTGGCTTGCAGCGCCGTAACGAATAATATGCTCTTGGCTGTTATTTTTGAGTCTGGTTTGTGTGTTTGTGTGTGTTTTTTTTTCTGCTGCCAATGGTATCGCCTTTAACTACCGGGCCCGTTTTGTTTGCCATGGCTTCGTCGATGGCGCACCCTGGCCGGTTTTGGGCTGTGCCACGTCGCAGGCATGCCAGAAGCTAAAGAAGCAGCAGCAAGCCGAGGTACGACACGTCTTGAGCAACTGCACAAAACTGCACATGGCTTGCACATCTTGTCACCGCACAGACTCGATGGTCACATTTTTGCCTTCTCATTACTATTTTCCTTTCTTTCTTTTTTTTTTTGACCGTCTGGTTCAGTGGCCACTTTGCATGTCACAGTTCTGTGTGCTTCGGTGTCTGTCTAGCCCAGAGCGCGCCCTCTCTGCCTGTTGCCTGTCTTGCCTGCTCCTAGCGGCTGTTGAACAGTTCTTCCTTCGTTTGTGACTGCAATGGCTTTATGGCGGGGCCTTGTTCAAACAAAGCCCTTACTTGGCGTAGGCTTTAGCGCACGAACAAGTCGGAAAAGACCGGAGGATTCACTTGCAAGTACAGTCACTCGGGTTCTCTAAGAGCGATAAGCTGGGAAAGTTAGCATTAAGCAGGGCTTCAAAAGTCACGGCATTCTGTCCGTGTTCATTGGGTTCACTGGGACTCGCTCGCGCAGGGCTCTTGGAGCGTGTGGTGGCGCTCAAGTACAAGGACATGTCGGTCTGTGCTTGAGTGAGTCTATGTTATCCGATCCAGAGTCAGTCCAAACGAGAATGAAACCATGCGAGTCCGAGTACAGGATGATTCGTGTGAGCATGGGTTCACATGGACCAGAACAATAATGCTCCGATTCGGTTTTGGGAGGGACGAAGGGAGACCAGATCCTCCAATTTTGTGTCACTGTATGTGACGTTTGTCTCTGCAGGATTCCTGAACAGAATGCCATCCCTAACTGCAAGTCAGAATGTACTGCATTGTCTAGTTGCCCACAATCATTGTCACCTGAGCACTTGCACAGGGATGTCTGTTCGATTTGGTTGGACTTGCTGCACCTGTTCAAGGAATGCAGCGTTTTCATATTCGTTTTTCCAGTGTTGCGCACGCCCTCTGCACTCTCCGATGTGGGAGTGCAGCTGAAGATGGGGGTGCCCGTGGGTCTACATGGGTACAGTGCCTAGAATATACTGTATATTCTAGGAACTGTAATGTGAGAGAAGATATGATTGCCGTTTTAATGAAACAAGTGGAGTTCTTTCCTTAAAGAAGGAGCTTTTTTATTTTAAGCCTAAACATGTCAGGCCGAGCTTGTGCATATTCTTAAACCATGCATGTTTAATATAGATGCAGTATAGCTTAATTTGTCCAGGAAAATGACGATTCATTTGGTTGGGCTAATTGTTGGCAAAACTTCGCCACTATATTTTCTGTGTGAATTATTTGTTCACGTTCTTTAGGCTGTTGCCAGCCGTTGACGTGGGCGGTATGCAGCTTAATGCAATATGGCAGCGACTCCATGCGAGCAGACGACAATCCCGCACTTGCTGATTCGGTCCAGAAGCAGCCGTACAATGCCAATGCCAAGCTGCACTGCCGAACCGGCACTGCACGCTCGCAGCACCGCCGCAGAACTTACGGAACTAGTACAGCAAGTGCAGCCAAATTGGACAGACCTTGGGTCTTGGACGACCCAACTGACGTTGCCTAGAGGAAACCTGTGACTATAGACCTCTCCATTGAGGGCTGCCTAGGCGTCGCCACATTGCTGGATGGGCTATTGTGTGCACTTGGTACGAGCGCGTTGGAAACGACAGCGGAACCGGTTTGCAACAGCCTAGAGAGGAGGTGTTTCGACATCCTCCTCGCCCGATGGAAAGGTCTATACTTCCATCTCACAAGTCATTTGCAGCACTGTTAAAGGTAGAGCTCTCTCGTCCAATCAGGGCGAAGGAAGACAACAAATAGTCCCTCGAATATTTGAGCAGCTGTTGTGACTGTTCTTTGAAAATTTATTGCAGTAATTGAAAAGGATTCAAAAGGGTGTTTTGAAAGTACATAGATTATATTGGGGGGGACGAAAAAAAGAAAATAAAAATGTGTCCCAGCCCACACCTGTTCTGAAAGGACAGCGAGTGTTTCATTCACTGCTTATATTAGCAGAGGAAGTCCAGCACGAACACAGCACTGTGGAGGCCTGCTACGAATTGCTCAGCCTCCATTCATGAACATGGCATCCGCCGAGTCGGCCGAGTTTCCTGCGCACAGCAGCCGGGCGCGGGTGCTCTTTCCTTCCCAATGATGGAGCCACCAGTCACGCAGTAAGGGGCGCGGAAGAATGCATTTTGGAGTGCACGTTGTTCTGATTGGCCCAGATCGCCACTGCTTTCACAGCGCTGCAAACAGCTCGTGAGATGGAGTATACCTTGCAAACCACTTAGTCACCACACTCTTGAACACAAAGTGCTAAGTAGTTTCGAAAAGTATAGGCTGGGCCTGCCTCCTCGGTTGGGCCCAGGTCGGGTACTGGTAAAGTTGAAATCAGCCATTTATGAGATAGCCGTTCGTTGTTTGATTGATCGACTGAATGATTTCGCGAAACCTGCTGAGTACTTTCCGGTCCGAAGCTGCAGTTCGAGGCATGCATAGTTGAAGGTATTCCTCGCTCGCTCAGACTACAGCTATTTTATATCTCCATCTTCGAGTGCTCAAAAACTACTTCGTCCATTCTCGGACAAAATGATTTCTTGTTAGAATTGGCTTTAGGCTGGTTACACGTCGGGAATGTCAGCGAGGCAGCATTTTTCTTAATAATTATTGAAACCTCGATCTTAAATTTCTATAGGGATGTGAACCAGCTGGGATTGAAATCCAAGCTCTGAAACATAATTAATCCTAAGCAAACCGCTTCCAAGAACCTACAGTGATGCGCTATCCGTCGCCAGACATTCTTTGGCTGCAATTTTACCCTTTTTTGCCACTACTTGACTCTTCAATGCATGGCTCATCCTAACTTAGACACTTCCCTGTCGAAAAACACAACAGAAAAGTTTTTGTTGTGACAACAGGTTTCCTGTGATGTTTTTGACCGAAAACTTGTAGCAACAGAATTTTGTGTAGTTACTTCAGAAAAGTACTACAGACTACAGAAAAGCACTACAAAAAAAACTACACTACTAAACACTACAGAACAACAGAAAGATTAGTCATTACGACAAAACTACAAAATATTTTGTCGTATTTTTTACACAGTTATGTCGTTTTTTTCAGCTGGGTTTGTTCTGCTATATAGCAGCGCTACAATACGAAGTGAGGCTAAAGGAGCCTTGGTGAGGGCCATTGGTCTGTTTTCAGTCTCTTCATCTTTCCCGTTGTTTTTTTTCTTTGCATCTTCCTAAAAATAAGTATGCATTTTTCTGCGCAGACTGTGCTGCGTGTACTTCTTTGTTTCATATTTTACAAAATGGACTTATTAAGGCAATGTGGGCTGCACCCAGGTGTGAACTCCAGTCTCTCATTTCTTAGTTGGCACCATAAAACGGTGAAAGAGCACAATTTTCAGTGTCACTTATACAGTTTTGATGCTTGGTGTAAGTTCACCTCTTCAAGACAGAGTACACGACAGACGCTGTGGTTTTCTTTCTTGTTCTTTTGATGTCTGCTTATCCAAGTCATAAAAGAACAGAAAAAATTTTCTCGTTACAACAAATTTTCTGTAATGTTTTTGACTAAAAACTTCTAATAACAACAAAATATTTGTAGTGACAACAGAATTTTGTGTACTTACTACAGGAAAGTACCAAAGAACTACTGACAACAGAAAAGTACTGCAGAAAAATACTTAAAACCAACAGAAAATGCTGTCATTACGACAAAACTACAAAATATTATGACGATGGTCTTTAATGGCTCATACTCGCGGTGACCGTCCGTCTGTTACATCACCACCATAGGTCACGTGACCTAGGTGCGCTGACCGTCCGTCCATTACATCTCCACCTAGGTCACGTGACCTGGGTCACGTGGTGCCACGCTCGCGCCAGCTGCTCTTCTCCTTCGTTTGATGTATTTTTCACATGTTTCTATTTTTTTTTTCGACTGCGTTACACCTTGGAAGGTGGACAAGATTGCAGCTTAAAATCTTCCACAGTAAAATTTCCACATTGGCATTCCACACTGTTGCACGGACGCGGCAGGGCGAAGCAGATCGGCTTGTGTTTGAATGCGGGAACGTGCTTTCCCCCTTAAGCAAATTTCATTTTCAATAAACAGCCCATGTACTGCTCATAGACTATCTATTGACTTCCTGAAAACATTTTTATGATGGCGGCTGCCTTTGCTTGTAATTGCAAAACCAAATTGCGTACAGCGTGAGTAATAGACGGCTTAACCACAAAGTTCATGAAGGTGCAAAACACAAGTGCAAACACACCAAAGGTGCTAAAAACAAGTTGGTTTTTGGAGAAAGAAAATTGGTTTTTGGGGAAAGAAAATGGCGCAGTATCTGTCTCACATATCGGGGGACACCTGAACTGAGCTGTAAGGGAAGGGAAGGAGGTGGTAGTGAAAGAAGAAAGGAAGAAAGAGGTGTTACCCGCCTAGAGCGCTCGGCTACTGATCCGGAGTTCCTGGGTTTGAACCGACTAATCCAGCTAATCCAGGAAATACCAAGCGAAAGCGAGATTGAGGCCTCCAGTGGCCCACGGAGCCGGTTGTGCGCCTTTCCTTTCCTGAAAATGAACGGTCTTTGGAAGCTTGTCAATGCCAATGAACTCTATGAGCAATGGGAGCTGAAAACGCTAAGGCGCCTGTGTGATGTCAATGGGTTAAAGATCTCCAGGTGGTCGAAATTATTCCGGAGCCCTTCTCTACGGGCACCTCTTTCTTCCTTTGTTCTTTCACTCCCTCCTTTATCCCTTCCCTTAAGGCACGGTTCAGGTGTCCAATGATATATGAGACAGATACTGCACCATTTCCTTTCCTCAAAAAACCAATTATTATTATTATTATTATTATCAGACCGCAGGTCACCCTCGTATACTCCTCACTATCATCCTCACGTGGTCTCACAGCGTCAGCACTGCCAGCTGCTGCCCAAGGCTGCGCAGTCGGTGCCTCTCTGCATCTAAAAAAATTTCGAAGAGCTCCATTAGAACAAGCGGCACTTAAGGGGCGCCGCGCGCATTTCGATATATTTTGATATAGACAATAATTCGATATATCGTGGCTCGATATAACGGGGCTCAACTTACTTTGGTCCAGCATGCTGAACTGTATCTTCCCTGATGGCTCTGGTTCTCAGCGTTACCAAGCACAGAAGGCTCCTTCATCCTTTCACAGGGTGTGCGCTTTAGACTAGAGCTCTTACATAGATCATACCAATTCGAAAAATTTGCTTGAAAAGGTGACTAGTCCCAGTTTGCACACGTACTTGCAGATGTCGGCACCATCTGGAAGTGGCCGGTAAAAGATGTCGTATGTCGCCATTGTCTTCTGAAGAGCGTTTTTCTTGCTTATTTTAGCTCTTACTTTATCCCTCAGGCAGTAATATTTGTGGAGTTTTGCGACTGCATCTGTTTCGCTGACTTCGTGCTTGCCAGGCGTATGTGCTTTTTTACCAGAAATCACGAAATTTGTTACTTAAAGCAGTTTACGTTATTGGCCGCAGGCATTGAGACAAGCAGTCACCCCCCCCAGGAATATTGGCCCAATAAGACCGCCCTTTTTCAGTACATGCACGCTGTCAGTCACCTTTTCTAGAAATGAAATTTTTCAACACCACCTGTGGGATGTTCCGAAATGGACAAGATCAAAGAGCTAGAGCTGCTTGACACTGCTGGCTATGATACCACTGCTGCCGTATTTTTTCTAGCGCCACCTTCATGCCGCCATCTCTGTGCTGTGCTTTGTGCTGTGCGCTCCTTTTTTCTGCATTTTGCAGCCGTTTAAGTCTTGTTCTATGTTTATTTTTATTTCAGCTTGTTCCTGCGGGATATGCATTGTTTCACTGTACATTTTGTGTTGTCTTCCATGTTGCTATTTACTTTGACTTAATTTCTTAGGCTTTGTGCTCTCTATTGTCGTGCTGCGAGTGCGATCATATACTGCAGGGCAGGGGCACAATCCTGTTCTCGCTTGCTTCGCTCGCAAATTCGATGTATTTTCCTCGTTGCTCTCATCACCGTACGTCGTGGTGTCGCTGTCCACCTTACACGCCACGACGCCTGCCGCTACACCGCGTCGGTATGGCATGTTGACCTTGGCACCCGTTCTGCAGGGCATGCAAGCCTTCCACCGGCAAAACCGCAGGGGCTCCCTGGACTCGCTCGGAGACCCGTAAGTGCTGGTGCCAAACGTACAGTGCAGCATGTGGTCACGGCTGCTATATTTTTCTCTGTCAACTGGTTTTAGAGTCTAAGTGCAGCGAAATTCAGCTGAGCCATAAAGCTGCAGCTCTGGTTGTGCCGCCAGACTTGTGCCTCAGACCGAGGTGTAGGAAAATTTGAGAAAGCTTGTATAGTGGAATCTTGTTACATTGAATTCGCTTAATTCGAACTACTGGTTTATTCTGAACTGAGGCTTTGGCGCCATAAACGTTTCGTGAATTAAAAGGGGCGACCAATCTGTCTTCCCTTAATACGAGCTCCACATTTTCTAACAAACTTTTGATCTGCTTAGAGCTCGAATTATTGAGATTCAACTGAGTGTAGACCAACACGTCCGTGGCTTAAGCATGATGCAGTGGTGCTGCTGTTGCCCGGGAGGGTGTAACAGCTGGTGGAAATGGCCATAGGATTGTATAACAACAGCAGTTTTCATGGCAGTTTCATATTTCACAGGAGCACAAGCTTATGAGGTCGCCCCTTCATTAACAAAAGCAGAGTATATCTTATAAAAGAGAATGTGAAAATATTGAACGTCGTTTGAAGCCAATGTATATTTAAGATGCCACGATATAGCCATGTCGCAGTTAGCTTGGGGTGGAGGTACCATGGCGGGAGCTGGGACCTATACATGTTTGTAAACGTTGTGTTGGTCTATATCTAGTATTTCAAATGGTATAGAAACACGTGGATGGGTATTAATATAGCGACGTATATGTCAGAGATGGACGTAAGGATAGATAAAGTACCTCTAGATTTGTTTGAAAAGTGCATGAAACACCTGCTGTAGTTTTCAACCTCTTATTTGCCGTGAGCATATGAGCCGCGTACAGATATACAGTGGGTGCTCTGCATTCACTGTACAGACGTAAACATGCCGTTTATTGCTTTAGCACTTAGTTCATTAGGGGTGGCAGTAATGCCCGAAGTACGTAGGAAAGGGATATGAAAAATCTGGGCATCACTGCTTTGTTAGTCGATATTTGTAGGTTTGACGGAACGTTGTGGACACTGTACTTATGATTAACTCTTATCGCTCCTTGTGGGAATTTATTGTAGTCCTGTTTTTCTTGTGTTGCTCTTACTGTGTACTCTTTACCGGTCAGACAACAGTGTGAACGGTATACCTGTGAGGTCATTGTGAACATTAGCGTAATTGCGACAAAAACGCGCTAAAATGACGCTCAGAAAGAATTTGATGTCAGCCTGAATCGATAGAATACCGTATGACCAACTGTAAAGACGCTGCTTTCAGTGAGAAACGGAGTTTTTATGAACTAGAAAACGCCAAAAAATAGAAGTGTCGGCATCATCGGTTGGTACTGCAAGTGAACTGCGGTACGTCGACACAGTTTCTCTCTATGTGAATCTCAGAGGCCAGTCTGCGCCGCCATTCATTTCCAACGGTGATCACGGTGTCCTTTTGAGTGTAGACGTCGCGAGTTTGGATCGAGTGGCGGGAAAATTTTTTAATGAAATTTATTTGCTGTAAGCCCGTATCTTTCTGCCCGACATATGTGAACTTACCCGTAAAGGTGCAAAAATTGGATTTTTACTAGCACTGAGCGGAGCCGTTCTCACTGTCCCTTGTAAAAAATGAAATGTATTAGGGGCTACATCCTGGGTCACTGCGCCTAACGCTCACTCACCTTACAGAGACGCGGACTTGGTTCCCTCTCACACAGTCCATTTTTATAAAAATGGAGGTGCTGGAGGAGGGCTTACTCTTTTTTTTAATCTGATATAGGCGTATTCGTGTTTAGGATGAAGTTTCCTACCCATGACTACTATTAGCGCTAGAGAACTGGTTCCAGAATTATGGAACTCTGCGTGAAGTTTAGGTCGTTCATTCTCTCGTGGTGCCTACATCGATGCGAGGTGCAACGGAAGCGCGTGCTAGTTACGAAATTTGATCCGTTCACCTCAATGGCGCGTGCTGTGCACGAAACCCGAGGTTGACTGCGTCTCATTTCGCATTTCTCGCGCGGCCGCACAGTTCCGAGGTGCCCCGCTCGGAGCTCCGGGCCTGCTCCTTGGAAGACGACCTCGACGTTGAGGGTTCGGCCAAGTACTGGCTTGGCAAGGACTACACCAATTTCATCTTCAAGGACCTCACCGAAGTGGACAACCCGTTTGTCGGTGGGTGCCCCCTTGCTGCCTAGCCGCAAACAGTGCTTGTTCTTTCTTGGCTTGCTGACTACTCTCCAATTACCTGACAGCAGATCCAGCTCATGCAGATTGGGTTTGATACCTCCCTTTTCAAGCTGGCGGAGATCACTGGGTATCGTTGCTATCGGGAAGAGTAGGAATGTTGTAGTCAGTCTTCTTGATGTGATCTATAGCTACCGATCTCCTGCTGTATAAATCCCGCCCACTACGAAAAAGTCCCTCTCACAGCGATACGGCGCTGTCTCTTCGTGTAAGATGGCGAAGTGCGTCCCAGATGAAAAGTCTCGTGCTGTCCTGCTGTCCATGCAGTGAGTCATACAAATGAGCATTACACGTCAGGGACATGTGGGTGCCCCCGTAAATTTGCCTTTATCTATGTATATGACATCTAGGTTAAGGGGGGAGCGGAGAAAACGAAGTCCAGGAACTTTTGTAGTGATAGGTAGACATTACGGTAGCATTTCGAGCCTTCAGCGTGGGGCGCCGTGGCGGCACTGCCACCTTGTGGCGGCACTGCCACCCTGTGGCTGCGCCGCCACGCTGTCACGTGGTTGGTCACGTGGTGCGGAGCAGCTGCCAGCGCCGTGGCTGATCATGTGGTTCGGCACGTGGTTGGTCACGTGACCAAGTTCCACTCGGCCAGCTGTAGCTATCGCGTCACTCCAGGTTTAACCAAAGCTAAACCAACGCCAATTTTTTGTTTTCATTTTTGTATAGCACATTATGGACGAAGTTTTTGTAATGTGGCAGTAGATAAGCGATATGTATTTTGCCTGTTCGTCAACGCTCAGACATTGTGGACCGCAACGTGACTCCGAGGATGCCGTGGCACGACATCGGAGCGGCCGTCAGTGGCGCCGCCGCGCGGGACATCGCGCGTCACTTTGTGCAGCGTTGGAACTTCACCAAGGTAAGTGCGCGCCTTTTTGTGTTCGACACTTGCTACGCAGAGCACTCGCCTATACTCTATTTCTCAAAGTGCCAAATTTTCTCCGTGTGTTCAAGAACTGGTGGATGTCAAGTGCGGCCGCGAAGTACGCTGCCTCGACATAAAGTCAAATAAAAAGGAGATGAAAATTGGTTTTTGAGGAAAGGAAATGGCGTGGTAATGTGTTGGGCACCTTAAACTGATCATAAGGGGAGGGATAAAAGAGGGAGTGAAAGAAGAAAGGTGCACTGATATCGCACAGCATACGGGCACCTTTTGCGTTTCACCTCCATCGAACCGCGGCCACCGCGGTAGGGTTCGAACCTGGGTACTGCGGCTCAAGTCAAATAGCCTGATCTCTTATTTTGGGAACACTCCTTAAATACCGGGTGCTGCCATTTTGTTTCGTGCGGACTTCGAGAAAACTCTCCTCCTGAGAAGAGGAGGAACTTGTTGAGAGTGAGACCGGCATGCATGCCAGTAAGCCGATGTTGCCTCTTTCTATCTCCTTTCTTCTTTCAGTCCCTCCTCTACCCATTCCCTTACGGCGCGATTCAGGTGTCCGCCGAGATGTGAGACAGATACTGCGCCATTTTCTTTCCCCAACAACCGATTTTATTTATTTATTTATTTATTTATTTATTTATTTATTTATTTATTTATATACTTACTCTATCCGTTGGTCTCTCTCCCATTGATTCTCTCGGCCAGTGTGAGGGTGTATTGCATTAACATGCGATTGAAGGACACCAAGTTTTCCCTGGACCGCGGCACAGGGCTTTGATGCCTTTTGGCTTGTCCAGTGTACATTAACTCTTGCTCTTTCCCACAGTTTGAGAAGGCCAAGCAGCATGAAAACTACCCGTGGTTGCTGCCAAAGTCCTACCAGGATGTCGAGCTGGAGACAACTTTGCCAGAGTGTGCCGTCGGCATACTCTACACCGCAGATTGTCAGGTGCGTTCTTGCAACAACAAGGTGCCATGCGCTGTTATTTAAACTTCCACAAGTGTTAGACGACTGTTATATCTTATAGTTTCGTACGCAGGCTGGTTGATCGAGCGCAGAATGATGCGGTGCCTAGTCTTTTGGTGTAATGACGGCATGGCACCTTCAGCTTTACTGCAGCTTTAGACAACAAGCCAGTCATTCTTAGCAGTCCAAGACGTTTGCCCTCTGCCCTCATTTGATATTACTTTGTGCGGTGTCTGATACTATGACACCTCATTGTCGGTGGCACGTACCTTTGGATCATGGGTCATGTCTTTGGCACTTGCTTGCAATCTCGGCTGGAGGAACCGCTTTATCCTGCTGCACATTCAACGTTGCGCCGGAGACCAACCACGCATTCCGTAGATAGAGGTGAAAAGCCCCGCGCTCACAGTTGGCGACGCGTTTGCATGCGCCTTCGCTTCCACAAAGCAGTGCCGAGTAAAAATGAAGAGGCTCTCAAGCGCTTGCAGGCGCTTGGCGCCGACCGATGAACGGCGCCTTCCCCCTTCACCAATTGCGCCGTCTCCTCAGGGCACTCGTTCCATTTCCCCTCTTTTTCTGACTCCTCTGCGGATGCCCTACGCCGCGACCTTGGGAGCTGAGGCATTTAACAGCTCTCGCTGTAAAGTAAAATGGGTCAGCGGTTTTCTATTTCTGAGTTGAAAAGTCATTCCTCTTCATACTGTAAGAAGGTGCTGTAACCCGAAAATATTGCGTCTGCATATGAAAATCATAAAATTTCTGTCTTAAATAAAACACCCATTCTCGTGCTTACCTCCTCAGAGTTCGAAATTTATTTGCGCGCTTTGTTTAATACAGCAGGTGGTCTCAGTCACATTGCGTTAACTATGTGCTGCAGAGGATATCAGCAGTTATTTAGGCGACAAATTGGCTTGCAAGTCGAGTGAAATTCTTGGTGACCTGTGATGATGCACTAGGGTTTTACTTTAGACTATGCAAGTCAATTATTTGCTGGTATTTGCATCTGATTCATCAGCCGTTTGGCTCACAACCATATATACCTGCTTCAGAAAAGTACTGTCTGCACATTCTGTCTAGTACAGCGTATACTTGTCTCCCGCAGATATTGCGCAGTGCGAGCAACTGGTCTGCGGGTATCAAGGCTGTCGAGTCGTCAATCCACTCGGCCTACATCGACAACATCGTCAACGCCAAGCACTACATATACATCGAGGTCAGTTGACCATCGGTTAAAGCAGCAGTCGCTCACATCCCGGCTGTTTAAGTGAACACCGGCAGTAATTTTTTAGGAATAGGCATTTTCTATGTATTAAGTAACACAACAAGAGAAGGTGTCAAAGAACAGGTGAATCATATTCACTAATGCGCTGATTAACTGAATTATAATAGGTTTATGGGAATTTAATGTCCCAAAGCGACTCAATCTATGAGGGACGCCGTAGTGAAGGACTCCGGAAATTTCGACCACCTGGGGTTCTTTAACGTGCACTGACATCGCACAGTACATGGGCCTCTAGAATTTTGCCTCCATCGAAATTCGACCGCCGCGGCCGGGATCGAACCCGCGTCTTTCGGGTCAGCAGCCGAGCACCATAACCGCAGAGCCACCACGGCAGCTTTCGGAATTTCTACCACCTGGAGATCTAACCTCAGTATAGTCAACTATTATATTTAGGTGCCTGCTTATAGATAGACATTGGTGGCTACCAATTTGTAATTGTGATATCAGTTTTAGAGTTGCAAAACCTTGATTCTATCTCCCGCTCCGGCTCAGCGAATTCTGGCGTTTCCGGATCATCAAAACCACGCGCTCCCGGAGTATAGGCGTGCAGCAGCACCCCGCAAGCACAAGTCACTTGGCGGCGATCATGCCGAGTTCCTGTTTCTGCCTGATCCGGGCTTCCGCATTTTGCTGCTTACACTGAGTCAGGTTCTTATTGGGCCTGGCGAGAATTAAATGTTAGAAGTGATTACCATATTCGCGCACCCCCAGCTTTTTACCCGGATTGTTTGAAGTACACCAGCATGTATGCGGCTGCACGCAGGGCAGGCTTGGGAAGATCGGGGCGGCCGCATCGCCGCGTGCGGCTGCGAAAGATATGTGAGTGGTGTCGAGAAAAGCCTGCAGTTCGTTTGTAAATTGCTTCCGGAAAGAAAAAGTCAATGCGCCTTTTTCATAGGGTGCCTCGATGCACGCACCCCCCTCCGCCGCTCTAGGGAGCAGAGAAAAGTCGTCTGCTACTGGTTGAAAAGAAACTCACATGGGAGACTCAGGCGCGATCTGGTTCCACGAGGAGCCAGCTGCGCCTGCGAAGTGGCAAGTGTGTGCTTGACAGCTGCCGCCATCTGTCGCATGCTCCCGCCACTAAAATGAACTGCGCATGCGCAGTAGGAGCTGGCGGTTTTGGTTTTCAACCAGTGGAGCTGGAGGAAGAGGAGCGCGCATGCGCAGAACGGCCTTGTGAAAAGGCGGATTGCGCGCCATTTACCTGGCTCGCTCGCGCGGGCGGTCGCGGTCATAGCAAACTTCGACTAACCTCCGAAGCGTGCGTCGCGTGAGAATCCGAAACTACCGAACCGTTGGTTATTCTGTTTGCCGCTACTCAGCCGGGCGGCTTGCGAGGGCGCCGTTCTATTGCCTTGTATCTCCATTTGACCCTAGGTTTGCGCTTGTATCGTTGTACGTTTATTGATCTGAGTTGCGCACGCGCCATCATTTCACCATGCGGGTAACAGCATAACGTGGGTCTGGGGTGGGGCGGGCGCGGGAAGAGGGGGGAGGGGGGGGGGGGGGGGGTATGCGTCGATTTATATTTGGAGTCGAACTTGTTTTGGCCACCGAGGGGCGCGAGTTGCGGGGTCAACATATATCCGGCAATATACATATACATTCTGCGTTATGACCATTGTAGAGTTTTCTTAAGGGCACGTTGGCGAAATAACCGCATAATTTCCGCTCCCATTTTTGAAGCCTCAATTATAAGGAAAAAAGTGCCCATATTACGCGAGTAAATAAAGTAATTTATGGTGTATCTTTCTCCTGCCATTTACTGTCAAGTTATTATTCTGGCATTTACAATGATGATGCGGGGTTTTGTTCTGTATTCCCAGAACCAGTTTTTCATCACACTGGAGCAAGGGAACGGAACGGTCGAGAACCAGATTGGCGAGGCACTCTTTCAGAGAATCCTCAAGGCACACAGGTTTGATAAAAGGATTTTGCACTTTGGTTGATTCTGAAACTGTCACTGCACAAAAAATATATTTGACATATGTGTTTTACAGCACTTAAAGCACTCCTTATAACTCTCAGTTTATTTTAAGAAATCCTATTGATTATGAAATGGCAGATTAGAAGTAAAAGAAACAGCGCATGGGGCCGGGCAGTGACGTTGGGGTCTTTCTTCCGCCTCCCAACAGGAACAAGCAGAACTTCCGGGTGTACGTGGTGATGCCCTTGCTGCCAGCCTTCGAAGGCGAGGTGGGCACAGACACTGGCACTGCCATCCAAGCCATCACCCACTGGAACTATGCTTCCATGTGCCGTGGGAACTCTTCGATCATAGAACGCCTCAGAGCTGCTGACGGTGAGCTTGCTACCTTGCTCAGCCTGTAGCAGAAGCTCCTCTCTTGGGCTGGTTACTTGTCACTAAATCTCGTCCTGTGCTTTGCTTGGGACGTCTGAGGCAGTGCTCGTGACCTGAGACACTATTGATTTCGTTCCCTCAAAGTTCCATTACAGAGACATGCTAATTTGCTTTGGCTAATATTCTCGGCTTCTCACAGTTCCGGACCCAACAAAGTACATCGACTTCTTCGGGCTTAGGAAGCATGACGAGCTACATGGAAAGCTGGTGAGCACCTGTTTTTCACCCGATTAAAATATTCTAAATGTCGCTGAAAATGCATTTTAACACGTACAGTGGTACTTGGGTAACTTGTCCCTCGTAGTCTGAGTCGCTTTGAGATGTTAACCCCCATAAATCAAATCAATCAAATCAAGATAGTCTGAAAATTTGCATGCCTTTGAAGACTTTTCTTGCCGGAGGCAGGCGAGTCGCGTTATTTTGTTGGTTATATTTATACAACCATTATGCGATTTATTGCATAATAATTGTATCTTTTAATTTTATCTTTTTAACTGTGATTGCGTCTTTATGGTAGGCACTTTCTTGATGTGCTGTGAAAGTGAAAAGCAGATCGGCAGATTACAAGCATTTCAGGCCCAAGCGTCTTCGCTATCTATGAAGGTCTATGAATGGGACCTCGGCAATACAAACTGCAGAGTGTGTGTAAACGAAAGAGCATAGCAAACAATCATTGCACTGGTGCATGTCTATGTGCACATCTGCATACCCTCGCATCTTTCTCTTCCAGACTCCACCATGCGGTGATAAGAGGCCGAATGGCGGTGCTTGCGTGTTGTTAAAAATTTGGAAGGCTGTACACCGTTGAAAACAAACACTACCGAATCACATGTTTTAAAGTCGGCATACGGCATTTGCACTGCATATAAAGGGGAGGTGAAAGTCACTAATGGCCCCACATTATCACCCCTGTACATTATGGCCTCACAGTAGCCAACGAGTGGTCACTCCTCCCAGTGATTAGCACGATATAGTCCTCTATTTGACTCACTTCCACACGCAAGGGCTCTTGGTTGTGAATCGAACACGAACGCTGTACAAAGGGGCACAAACTTTAAATTTTTGTCTTGCGTTTTCTGCTACAAAAGTCGTCTATAGGTATTAGCAAACATGGATCAGCTTGCAGAATTTGGCTGCACCCAGTAAACCATTCATAACTTGAAATATTTTCCTTTGTACTTTCAGTTTGAGGTTCTGTAGCTATGAAGTCACAAGTAGGGATCTTGTCACATGAGGCATACAAATTTGCGATATAATCGCAGCTTCGTCGTTTTAAGTATGCTCCATCTGTTGTGTCTGTCTACCTCAAGAGCCAGTAGTAAAACGAGTGAATATACAGGTACTCTTTAAGTATGGTTTATGCAGGTTTAACGTGGGGTTCTTTAACGTGCATTGATATGGCACAGTACACGGGCATCTAGAAATTTGCCTCCATCGCAATTCAATTGCCGCTGCTGGGAACGAACCCGCTTCTTTTGGGTCAGCAGCTGAGCGCCATAACCACTGAGCCACTGCGGTGGCTTATACTTACAGCTACTGTATCGAAGGTAGGTGAAGAATGATTCATCAGTAAACATGAATCATTATTTACCTACCTTCAATAAAAAAATTTTTACCTGAAATTTATACCTGTACTGGACGATGGCTACGATGTCTGAGTTACGACAGAGGCCACGTAAGGAGTGAAAAAAGTGCGATACAGTAGCTGTGCCGCACATCATAGCCATCGTCCAGTGCAGGTATAAATTCCAGGTAAAATTTTTATCGAAGGTAGGTAAATAATGATTCATGTTTACTAATGTCTTACGCACAAATCTAAGGAAAAAAGAAATGGGAGGCAACAAATCTGTGTTAGGACTATTGACTGTACATGTACATTTCACTTTTTCACTGAGTGCCTTCCCATGGTGTCTTTGAATTTGCTTTTGCCATGGGCTTTCTAGAGGTGGAAGTGGATGGGAGGTGGGTAGAAGCTGATAGGTAGAAGATGCATTTTTAATGGTTAAGTGGCTCCCAACACCAGAGGAGGCATTATCTGGACTCTGAGAGTGCTTGGAAAGTGAAGGCTTCACGCAGACAGACACACAGCAGGTTTTTCACCGGAAGGGGACTATACTGCCAATGCAGTAAAATTTGGTGCCCCAACCCCTTCAAATGTGGTGCCCTGGAACTCGTTCTCCTTTTTGTTCCTCACCAGATCCAGGAGCTGGTGTACGTCCACAGCAAAATGATGATTGTGGATGATGAGGTGACCATCATCGGCTCGGCCAACATCAATGACCGCAGCCTCCTGGGCCGGCGGGACAGCGAGCTGGCCATTGTGGTGCACGACACGGACCGCGAGAAGAGCGTCATGGATGGCCGCCACTACTTGGCGGGCCGCTTCGCCGGCGCGCTGCGGCGCACCCTCTTCCGCGAGCACCTGGGCCTTCTTGAGAGTGACGGCAGCGCCAGCGGCATCGACATAAGGGACCCCGTCGCAGCGTCCTTCTACGATGGCGTCTGGCGGACGACGGCGCGTCGAAACTCGCAGATCTTCGAAAAGGTGAGCTGGTCTTCGACAGGCAGTGAGCAGTGGCCGTCAGTATCGTAGCTGGAAGCTCAATGCCGGGTCGTTAATCGATGATTTGCTGGGGCGTTAACTCTGAGAAATGGTGAATGTGTGTGAGCAAATGAGAAGGTCAGAGCAAGAACACATGGGACAGGTCTGTTGGCATGCGCGTGAAGCGCAGACAGTGATGTAGGAAGCTGTGAGTCCCATTACCAACTGATAGTTTATTCTTTGTTCGTCGGCTCTCCGGCTGCTTCTCCTGGACCATTTTCCTCTCTCTTTTCGCTCTGCTGCACCTTCTCGCTCACGGCGTGGAGGACAGGAAAGGGGTTTGGTGGTTGGTGCAATGGCTGTGCTGGTCTGTATTTTACATTCAATACCGGTGCTCCCTGTCCAAAATGAATCAGCTAGCTTGGAAATGATCGTGCTTATTAGCTATTACTGCATTATCGCAAAGCATAGAAACAACAAAGTGCAGCAGTTTGGGAGCAGTGAGTGGTTCTTAACACCCTAGAAGATTTAAACAAGCCAGACTCGTCATAAGTCGACTGTCATTTCTGGCTCCTGATGAGTTGAGTTTGTTTGTTTTCTGGCACCATGTGTCCAGTTTAAGGCATGTAGAGGTCGTCCAAAGTATTTTTTTCGGTTTGCCATCAGATTGCAGCATGTTACTAATTATCCATTTTAGTATCATTTCCGAAAAAAAATGTATCTGCTAGAGAGTTAAGTAACCACATTTATGATGACTATCATTATTTTTCTATGCAATACTGACAAAAACATACTTTACTTCATGAAAAGCTACAGATGCCACAATTCTCAAGGATTCCGATGAGCTTTTAAAATAAATTTTTGAAGTAAACTTCTCCGCTACATGCCGAAGACCACGCACACGTCTTTTTGAACGCAGGTGTTTCGCTGCATCCCGTCGGACAGCGTGCGCACTTTCGCGGGTTTACGTGAGTTCACCGCCGTCCCCGGCCTTGCTGAGAGCGATCCTGAACAGGCCCGTGCTGAATTGCGTGAAGTCAGAGGTCACCTGGTCGACATGCCCATGGACTTTCTCGCTGAGGAGACCCTCACGCCAGCATCAGGCACCAAAGAAGCACTCATGCCTGTTGCTCTGTGGACCTGAATGAGACGGTTGTTGGTCCTGGGTGCATGACTTATAAACATCAAAACATTTCTTTTGTCTTCCTTGTGCATAGTGCATGAAGACATGGCATCAGAAGATTGCGACCATTGACAATACCTGCTAGTTTGTGTTGCAGTGTCTGCTGGCAGCTTACACTGAGGGTGCCAGCCTGGTACACAAATATTTTTGTCAGGTTCAGGGAGAGTTTTGTATGTCAATTTTTATGAGGGCTGCAAATAAGTGAACTTTGAAACACAAGGCCACATATATCTGTTCATAACATACTTGGTGTGCTACACAGACAGGGCCATCTTCATATGTAGCAAATCTATAAGTTCAGCCCGTGTGGAAAGTCTGCTTTGGCTGAGCTCATGCGCCAGACCGACAATTACTGATGCCAGAAAAAAGAGTGGGGGCAGAGGTGGAAAAACCAGGTTGTCTGAACACAGAAGCACATTGCCAGGTAATTTGGTATAACAGAATCAGTCCAAATTTTTATACACTCCTTTTTACAAGTTCTCTGCTCTCTATGTCCCTCTAAGCAGTGAATGTTTGCTCAATATTCGAATTGCTTCTCTATGTTGTTGGGAAAACCTTCAAGAGCAGGTCATGAAAGGAATCTTTTGATGAGCATCCATCTATGCACATGTTATTACTTTATGAAGGCTTAACGAAAGAGGATGAACAGTCACAGCGAAACATTTATTGTTTATCATTTTCATCAGACATGCTTGTGAGGTTTGACTCGTTTGAGTTTCTTGTTGTACCTGTTGCTTAAAACTCTCCTGTCTTTCTGGAAGCCTTTAAATGTGCTCTGTGTGACCGAGTGCAGCACAAAAATGTGTAAATGCTTTTCATGATTGTAGGCAAGCATGTGTATGCATGCGTACTTCTGTGCAGTAACCTATGATGTGAGAAAAAGATGAAAGCTAAAATTTTGATATCTTTTCAGCATATGATCACCAGTTTACAGACCACGTTCTTTATGTTTAAATGATATAAAACTGCAGTCCAGGTTAATGCCATGAGTTTTGCTGCATTATTCAGGTGGTATACAATTGTTGGTGAAACCATGAGCAACTTCAACATTACTTTTCTTTGTTTTTCTCACAGCAGTTTTCGTGACGAAGCATTTTTGTCAACTGATACATTTGCCACTGAATGCGTTGACTGCATCTTGCTTCATTGATTGGGCATAATGCTGAAAATCTATTCCATTCAGTCTGCCAACTTCCAGTGGCCTCCATTGCACAGTTGGAGGCTACACTTATTAAGATGGTAGATGGAAAAGCAGACTATAATTATAAGCTTGTTGATCTCTGGTGTGATGCATGATCCATCTGGTAATGAAAGGCCTATAGTTAAAAACTATGGCTTGGCATTGGCAAGAAATATATATGTTATGGATGTGGCTGGCTGCAGAATAAACTTTTTCTTGCTAGTGTTAAACAGATTGATATAAAAAGTTACGGCCAACTTTGTCAGATATTGCAATGTCACTTTCTGATAGCATGCTGTCTGCAGATATGTCCTCAGCAGTGTGACCGAGTAAGTGAATTGTTTGTTCAAATAACCTTTGTTAAGCGAAGTTAATATTTTACGTCATAGCCTGTGAACATCATAAGGCTTGGGCTGTCAAAATAATTGTGGCACAGTTCTAGGCCATTGGTATTAGAGTCATCCTGGTAAGGTTAATAAGTTTCTCAGCGATTTAATACGTCTCGGGCACCACAGTATATAAGCAGCCTGGCATTCTGAGTGCCATGTACAGACTGAAGGCAGAAATATTTCATCTTTCATTCATAAGAAAGAATCCGAGAGAGAGAGCTGTAGCAGAAAATGTGGCAACATAAACAAACGTTGAGGTGACATGAGATGCTGTAATATGGCTAGACGTTTTGGCTCTTAGCAACCAAAGTTGAGATGGCAATTGCAACAATACTCATGTCAGCGCCTTGCAAGGGGACAAAATTTTACATTTGAATTGAGTTGTTCAGAAGTGATGTCCTTTAACAGTAACAGAATGGGGACATTAGGAATGATATACTTTGCCACAGCAGTGTGCTTCCTTTTTCGAGATTAATTGTTTAAGGAACTGAAACCTTTACAAGGTGGAGATTTCTTGTTTCTTCATTTACTGCTACTACTTATAACCCAACATCAAGTTAGTGAGGTCAAAGATAGTTTAGCAACACCTGAAACAGTGGAGTAGAGAACTTCTTTGTTAGTGGTGATGCTAATAGCTATTGAAACCCTGTGAAGCAACAGCTGCACACTCTGGATTGTGGTTGCAGAATCTTATTTCCATCTTTCTGGATGCTTCAGAAGCTATCCGAAATAGGAGTTGTTATGATGTCGACTAAAGGTAACGTTTTGGAGGCACAGTAGATCTGTATTTCTAAACGGAGTGTGCCAACATTTTAATTTATTCTTTCACCACTTGTCTCTTGTACCCAATTCTATTTTCGAGCAAAAATTTTGCTAAAGAAAGGCAGGCGTTTCATCTCACTTCTGAGATCTTCAGGGATGTACACTATTGGATATATGTGACATTTTCTGTGTTTTCGCTTCCTATTTTGAATTGTTGTTTTACTTGTTGTAGTCGTCTTGGCTGGGCAAGCCATCATTTGTATTTCCCTTTGTAATCATCGGTGGCACCACGATAACAAAGCGTTCGCACAGCAGCGTTAAACATTAAACGCAGCATATAATGCCTACTATTTTGTTTGCTACCCACCCAGCATTGCGACATTGACACACCAGCCTGCAGCATGGTGAGAAAATTGATGACATGAGGTAGCTGTTCATGCAGTTTGTTTTTATATAGGTGCTGACTTAACCATTATGCTTCTCATTTCACAAACGTTCCGTTTTGTGTGTTTTTTAAGTTCGGCATGTAGGCTTGGTGTTCACTGCATTTGTTAAATGTATTTCAGCATGACTGCTATCTTCTCCATGAGTCCTTTGTTGGTATCGCAGCGTTTTTTCCATTTCCCAGCTGAAAATTCGTATTGCGCCTGTCAACTCAACATTTAAGATTACTGCATCTTGACTAAACAATGAAGAGCACAGTAATAGTAAAACGTTTATGTGTAGAACCATTAGTTTGCTTCCTTTTCTACATCTGCTAACATTCCCGTTCTTATTTTCTCTTTTTTAGAAAGCTTTTGGAGTGAGTGGTCGTCGCGTTTTTTCAAGGCAGTAACCCGCAGCTTCATTGCTGCTTTATCACACTTGTGTTGGGCGAGTGTTTAAATCTTTAAAGCTTTCAGAAAGACAAGGACACAAAAGATTCTGGCATACAGTGTGCCTACTTACAACTGATTTCATTTCATGCGAGAAGTAAAAACTTATATTCTTGGCTTTTCACCTGCGCATGCTTACAAGGCTTCAACCACAGAGTGATGAACAATGAATTTTTATCGAGTAGCCGCGGAACTCAATCAAGGGTAAAACATCTCTTTATCCGACAGCAGAAATGAAGGAGCACTCATGCAGCCATCTCCAGCTCGCGCTATTTCCAAAGCTTTAACAATTTCTCGGGTGATTTTGCATTTGCTCTTAAAAAGAACTTAAAAAGAACTTCACGTTTGTGAAAAACAGGACGGCAGCCGCTCTTACTTTTGTACTTCAGACAATGAATACTCGTTTGCTCCCCTTTTCTGCTGACCACATTGTGGCCATGCTCACCTAATCCTTTCGTTAAAACATCTTACTGTCTGACCTACATAGCATTTGCCACATGTCAAAAGTACTTTATAGGCAACTCCTTCTTTGCACCTTATAAATGGCTTCTGGTGCCTGATTGTTCAGCCAGCCTTCCTCGTATTCTCTGAAATGCCTCATCTACATAGTGCACTCAACTTGTTCGGGGTAGAAAACAAAACGTTTACTTTCACCCTACTGCATGTTTTTCTCAGATTGTATGAAAGTCTGTGCTTATAAAGTATAACTGCAACTTTTCTTTTGTCTTTCTGGGCTTTTGCTGAATCTTGGCTTTTCTTTCTTTTTAACAAGTCCTTCGGCTATTGAAACCAGCATGTGCAGCGGATAACCTGCATCCTGCAGCCTTTTTGACTCTAAGGAGAGGCCCTTCTGTTGCATGTGGGCATGACTTTTTTACAGTTTTTAAGAATACTAAACAAGCTATGCTTCGTTTGATGAGTTTAAAATGCACAGAACTGAAAGGTAAAGGCATTTTTCCATCCCTGGGATGATAGATTTAGCTCATGCAGCTTTCTAAGAGCCTTATCAAGGAAACGTGTTGTGCTGTTTTGAGGAAGCTCATGCATGATGACAAGTGGTGATAAGCAGTGGGAAAACTTGTTTAAAACGCTTTTCACAGCCTCATCGAGTGTGATGGATGTGGTGTCTAAAGAGATAAAAAAATCCTCAACGAAACGAAAGGCCTTTAAAACACCTAAATCTTCAAGGCAGGCGGAAAGCTTTGTGCTACATTCAGCTAAAAAGAGATCACCTAAAATTTGAGCAATGATACACCCTATGCATATTCCTTGTTTTTGTAAAAGCCGGTCATTGCCCCACCTAACAATTGTCGAATTGAGGTAGGTACTTAAAAGCTCTAAAAAAAGTCCAGCACTCACACCCACTGAATTCTGGAAGGCAATGGGACCAGTGTTCTCAAGTTAAGAGCTAATGCGAAATCACCCGAGAAATTGTTGAAACTTTGGAAATAGCGCGAGCTGGGGATTGCGTAAGTGCTCCTTCAATTCTGCTGTCGGATAAAGGGATGTCTTATCTTTCATTGGGGCTTGAGGGCTTTTCAATAAGAATTCACCGTTCATCCTCTGTGGTTGAAGCCTTGTAAGCATGCGCAAGTGAAAAGCCAAGAGTATAAATTCTCGCTTCTCACATGAAATAATTTGTAAGTGAGCGCACTGTGTATTGGTCTCTTTGTGTGTACTTTTCGTTTCGAGTGCTTTCATGATCTAAACATAGTTTGTTTGCCATATGTTGCACAATGCTTTCTATGCAATTCTTTGCATTTGCCTTTATTTGCAAATTCTTTGCGCAACAGAAAATGTATATTGTACACTTTGACGAAGAATTTGGGTGCATTGACTCTGATAATCTCAGGTTGATGAACACTCGATTATGACTTCGTATTTATAGCTTGGCATCGTTGATTTAGTTATGAGTGGCTTGTTGCATTTTGTAGACTTGTTTTATTATGAGGAAGGGTAAACCACAAGCCTTTAGTGTCTTGTAGCATGCACACACACTAATTAAGGCATGGTGGCTACTTCTCTGTCACTGCAGACCATCTTTATTATAGCTAATATGTTTCCTCTACTAGATTACACTTTTGCTAAAAGTGAATAGCGTTTTTAATGATGAGTCTCTTGAAAGATATAGGGCTAGCTGAGACTGCATAGCTTTGCATGACACAACTCCTGTTTACTAGTCATCGATGAGAAATGCTGTCTTCAAGTGAACTTTTTGTGTCACTAAAGTGCTTTCACTGCTTTGCAGTTGCTTCGAAATGCTTTGCAAAGTGAGCCTGTAGCATGCAGATGCTTTTTTGATGAATTTATGAATGGTTACAATGGACCGTGCTCTTATGTGAAGAATGCCAGTGTTCGCAAGTGCCTGAGTCAAATCTTTGTTGTTGATGAATGTTGAGCTTTCATGCCTCTACAGCTATTTTGCTTCCATTGCTACTCTAGCATTGCAGAACTGGCTAGGGTCAGTGGATAAAATCCAGGTTTGAAAACTTCAGCTTTGCAAGATCACTCATGCTCAAAAGCAACAAATGTTGTATTTTTCTCAGTGGGGAATATCACTGCACACGATATGTTTTTGAATTTTTGAACAGATTTTTTTTTAATGTTCATACATGTCAGTAACTTTCATTGACTTAGGTTTTTTTAAAGAAAAGTGTGTCTGTCAACCATGAATTTTTGCCCAAGATAAAAATGTACACAAAGCAAAAAAAAATGAAACATAAGTGCAGATTGTCTTTCTAGTCTTAAGGAAACAAACTTAGACACTTGGTCTTGGAAAAAAAGTATGTACTACGATTATTCAATTTTTTCTATCTTCAATCCAGGTTATTTGCCAGTGAGAGCTGCACTAGGCACATCACTGCATCAGGCGAAAATTCAGGCTTCAGAATTCAATCAGATGTCTATCCCTGCCCAACAGCTTCAAGGCACTGCTGAAGTTTATGAGCGCATATTTGTTTCTCATTGTATACACATTTTAGTTGCTTTTTATTGAGTGTCACTTATAAAAGTGATAATTGTTTGGGTTAAGTAAAAATTGTGTTTGCTCTCTTTAAATGAAATAACTCTCACTGTCATAACAGGTTCATTTTTTTTATTGCATGCCGCACCTCAACACAAATGATTGGCGTTACATTTTGGACGAGAAAATTTTTACAGCGTAAGTGCGAAACTTTGTGGCTTGCAAGCTCTATATTGTGATGCCACTTGATGCAGAGCATTTGACTCAATTTTATGCTGTCATAATGTGTCCCTGGAAGTTATAGCATGAATATCAACTTAATTCCAAGGGCACGGTGCATTGTATTGTATTATGTGACAGACCGGAATGTTTGCCTGAATGCCACTGAAAAAAGACGCTGCCAGATTTGTTTGCATATGATGATGTCTTTAAAACCTTCACTGCTTTACCGGTGGCAATTTGTCTTCCTGACTCGTTATTTCTGTACAGTAGACACTGAAACTGTGTGCTGTGTTTCTCAAGAACAAGGCAGGCGGCAGCTACATACTACTGCGTCTGCCTCCTAAAAGGACTTTGATGTGCAAATTCAATGCATGTCAGTGCGCTTGAATACTGTATGACAACCGTAATTTGGCATGGTTAGTTTCTCAAAAGATATCCTCACCACCGCATTTTATTCCGCAGGCAGAACAGAGAATGTTCCCTGTTCAAAAATATCCGTGGCACTAAATAGCATGGACTTTTAAAACTGAACAGCACTGCACATTTTGTTTCATGTTTTTCCACAAAATAATGTATTGTGTTCACATTTGCATGAATTCATGCATGTCCCACATGGAGAAATGTTTGCTATTACACAGGGATGACACTTATTTTTTGCTTCTGTAGCCATGTTCATTGTGTCCTTAATTAAATGCAGCACAGAGCCTTTATGACTTCCTCAAATGTTGACTTAAAAGGGTCCATTTTCATGGTTACCATCTCGGTTTGTTGCTGTTGTCACTGTTGCTGACGTTGTTAACACACCGTTTTGAATTTTTCAGTGGTCTGTTAGGTGGATCTTTCTGGCAGCATAGTTTCTCATAGTGGCTTCACTTCTATAAGGTATAAACATGTCATTTGTATCGATATTGTGCGTCTTCCTGCATCTGAAAACATTATTTATGAAGCAACTGTTTTGTAGTACTCTACAAAGTCTCCTTTGTGATCTGTTTTTCATCGTATATGTTTTCATATTATGGCCTCCGTGAAAATAGCCATGTCATGACACTGCCCTCTGGCCATGTGAATCTTTCTGCTCTTGAGTGCTTTGGTATGTTTATATGAGTTTTCAGATTGTCATCTCGCTCCCTATCTCTACATGCTGAAATAAAAATACAAAAATAGCCGGCGCAGTATGTCATTGATATGGCACCGCAACTACGGTGCCTTTTCTGCATTAGCTACAGTTTATTGCTCACAAATCATTGGAGACCCTGGTGTCGGTGTGGCTAGCCGTATTCCATTATCCATGATTACTAAGCATCATTTAAGGACAGATGGATGATTTTAAAGAGCCAGAGAATTTGCATTGGCAGCTATTATTCAGCTGGTTCGTCTTGATAAGAGTACCCTGATATGAGGCCTTGATACATATGTAGAGTTTCAGTGTAATGTAATGCCAAACACAATAGGGGGGGGGAGACTGACTCGGAAATTCTGAAGAGATATAGGTCATGGTTTATGCTCTTGCTTGTAAAACACAATGGATTGGACCAGAATCAGTGTGGTTCATAGCAGGTTGTATTGCATGGAGCAATGAAGAGCATAGAGGCTTTTCTGAGTTTTTTTTAAGCCAGTTGGCGATCCACAACAAGAAAACATGCATGGTCTGAAAGAAGACACAGGAGGAGAGAAATGACAGAGACAATCGAGTGCTAAGACTACCAAGGTGACAACTTTGTGCCCGTGTCGGTCATTTGTCTGCTTCTGCGTCTTTGTTCAGATGACACATATGATTTTCATCTAACGCAGGCTTTTGCTTTTTAAGTTTTTCAGCAAACAGGTAGTCATGTCTAGAACGCTTGGAATGAGGCATTTTCTGTCTCCTTTACACTGCTTTCATTGATGCTCGTAGAGGTGCTGTGTTGAGTTTTTTATTTGAGTCACTGCTTCTTATACACAAATCGGTGCTTCACAATGACATGCGTACACAATTTGACCGCAGCAAATACAAAACAGTTTTTCCTCCAGTACAAGGCTGTCTTTTTGCTAACATGTCCTTAATCGTAATGTTGTTTTGTAAGTAATTTTGTTATGGCAACTTTTGAGTGTTATGCAGATCAGTATATTCTAAAAATTTTTATGTAAATCAGTGTTCATGAATTCAGTCTGCATGTTTAGAATGGCGAAAATTGAGAAATGGCTTTTAAAAACATTTTCTATACTGTATTTTTACTAACCCAAGTTATTCAACTTGAGATTTAGTGGGTGGCTTCCACATGGAAAACTGCATCCCAGCAGTCTCCACATCTAAAAGCTCCAACTCGAACCAGTAATCCACTTTGGTAAGCCACAGCGAGCTGCTCGCTGCCTACAGAGCGCTAGGCCTCCTAATTTGGTTATTTCGGACAATCAGATTATCTCGGTCCGCAATGTAAGGCAACCTAGCTCACACCTTCGACCACCATGTGCGGACAAGTGTCCTCACCTTGCGGTTCCCTTCCCTATAACACACATAGTAAGCCTGCCACCATCGCCCAAACCTTCCACCCATGCGCACCCCCTTGTCGGAGAACTGGGAAGCTGCGCTGCACAGCAACTGTATGACCAACGTTGCCTAGTGGAATGAGCCACGGCAGTGGCCCTCAGCATTGGAACCTTCCTCTAAGGGAGCCACATGCCCGTCTTGTGCAAATTTTTGTTTGCCTGTCTCAAGAAATGTTTTCACCACCACCACCAAGTTGTTCCGCAGCCATTGTTTTCAGCATAAACACAGGTGCTTGTGAAATGGCCGCGCACATCCCAGCTGAAAAAGTCCATTGGTTCCAATTTGAACCAATTAGATTTTCTCCCAGGGCTGCAGGGGATCATGCTGCCTTGTGCCAACATTTTACAAGAGACATTAAATTATGAGCACTGCATGGTGTCAAGGAAGTGAAGCCAAACAGTCGCAAAGCATCACACGGAAGGAACATCACCTCAATACATATCCACAGAACACTTTTTTTTGCTTCCGCTTTAATACTACATTTATGAAACCCTCATGCTGGAGCCAGTGGCGCTCGTCAGTTGAGCGAAATTATTTCATTTACTCACGCCCGCGGTGATGGTGAAATTGATGAAAACAATTCACCAGATAAAGTTGGTAATGTCTTTTTAACAAACACCTTAATTAGTTCACTGTTTTTTCTTAATAATGAGCAGTATACAAGCTATGAATTTGGACCGAATTGGAACACGCCATTGGACCTTCCAGATGGCTCTCTTTTTTGGCTGCAATGCTAGGCATTTTATATGGACAATCCTGTTGCAGGTATACCAATTGCTTGAAAGTGCACAATTGTGAATTTCATAATTGAGACGTCTAATTAGCACTCAGTTTCTTTTTTATGGGGACACTGGCCACTTGAAACGTCTGTAACTGATTGGAATGTCCAATTGGAATCTCAAGAACCAATCGGATTTATATCCAACTGGTTTTGGAACTTCTGAAATGGTTCCAAGATTCCAATTGTTGGCAGCTCTCCCAGTTGGAATCTTTTAAACGAATTGGATAATTCAACTGATCAACCGACTGGATTGCTGTGTCCAATTGAGTCCATCTGGAACCAACTGAAACAAGAACCCATTAGAATTCGCAATCGGTTCCTTTTTTTACTGCGATATGCTGCGGCCCCAAGTTCGTACTACATACGAGGTCCGAAGTCTACCTATAGTTCAGTGGTTAGCGCGTTCAGCTGCTGAGCCCGAGGACGCGGGCCCAATTTCGGCCGCGGACAGCTGTGTTTCGTTAAATAATAATAATAATAATAATTGGTTTTGGGGGAAAGGAAATGGCGCAGTATCTGTCTCATATATCGCTGCACACCTGAACCGCGCCGTAGGGGAAGGGATAGAGGAGGGAGTGAAAGAAAAACCAAATTCAAAACACGTCCGCGTTCTGTGTGCGTTGCCCGCGCACGTCAAACAAACAGGGGTAGACAAAATTAAGCCGAGCCATCCACTACGTCACCTTTCTATCACCCACTCCATCCCTCTCTTGCTACGCGGTTGAGGTGTCCACCGACAAGTGACAGTTATTGCGCCCATTGCTTTCCTCATAACCATTCTTGACATCCGCATGTGTCGATGTAATGGCTCAGAAATGAAACCTAGGCGGGCGAAGTGTATCTGAAGCCCTGCACTACGGCGCTTCTTTCTATTTTCCTTCCTTCGCTCGATATCCTTCCTCGTGAAAATTAAAATTAATTCGTACCTGGATTCGACAGCCGCTTTTCGTTGGAGGCTAAAAGCAAAAGCTGTACGTGTGCTGGGCGATGTCAGTGAGCGTTAAAAATCCCCTGGCGGTCGGATATATTCTGCATACTACGGCTCCTCTACCTCTATTTTTTCTGCCACACTCACCTTCCTCTCTTCCCTATGGGTGCATTGTGTACCCATAATCCACCTATATGGATTATAGGTGGATTATGCAATGTACGGTTATGTAATGCAATGGAGCATTATGTACGGTTCAGCAAGACCGTCCTGTCTAAAAATATTAGACCCATGGATACATAACTCAGAAGCGCGCCTCTCGTGCGGGGCATAAGGACATCTACCATAGCCAGCCTCTATATATGTAGAAACAAATGAACCCCCGCTTTAAATTAAAATAACCACTCTGGCTTGTGCATATACCTTTAAAGTAGGATCTTTACCAAGACAAATAGGTTATGCAGATGTAACGAAATGTCCGTCTGGAATAACATTCGACAACAAAACTCAAGCTACCAGGCCACACTGGTCGTGCGATTTGCAGTGTGTGCCAGAATCTCGGCGTTCCGGACACATTACCTGATATTGCCCGAATACGGGATCCACTACCTCCATGGCACAATTTTCCTGCACTCGATGATTTCACTCTTACACAGAGTCGTAAAAAACAAACCTCGCAACAACTTCGCGTATAGAGTAATTCCTTACACTCGAGGAAAAATACGGTGGCTTCACTGACTCTAGCAGTGATGGTCCAAACACGGATGTTTATTTTGGAAACGCAGTGCTACGAGTGAATAGGGAAGAAACAGTCAGACTTCTACAGTGTACATCCATTTTTACTACCGAACGTTACGTAATATGTGCAGCCGTAGAGGGAATAGTGAGCGAGCACCTCACAAACAGCATTATTATCTACTCAGTCTCGCAAAGAGTACTGGCATCTCTACACTAAATAAATGCAATCGCTCCGCTACTTGGTGACATCATACACGCTGTAATAACGGCCACTGCTCAAGGAAAAAACTCAAAACTCTGCTGGGTCCCGAGTCATGTGGGAATAAAATGCAACAAGAGATGAGACTTGTGCGCTGCTCAAGCTCACGGCAAGCAAATAAAAAGTAAATATGCTCTTCAAAGATATCATCAACTTAGTACACCGTAAATTAAGAAAAATGATAATCTGCTTGGAACGATGAAGTAACAGACCACAGTTGACAAAGCCAGTTTTAGGTGAATGGAAGTCTACACCAGGAACGTTTGAGGGAAGTGACATTCTGCAGTCTTCGTACGCGGCAAGCATGCCTTGCACATAACTTAACACAGGCAAAGCAATGCAAGCCACTATGTGTATCATGTTGAGATGAGCTAACAGTTAACCATTCTTTAATTTCGTGCAGGAAACAGAAAGAACAAAGGAAAACATTATTCTATGTTTCATAATGAACACATATCATTCCATCTTGCTCAAAATCACCTTGTTGATTTGTCCTGTATTTTAGGTTTTTAAAGGAAGCAAATGTCGTAAAGTTTAGCTAGAAACATTATAGTCAAATAAATAAACTAATAGACTTTAAACTCAACTCATGTTTGGGGCATGGTATAGCCTCAATTGCTTATGTGCTATAAAACTCAACACGCACGCATCACCTAATTGAAATGAGATTATCATTCTTCGCTGAAATGTGCATTACAACGTGTCGAAGAAGCACTAGTGGTCATTCCTCTGGCATGAGTACTACTCGCTATATTACTTTTTATTGGCGGCGCTCATTTAGTCGATTCTAATAAATTTCAAAATTTTTTCTTGGTTCCCATACGTTTCCGAGCCTGGAACGTGATACCTTTTGTATACGGAAACCTGATTAAAATCCTGCAGAGAAAAAATTCAAATAATTTACGACTTCGTTCCTGCTCTACCAATAGAATCTGACCTTGCCGCAATTGTTCAGTGTTAATCTTGTACCTGGCCCTGGTGGTGACGTTCTTTGCAGTTGAGCATGGGAGACTGATAATGTGTGGTTTGTTCTGCACTTTCATATTTTACAAGATGATACAAAAAAAATCGCCCTTCACAATCGGGCACACAACGAGCTAATAAATAGTCAAATAAAGTTATTTCGTTTAGCAATAAAAGCGCTGAAATTCTTCGAAGAATTCCAGTGAGGAATGAAGGTATGATGAAGTCGCCACTGTATGGCATTGTGCTAATTTCCGCAAAAATCCAACGAAATTTTTATTAGAACGTGTTCTTTCTTTGCGAAGAAAAATTGATTATCGTTTAACTCCGGTTAAACCTGTGTGTACGCGATAGCTTCATACAAATGGTTACACGTGGTAAAGCTCTTTATTCAGCAGAAGGTGTTTCCTTGGTTATAGTTATGAAGAAACTGCGGTGATCAATGAAGTAGTTCGTAGCTACTGCGCATGCGCGACGCGCGAAGCGAGGCTGCGGAGGCGGCAGCGGCGCAGCTCTGACGTCACACGCGGCGCACCTGTTGTTCGGCGCATGCGCATTAGTGAAGCTATCGCTTCAAAACACACTTCGTAACTTATAAGGTGCCTGTCGTGCTTTACGCAAAAAGCTGCGACATAGAAACGTAGCTGCGAATGATAGTTTGCGTGTCAGCCATTCCTGACAGAAACTCGGCGGCGTTGTAGGGCCTCGGGTCAACGCAGCTGAGCGGGTTGCATTCACTGAACTCGAGCACTTGCTAAGCGACGAAAATGTGAGAGATATCGGCACCATTGTAGCCTTGGCTACAATCGCACCGACCGCCAGAGCAAAGTGCAAAGCAGGATGCGATAAGAGCCCGCATTCAGGGGGCGTAAAGGTCAATTCTTGCAGCTCGTCAAGCAGCGAGCGGAGGCAGTGAGTGATGGCTCCTGGAAGCGTCGCATACACCCTGGTCGGATTCTCCGCAGAACTCGACTGGAGGCCCCTTCTCTTCGTGAAGCCCCTTCCACCGCACAGGGTCTGCGACGCCTGTGGTCTGGTGCGCAAGTGGACCGCCTTGCTTCCGTGCAGGCACACACTGTGCGAGTCTTGCTACGAGCTGAGCACTCGTGACAGCACCCGCGTATGTCCGCTGGATGGTCAACAGTGCGAGGAAGAAGATGTCGACCTGAGGGAGTTTCCTGCTGCCGAGGTTCTTAAGAGAGAGGTAAGTGTCGGGGACAAGGAGGTAGCTCCATTCTGGTGTTTAATTTATTAAGAACTTCGGCCTATAAAACATATCGCCGCCACCTAAGGAATCCGATGCTACCCGACACCCGCCAAAAACCACACTAAAATCCGCTACGCTGTTTGCTCGAATGCGTTTCATGCTTAACCTCATCTCGACGTGGAAATATGCTGAAATTTTCGCTCTCCTAAACTTCGTGTTTTTTTTTCTTCTCTCAGAGCCGCACTGACGTGTGGGCATGCAAGTAGCGTGCAGCCTTCAAGATGATTTGAGTAAGGTGGTCATTGTTATCGCGCTGCCGCTCTTTTTTAACGCTGGGCAAATCCGCGAATTACGCTCAATTTAATAGATTCGTTTTGCACTTTCCCTATTTGGCAAAAAAAATCGCATTTTTTTAACCCTTACTAGCTCAGCGAAGATGAGAGGAAAAAAAAAACCTTATCGCTTGTTGCATAGATTGCCAAATCCAGCGAAATCTAGCGCGAACATTGAGAGTTTTCAAACTTCGCCTTCTCTCCGCGCATTAATGAAGCATTTCCTTTACGGCCTTCCGGCTGTCCCCACTCGGCTCCTTGTAGCGAATACTATTGGCGTTTCGAAGCCCGCTTGGCGGCGTCGTTAGGCGGCACTTGCATAGCAACGACGTGAGAGGTTGTGCAGAGTGCAAAACGCTTGTCCAGAACACGTATTGGGCGTGTTTCGGGCTGTACACGCCAAATCTAGTGATAACATTTGCTTAAAAATCAGATCATCAATCAATCAAATCAGTTTTATTCAAACATCCTGAGATGCTTAGGGCCACGGACAAAAAGCCAAAAGTGGCTTGACGAGGCCCGTGCTCCTTACAAGGCATACAGTGGAAAACGCGGAATGTATGAAATACAGTTAGTGAAATACAGGCAGTGATGCATGAAATACAGGCAGTGAATAGCAAAAAACGCAGCTACCCACAAGGCAGAAAGGTGTACAAAAGAAACGAAAAATGCAGATAACAAAAGGCAAACAAACTTGAGGTTTCCGGATCATGAAAAAATGTAGTGTACAGAAAGTGAAAGGATGTAAGCATGGGAAGTTAAACTCATGGCATTGCATCGTCATTTGTTGCCTTCCTGGTCGCAGCTGCTTTGAGAGCTGCGGTGCACATAGTTCGGTCGTTTCATAGACGTGTGTTTTGCCCTCTGTACGACGCGTGCGGCTCGGGATGAGTGTATGACTTCGTCACGTGACTGATGGAATGGATGGTCGTGCAGCCTGGCAGCGGAAAGTACACAGTAGAGAGATTTCGCATAGCGGAGACGTACACAGGTTTACCGGACGCCAACTGCGCACGAGCAATGACATGGGTGGAACCGGGTGGGAACATTGAGCTTGCGCAGCCGGCGTCCGGCAAGGCGATATGCATCCATTCATTAGTCAGATGCAAGTGAAGACAACAATGAGGCTAATTCGTGAATGCGAAATCAAATGAAGTGCGTTAACTAAGATGTTTTCCCCTCTGCTTTCGACAAATTACCAACGCGTACATCACGAAACTATTATTCGTTCGGTACTAGCCGCATCCCTCTGTGACCACTGGTTCGCCTGTCACGGCAATCCAAAGGTCACCTCTCACTACGGTTTCGAGGACCAAAGGTCGTCTGTATGAATCCCTCACACAAACCAGGGTTCAAGTCGACTAAAAAACTTTGTGCGCCGAATGTGTCGATGCGTTTGCCACAATCCGAAACCTCTGCGCCAAACGAGTGGGCGAAACTTTTGTCACCAATGGCGACCCCAAGTGGCGCCCGTCTCGGCACCCGCTCAGATCGTATATATATATATATATATATATATATATATATATATATATATATATATATATATATATATATATATATATATATATATATATATATATATATATATATATATATATATATCAGAACGCCAGCGTAGGCGTTGTACCTGATACCCGGGGCATATTAGCGCGCGCCAATCCTTTAACTCTCTGACTTTCAGCACGCGGCACCGAGCGTGGTTCGGCTTGAGCCACTAGGCAGACCCGCGCACTTTCCTTTTCTTTCTTCCTATCAGCAGCAGGAGCAGGCGAGCAGGAGCAGGCAGGAGTTGCTTGACAGTTTAGGGAAGGAACTACCCCCGACAACGCGGGGAAAAAAACTATCCGCTTTCATCTGCCACTTTTGCTTTTTCGCGTTAGCACGTTCATAAGAATCGTCTGACGCCATTGGCAGGAAGGCGGGGTACTTTAACGGGGAAAAGCCGCTTTTTCTTTGTTTCCGACTATAGTGCGTCTCCGCTACGCTAAATCTCTGTAGTTTTAGCGTATACGTTTAGCCCTAAGACAATACACGGCAACACGTTACCGCCGCTCCGTAACTGGTCTTGGCTAGCCGTATTTTGCGTACGATAGCATTTACCGTGTATAGCATACGGTGGTGCTAACACTCGCTGATGTCCAATAAATGGCTCTTGTAGCGAAAGGAAAGAAAAAATTGGAGAGAACACTTAAGCGGCACCTTACGGGTATTTAAATTGATCAATTACTCTAAATGTTCTTAACTAGCCTCATCAAGCATTAGCTTTAAATTCTGAGTATTTTGACACCTTTGAACCCCCTTTTACCTTTCTTCGTTTATTTATTTAATCGATTAATTACAATGACTTCATTAACTCGTCATCGCCTATCACACATCAATCAATCATCAATAACTAGAACCACAAATTACCATGATACTTTTTTTCACGCAGCCCCCGATTATGTTCTACTCGCGATGCCGACTATGCTGACGGCTTTTCGACCGATCGAGCTGTAACGCTGTCGCCTAAAAAAAGGAGGGGAGGGGGGGCTCTACTGTAGAGGAGCGCACCAAGCGATAGGGTGTATGGTATGTAGAGTTAAACGTCGTGACGTTACACATTCGTTACCGAGGCACGCAGTACTGGACCGAGTTTTCGCATATACAGCAGGTGTATAACTAACGAAAAGACCGCCACGGCTTCTCTGAATCTTGCAGAAGTTGTTAAAACATTTAGAAAAATGCAGCGTGTTTTGCTTTCGCAGGTGCAGTGTTGGAACGAAGGAAGCGGCTGTAGGACAGTGCTGCCTGCCACGCAAATCAACCAGCACTTTCGTCGTGAATGTCGGCAGCACAGCATTCTCTGCCCAAAGTGTTCGGCCAGAGTTCTCTGCACCGATGTGTGTGCGCACTTGGAGTCGGAGTGCTGCGCTACAACTCCGACGCCTGCCGGATCGGAAATCCAACGGGATTCAGGCCGCAAGGAGGAGACGGCGCTGCTGACATCCGCCATGCAATCCTTAGGAGCGCAGGCCGGTGAACTGAAGGCGCTTATGGAGCGGGTGCTCGTCGCAACTGGCGCCAATGGCGACCGACTCAACGAAGTAGTTCACGGGGTGAACAGCTGCCAAGAAGCACTGAGAGAGGAACTGAGACTGGGCATGAGTAATGTGAAGGACACTTTAAGCAAAGAAGGGGTACAAGCCAGAACAGAGCATCGTGACTCCGTGAAAAAATGCTCGGATGAAATAGCCGCGCTGTTCAGCTGCAACGAAACACTGACAGAAGAACTCAGACTGGGCATTAGTAGCGTGCAGGAGACGGTGAGGCAAGAAGGTGTACGAGGGAGAACAGAGCATCGCGAGTCTTTGAAAAAATGCTCCGATGAATTAGCCACGTTCAGAGAGGACACGAAAGGCCGTTTAATTGCTAGCAATGAGACTATGAACGCCATTGCCAACTGCACACATTCGATAGAAAAGCTACTTGAACGCGAGCTGACAGAAAAGGCCAGAGGAAAGCGTGTCTGCGGCACACAGGTTGCAGGAGGCGCCGAGGGGGCCACGGCACAAGCGGGAGGAAGCAGCAGTGCAATGGGCCGCATGCAGAAAGCAGTTCCCAAACAACCTCACCTACAGGCATCGGTGTGCGAGTTTGTCGTCAAAGGTGTCCGGTCACTCGAAGAAAAAGCAATGAGGTGTCTTTCGTCTAAATATGAGAGCGAGCGGGTGTACCTCCGAGGCTACTGCATGTCCCCCGGTGTCTTGTTCAACCGGGATCGAAGTATTGTACTGCGTGCACTCTTCCTCCTGCACAAGGGTGACATGGAAGACGCTGTTCAGGTGCCGTTCGAGCAAAGAGTGATAATTCGCGTCGTGCATCCAAAGGGAGAAAAAGAGCGAGTGATCGCAGACGAGATAATGCCTGGCAATTTTTCTATTCGAAGGACACACGCTCGAAGTGTACTAGAATGTATTTCTAACGACCATGTTTTACTCGCTGAGCTCATCTCCGATGGTTTCGTGCAAGACGACCAGCTTCGGATAAAGTACGTGATTGGGACGTGATTCGACCATGAATGGGAGTTGCAGACATCACAGCTTCGACTGTACCAAGCCCATACATACAGTGGTTCTTTTTAAGTGTTGTTTTCAAACCGCCACTGTTGTTGAATGCTTCGCGCCCAGCTTTCCTATTGTCTTGATTCTCTGCGCACTTCCCCTTTCCTCCTAAATTACTTAAAAGACACAATGTGTTTTAGAACTTCTGTTTGATTCAATCTGCATATCTAAAATCTAAAACTGGTATTCAATTGAAGCAGATATATTTTTAGTCTAGCTGAGAGTGTTGCAAATTCCTCACGTTCCCCAGTTAATGCTTCGCTTGCGAATATTGCCATGCTCCGTGAAACTCAGCAGGGATTCTCAAACGCAAGAGGCCACATTGTTCACTCTTTTCATAGCGCTTCTATCACGGAAGGTCCCGTAGTAATTCCTGTTTTATTTGATGCTGTCTTCTTCGTTTGCTTTTTCGAAGAACATTTTGAGGGCATGGATAACAGCCTCCTGCCTTTGCCTGCAAGTATGCAGTGCAGACTATGACTTTCTGGCCATGAAGTGTGTGCAACTAAATTCTTGGACGCTGCACAATAATCGAGCTGAGCTGCGACATCTGCCCTGTCCAGGTACGATGGGATCCCACAGCAGCCCATACGATTGATATAGAGCACCTTCTCGCATTTTTTTAGTTCGAAAGCACTGTTCCGAAGGGTCAGCCTCAAGGAAGATCTTGGGATGTTTGCATACTTGCGGTGTTTATGCATCTGTGCCAAGTGAAAGTAATAAATAAAAACAAATCAAATCAGTATCCGCGAATCCGAGTCGAACACGCTGCGAAACGAACAGATCAGCTTCGCAGGCCGCTGCGAGAGATCCCTGCACACTATCGCTTTTTTTAACATTGTATTTATTAAAGTGAAGCAATGTTCTATGCACATGAACTGTGTACAAACCATGAAGAAAACAATCGAAAATCATCACAATGCACAATACCACGCACCTAAACCAAGTCACGAGAAAAGACTCAACACGGGCGCGCATCACTACTGCATCATAATGCGGCACACCGAAGCAACGGTTCACTAGAAAAAGGGCACTCAAGAGAAGAGAACTGTAGGAGTGGTTGCCACTCTGGTTCAAACACGGTTTGGGCATGCAGACAATCATTCTGCTGAAGTGGACTTTCGAAGAAGTAACAGATTCACAATGTCGGTTCATCATGAGCGTTTTCCAGAGGCTGTGTAGTCCAATCAGAAACACCACGTCTAAGAGTTCCGCAGCCGAACACGCCTCGGTTGTTGTTATCCTCACACAATTGCGCATGCCCACACAGGGTGACTGGCCAAGAATTAGGGAGCACAGATAGTTTTTCACATTAGTCTTTTCTTGGACGAAAATAAAGTGGATGCTGACGAAGGAAGAAGTGAACAAAGAAACAGCGAAATTAAACGGGAATGCATAAAAATGCAACACACTATCACACTATGCTTTGCACATCGTCGTCTTCGTGCACTAATACGGCTATTCGCGCTTTCAACTAGGTGGCGGTAGTGACAGAGTTGCGCTCTGAATGCTTTGGCGTGGGTAAATTTGTGACATAAACACGGCACTAAAGCCATACGCTTTGGCAGTGAGAACACTGCTGCAGAGACGCGGCACTGGAGCATAGGCCGCCGGCCTAGATTGGGTGAACTGACTGACGATGAAAAAGTTGAAGACGTGCATAACTGGCTCCCTGGGTCAGTGGACACCTCAATCACGCTTTCAGGTACTTTGCGGTGGTGTTCATTTGCAAAAAACTGTGCCTTCGCACAATATTCCGTGCATAGTAGCACTAAAGCGCCATGAATTTTTTATCCTCAATGCGTAGCTTGATAATAGGGACGACCCATCCTGCTACCCACGTGGTCATGCATATTGAGAGTACTTTATTATGTATACAATATCTTCTCAAGCAATTGTCCTACCATGCGCTTTGTTTGAAAGTGCGTCCTGTGACGGACAATCGTAATGGAAGAGTGGAAATTTGCTAGCGCAAATAAATTCTACTTTCATGAAGTGTTCACAGAGATGGCTATTTGAGCTGTTTTAGCCTAATTAAACGTGGCAGTCGCCATTAAAGTGGTGCAATCGATAAATATACGGCGTCCACATGATGATATGATAGAAGTTAATGGAGATGAAATTTGTCTTGAAGCATGAGTGTCAAATATTTGGCTCCATTTCAGCAATGCAAATTTTTAGGTGTTTTTTTCATGTATACGCGGCTATCTTGCGCAGCGCCCTCTGGGAGTTTATAGAGACACCCTGGTTGGCGTCGCTCCCGGCGCCGCTGCCAGTGCAAAACTGTGGCAGACCACAAGAAGCGTAGCGTCGAAGGCGCGCACATTTATGCGCACTTAACAGGCAACTGCACGAGAGCGATTTTTTTCTAAGGCGACGAGGTGACGCGTCAGCAAAACATTTGAAGAAATTTCACGCCCCAGCGATGCACGGCAGCGCGAGAAATTCCCTCTGCGTAAATGGCGATCCAGGGCACACTCAGCGGTGATGAGTGCGCGCTTGGGGTTTCAACTCTTCGAAAACTTTCATTTCGGTTAGTCCCGCACTTGGTAAGAATAAAAAATTGCCCTTTGTGTCATCTGTGTTGGTGCTACCCTGTATGTTCGTTACGCTTTCGATAGTAGTTTTCTATGTATTGCGTATTTGTATGTATTTTGTGTATTATGTATCGCCCTCTCTCAGTATGTAGTACCCTCTTTCGAGAGCCTTTATGAGTACTTCCAGTAGAGTAGAACATAAACAAAGGAGCAACGGCAGCACTGAGGTCAAGTGTGATCTTAGAAACGCATGGTTATTTTACGAAAACACGTAATGGCGACAGAAGTCCTTCATTTGCATAACGAGTTCGCTTACCCTCTTTAAAGCTGAACAAATGATGGAAACGAGGAAAAATGTTTGTACCAATGCACACCTTGTGTTTAGTTTTTCGGGAGAATCTCTTGATTTTAATGAGAAAATGTCATTTTTTGCGCAGATGTACACTGCAGTCCATCGAAAAACAAATAGTTCAATTCAACCGACTGATCGATGAAACATGACCTATGCACGACTAGCTGTGTTACCAGCTTAAAGCGGCGTACAAGTAGTGTTTCTAAAAAAGTTTTAAAAGTTTCCCTGAGCTCCTGTACCCTTCCATGTCTACAACGGGATGATTACGCGAACATTCGTTAAATTCCTGCTGAGAAGTCCATCAGAGTGTTTTTTCCCGCCTGAACACATGGCACAGCCACCCGCTTCTAACTTGTTCTAAGTGATCATCTTGCTTCTATAGAGATTTAAGTACTGCATGCGATAGTGAGTGCGAGACATGTTCTTATGTGCAATTTTCTCACGTACTTTTTGTTTTGTTTTTTTCGCGGCGAAGCGCATATGTGAAAGTATGTCGCTGACACAGATGGGTGAGAATTCTACGCCGAACAATTTAATACACAAATACAGGTTCCTCATTGACAGGGAAAATTTTCTTTTTTTCGAAAGCAAGGTGGCCTTGGATATGAGAACCTAGAAAAATCCAACGCAATTTTGATTCGAAGGCGTTCTTTGTTTAGCATGAAGGAATGCTTCCTAACTTACGAATTAGCACTGTGCTTCTACGGAAAAAGCTGCGCCACCGAAATTTAGTTCGCGTATCAGCATTTCCGAGAGGAATTCGTTGACCATATATGGGGGTTCTGGCCGACGCAGCTAAGTGTACTGCTTTCGCCACATGTGCGCACCTGTTCAAGTGACGGAAATGTGGCAGATATTGGCATGATTGTAGCCTTTCTACAATCGCGCCAACTACCGGAACAAAGCGCAGAGCAGGAGCGATAAGAGCCCGCATTCAGGGGGCGTAACAAGCAGCGAGCGGAGGCAGTGAGCGATGGCTCCTGGAAGCGTCGCATACACCCTGGTCGGATTCTCCGCAGAACTCGACTGGAGGCCCCTTCTCTTCGTGAAGCCCCTTCCACCGCACAGGGTCTGTGATGCCTGTGGTCTGGTGCGCAAGTGGACCGCCTTGCTTCCGTGCCGGCACACACTGTGCGAGTCTTGCTACGAGCTGAGCATTCGTGACAGCACCCGCGTATGTCCGCTGGATGGTCAACAGTGCGAGGAAGAAGATGTCGACCTGAGGGAGTTTCCTGCTGGCGAAGTTCTTAAGAGAGAGGTAAGCGTGGTGGACAAGGAGGTAGCTCCATTCTGGTGTTTAATTTATTAGAAAGTTTGCTCCCCAATAAATATCCCCGCCACCCAAGGGATCTCGCCAATACCGGTAGTAGGAGCAGACGCAGCGATCGGACGCGTTGCACATCGGCTCCGTCGATTTTCGACTGGAACCGCGGCAATCTGGTGTAACACCTATCAAACCTGTGCGACTGCATCTGTGAAGTCAGCAGGATCCTGGAGACACCGATCTGACCCAGGTACGCCCAATTTTCGGCCATTTCGAGCAACCCTCCGCATCACCACGTAGCGGTCGAGCTAAGCCTAACGGCTTCGGCTCCCCCGCCGCTGGCTGCGGAGACGCCCGCCGGTCAACCGCTCAACATGGCTCTGCCTGAACAACGCGGATACGACCCCACGACTCTGTCGTGGTCGTCTGTCCCTGCAAGCCAACCAGAGGATGGCCCATCCACCATTTCGGCGCAGCAAGCTGCCCTTTTTCAAGTCGTTGAAAGCCGGCGACGCCGCCGGCAGAACGCACGAGGAGCTGCAACGCCCAAGACTCCTCTCGACAAATCAGCAACGGGAGACGCTCGCGCTCCGTCTTCTAAAGGTCCACAAAAGTCATTTTCACCAGTCTCCAAGTGGACGCCGAAGCCGACGGTCAGGATGAACCCTGACGATTACGTGATCGTGCTGCGGCCACGCAGTACGGTCGCCCTCAAGACAGCATTCCAGCAAGGTGAGCTCGGCGCTGCCATTTCGGAACTCATCGGCAGACAGCATATGAATGCGATTACAATTTCTCCCAATTGGGAGCAAAACATTATCGTCTGCGGCACGCAGAACCCCGAGGTAGCTCAAAAGCTTCTGACGGACATCCAAATTACAACCAGCAAAGGATCGCTCCCGCTTCACGGACACCTCAAGCTCACCGGTGATGTGTGTCGTGGTGTGATTTCTGTGCATAACCTTGAAACCAGCGAATCCTTGAAACATAGTGTGCAGTGGCGCGGTGGTGATTTAGTCCATGTGCGCAAGCTGGGAAAATCGAATGTAGCTGTGTTGACTTTCGAGGGACGCAGCGTTCCGCGTTACGTCCATTATAATGCAGAACTGACTCCCGTCAAGGAGTATAAAAAAACGGTGCCAGCGTGCTACCGTTGCGGCACACTGGGGCACCGGGTGGACAACTGTCCCACCCCGGTCAAGGAAAGATGCGGCCTTTGTGGTCAAAACGTGGGGCTTGGTACTGAGGGGATGGCCCCCCACGTCTGCAACCCTATGTGCTTAATCTGCGGGGGCCCGCACCTCACCAGCTCCCGCGAATGCACCGCCAAATTCATCAAGCTGCCGCAGCCAGGGCCCAGGACGCCATCCAAGGGAGCCAATTCCGGCGCTACACGGGGAGGGCGGCAGCAAAACAACCTGAAGACGCCACGACGTGGCGTGATGCCTCCCCCAGGCAAGACAGCAACGGTAACGCCACCACCCGGAGCAGCGGAGTTCCCAGCTCTCGGCGCTTCACCTGGCGGAGCCGCCTGCAACCAACCCAAGGTAGGCAGCTGGGCGAGGGTCGCCTCCTCTTCTTCCCCTCCTCCCTCCTCCCCCACCAGCACCGCCGAGACGCAAGAACTCAAGCGCGAGCTCGCCCTCTTGCGAGCTCAAAACGAAAAACTAGCCAGCGAGCTTAACTCGCTCAAAGCCAAATTCCCTACTCAGCCCGCGTCGAGCGAAGAGGAAGAAAATATCACAGACAGGGAGATTCCTACTAATGTGGAGAGTCGCGCCGCGGCCCTGGAGAGCCGGGTGACCGCAATTGAAACACAATTGGCTGACCTCCCCCAAATTATCCACGATACCATTGCGCGTCAGGTGGAGAGTGTCATCGCACAGGTGACCCAAGCAGTAACTCACATTATCCAAAAATGGATAAAAGACAATCCGCGCGTCCTTAAACGCGTAGGGCCCATCAGGGACGATAACCGCCCCTCCAAATTCAACAGAGTTATTCCCGATGAATTTGACTTCTCGGAAGACTCCTCCACGTCTGCGCCGGGCACTAGCGGACTGGGGAGTCTTAACAACGTAACCCCACCCTCTGCCTCCGACCATGGCCCCCAACCCTAAGTCGCGAGCAAGAGCAACTCAGCCGCTTACAATAACGCAGTGGAACTGCCGAGGTCTCAAGAACCGCACGAAGCGGACTCATCTGCGCATCTATCTTGAGACCTTTGAGTTTCTCGTCGCCGTGGTTGCCCTTCAGGAACCCGGCGCCGGTGCCAAACTCACAAACTACACTACATTTCAACACAACCCGCAGACATGTATACTTGTTCACAAGCAGTATACTGCGCAGGAAGTCACGCTCCCCACAACACCGCCTTTCCCATACACGATGGTGTCCGTGCTGCCCCTAAAGCGGTCTGACCCACCTGTACACATTCTAAACATTTACTGCCCACCTAAACTTAAGAACGTCACGTTCAATGAAATTTTCACCCAAGCAATGCAGGTGGCGGGAAGGGATCCCCTTCTGATCGTCGGCGACTTCAACGCCCCGAGCAGGCTATGGGGGTACCCCCGGGAGGACAGACGTGGGCGGAAGCTTGCGGAACTTCTTTCCACACTTGGACTTACTTTACACACTGATCCCGCCAACCCAACACGAGTCGGAAATTCGATTCAACGAGATACTTGCCCGGACCTCACATTTACACGCAACATACGCCATGCCGACTGGCTGAATACAGAGGACACTCTGGGTAGTGATCACTGTATAATCAACACCACCATTTACATGCGTCCCCTGAAACGCCCACTAACACAAGCTCGTGTACCGGACTGGACGACTTTCCGCACATCTCTACCTATCGTAGATCCCCTCCAGTCGGGATACGACGCATGGTCCAAATCGCTCACGTCTACACTCACGCAACACGAGAAGCAGATACAGCTCACAGAAACACAAACGGACGTGGACAACCACTTGCTCCACCTTTGGGAGGCCCGCCGCAGCCTCACCAAACGATGGAAGAAACAGAAACATAACAGACGCCTAAAGAAACGCATCCTCGAACTCACACAACAAGCAGCGGAATATGCTACTCAGCTAGCCGACACTAACTGGGTGGACCGGTGCAACGCGGCTGCGCGCCAGATGTCTGGCCGCAACACGTGGCGCCTATTCCGCGCTCTCATCGATCCAATACAAACACGCACGGAAACCCAACGCCACTTACATAGGGCATTGCACAACTTTACAGGAACGACAACACAGCTAGCGCACACGCTCAGGGATCGATACCTTTGTACCACTAAGGACCCCCGGCAGGCGGCGTACTCGTATGCAGGCGAAGAGAACGCGGAGCTGGACAAGCCGTTCCAGCTCCACGACCTCCGGGCGGCCTTAAGCAAGATGAAGCGGGGCACTGCACCTGGGCGCGACAAGGTTACGGTCAAGCTTTTGGCCAACCTTCCCGACGCAGCCTACACCGCGCTCCTCAAATACATCAATAGCATTTGGGACGGAGAGACTCCTCTCCCTCTCGATTGGAAATCGGCTCTCGTGACCTTCATTCCGAAGGCCGGCAAACCTATCGATGTGGAGAACCTTCGCCCCATCTCTCTGACGTCTTGTGTCGGCAAGCTGATGGAGACGATGGTGCGCGACAGACTCTCCGATTATCTCGAAACACAGCACATTTTCGCGGACACCATGTTCGGTTTTCGTCCTCACAAGTCAGCACAGGATATACTTCTGCAGCTCCACCACGACATCTTAGATCCTGTCGAATGTCCCCAAAACGACAAGGTGGTCCTGGCCTTGGATCTTAAAGGCGCATTCGACAACGTCAAACATGCAGTAATCCTGGACCACCTCAGTAACACCAACTGTGGCCACAAAACATTCCATTACATAAGTCAATTTCTTACAGACCGTCAAGCCTATATACGCATACAAGATGCGGAACACGGGCCATACACCATCGGCTCGAGGGGAACACCTCAAGGCGCGGTCCTGTCTCCCCTGCTCTTCAATTTGGCAATGCTTCGCCTTCCCTCCAAATTGTCTTCTCTGCCCGGGATACATCACGCTCTTTATGCGGATGACATTACAATCTGGGCCACGCAAGGCAACCTGGGCCACATGGAGTCCTGCCTGCAAGCAGCAGCGACCCTAGTCGACGACTACGCGGCCTACTGCGGACTCCAGTGCGCCCCAGCTAAATCAGAATTTGTGCACTTACGTCCCTCCCCCCGGGACACAACTCCGCTTCGCATCAGTCTCCCCTCGGGACCGATCCGGGAGGCCAAGGAGATCCGCGTCCTTGGCCTCTTCATACACCACCAACGCAGAGTCGACACCACCATAGCCAAACTTCGCACGGTGGGAGACCAGGTGGGCCGAATGGTCCGCCGGGTCTCAAACAAGCGGGGCGGATTACGAAGCAAGGATGCACTGCGGCTTGCCCATGCTTTCGTAACGAGTAGAATCCTCTACTCAACTCCCTACTTGCACCTGCGCAAACATGATGATGACCAACTGGAGGTCATCCTGCGGAAAGTCATCAAGCGGGCTCTCGATCTTCCGATCGCCACGTCCAACCAGAGGCTTCTGGCCTTGGGCGTGGTGAACACATTTCGGGAGCTTCGAGAGGCCCACTTATGCAACCAATACACGCGTCTTGCACAGACCACGTCCGGTCGCCGCCTCTTGGACCGGCTACACATCAAACACGACTACCACATTGAGGAAAGGGAGAGAGTGCCAGAACCCTGGAGACGCGCCCTCCGGGTCCGACCCCTTCCCCGCAACATGTCCAGTGAAGACCATAGCGGTCGTCGCCAGGCGCGCGCGGAAGCGTTGGCGCGATACTATGGTAACCAAGAACATGTGTATTACGTAGACGTTGCCGGCCCACACCACGGGGGGTGGTACACGGCCGCAGTCGTACACAACACAAACACAGTTAACGGGCTCACTTTCAAAGCCTACAGCGCAACACACGCGGAGGAGATTGCCATTGCTCTGGCTCTCACGAATCCCAAGTCAAAACACATCATCACCGACTCGCGAGGGGCCTGTCGGAACTACGAGTTGGGCTGGGCTCCCCCGCTTGCCTGGCGCATACTGGAATATCGCTGTCGATCTGAAGATCCAACTCCACGCAACCTGATTTGGGCCCCCGGTCACCAGGGCCTCCAGGGAAACGAACAGGCCGATCAGGCCGCCCGCGCACTCTCTCCCCGGGCTATCTCCCTGTCCTTGGAAGGGTACTCCCAATCAGACAATCTGGCCATTACATTCAAACAAATCACCGATTACTACAAGGAGGAGCACCGGCGCTACCCGGCCCCTTGTAAGGGTCTGGATCGCGCTGACGAGCGCCTCCTCATCAAAATTCTCACTAACACTGTACTGTGCCCGGCGGTGCTTAAACACTTCAATACATCCTTTGATGGCACGTGCCAGTTCTGTGGGGAGGTGTCTGACACCTTCCACATGGTTTGGGCGTGTCAATCTAACCCATCTATCCCCCCCAACCCCAACCCCACCAGAGAGGACTGGGAGGCGGCCCTGCTCGGCTGTCAAGACCTGAAGAGCCAAAAGGCCTTGGTTCAACGGACGCGGGCGGCGTTGCTTGCCAATGGGGCCCCGGAATAGGGGCTCCACCTAGTACTGTGAGGGGAAAGGGCCAATAGGGTCCTACCCCAATCACCTTTCTGTAAAAAATTTATTGCTTATAAATGTTTTTCACCACCACCACCGCCAATACCCGATACCCGCCAATAACCCTACTATATATAATGCACTAAGCTGTTTGCTGGAATGCATTTCATGCTTAACGTCATCTTGACGAGGAAATAGGCTAAAAATTTTCCTCGCCTAAATTTTTCGTTTTCTCTCTCAGCGCTGCACTGACGTGTGGGCATGCAAGTAGCGTGCAGCCTTCAAGATGATTTGAGTAAGCTGGTCATTGTTGTCGCGCTGCCGCTCTTTTTTAACGCTGGACAAATCCGCGAATTACGCACAATTTAATGCACTCGTTTTGCATATCCCTATCGTATTTGTTTAACCGTTAGTAGCGCAGCGAGGATGAAAAGGGAAAAAGAAAACCCCTCTTTACTTGTTCCGCAAATCACGAAATCCAGCGAAAGCTAGCGCAAACATTGAGAGTTTTCAAACTTCACCTTCTCTCCGCGCATTAATGAAGCATTTCCTTTACGGCCTTCCGGCTGTCCCCACTCGGCTCCTTGTAGCGAATACTATTGGCGTTTAGAACGCGGCTTGGCGGCGTTTTTAGGCAGCACTTGCGAAGCAGTGACGAGAAAGGTTGTACAGAGGGCAAAACGCTTGTCTAGAACACGTTCTGGGCGTGTTTCGGGATGAACACGCGACATCTAGAAATAAAATTTGGTTAAAAATGGTCTGGATGTAAGCATGGGAAGTTTAACTCATAGGACTTAATCGTCATTTTGCTTAATCGTCATTTTTAGCCTTCCTGGTCGCAGCAGCTTAGGGAGTTGAGGGACACACAGTTCGGTCGTTCTATAGACAAGTGTTTTGTCCTCTGTACGATGCGTGCGGCCCGGTGTGCGTGCGGGGTGTCGTCACGTGATCGATAGAACGGACGGACACGCAGCCCGGAAGCGGAAAATGAACAGTAGAGAGATTTAGCATAGCGGCTTACACCGGTTTACCGGACGCCAACTGCGCACGCGCACTGGCGTGAGTGTTGCCCGGTGGGGCCACTGAGCGTGTGCAGCTGGCATCCGGCAAGCCGGTATGCATCTACGCATTAGAGGGATACAAGTCAAGAGAAAAGCGGCTTTCCCCGTTGTAGAACTCGCTTCCAGGCAATGGCGTCGGCCGATTCTCATGAACTTGCTGTCATGAGTCGCTGGACGATGCAGGGAGTGGTGTAACCATGCGAGGAGAAGACAATCCCCGACAACGCGGGGATAAAACTCTCCGCTTTCATCTGCGACTCCCTGCATTTCACACTAGCAGGTGCATGAGAGTCGGCCGGCGCCACAGGCTGGAAAGGGACTCCTCTGACGGAGAAAAGCCGTTTTTTTTTGTAGCGTGAGCTACACTGGCCGAGATTGAGCAGTTTCGCGTGGCTCCTGGACAGCCGTGCTGCGCATGCGCGAGGAGCAGTGACGTCCCACGGCGCACAGCTGGCGCGCCGGAGCCGCTTCCGAGCGCGCCTCGCCGGTCGGCGGGTTCCCGAGGAGTGACGTCATAGCCGCGCTCAGACGCACTGGCGCCGGCGCGTGCCCAGTTGTGCGCCTCCGTTGCGCAGAAGCCAAGTCTGACGCTGCGCCGGAGCCGCTTGACAGCGCCTCTCATTTTGTGCACATGCGCAGAGGTATCAGTGGGGGTATACATATAGCGGGGCGTTGGCTACTGTGGTATATACGTTGAGCAAAAATAAATATATATGTGTCACATAATGCGCATACCGTGTGTGTGTCATTGAAGCAGCAGTAAGCATGATAATCAAGCTAATCCTAGACAACTAGGAAAGCTAAGAATAACCAGTTGAACCTTAGCTCACGCTAGTATAGCCTGACATAGCCAAGCTAAGCCACTGGTAATTTTTCTTTACTCGTATCCGAGTATATAGTACGTATCCGCTTCACTAAATGTCATTAGTTTCAGCGTAGCCGTTTATCCGTAAGGCAATATTCGTTTAACAAGTTGACGTTGCTGCCGTAACCAGTCTTGGTTAGCCATATTTAGCCGCACAATGTCATTTACCGTGTATACCGTACGGCGGTGCTAACACTCGCTGATGTCCAGTAAATGGCTCTGGTAGCGAAAAGAAAAAAAATTGGAAAGGACATTTAAAAGTTGTCTTGAGGCTATGACGCCATTGCGTAATGCGTGAGGCTTTCCATAGCAGTTTGATCCGTTTGAACGCATTTCATTGTTTTCAATTGTTCCAATTATGTATTGATCAATTACAGTTCAAATTTTCTTGATTAGCATCATCAAGCATTGGCTTTTCATTCTGAGTATTGCTACGAGGCAGCGCGCAGAGACGACGGAGAAGAAAAAACACTCAACAAAGCGCTTAATAATAATAATAATTGGTTTTGGGGGGAAAGGAAATGGCGCAGTATCTGTCTCATATATCGTTGGACACCTGAACCGCGCCGTAAGGGAAGGGATAAAGGAGGGAGTGAAAGAAGAAAGGAAGAAAGAGGTGCCGTAGTGGAGGGCTCCGGAATAATTTCGACCACCTGGAGATCTTTAACGTGCACTGACATCGCACAGCACACGGGCGCCTTAGCGTTTTTCCTCCATAAAAACGCAGCCGCCGCGGTCGGGTTCGAACCCGGGTACTCCGGATCAGTAGTCGAGCGCACTAACCACTGAGCCACCGCGCTTTGCTTTGTGTCTTTTCGTGTCCGTCATGTCGTATCAATGAATCCATGCCAACCAGCCCAAGTAGCCGTTCTAACACAGTTCTTTGTGAGCATTTTGACACCTCTGAACCCCCTTTTTCTTTTTTTTTATTTCGGCCGCCGCGGTGACTGAGCGGTTACCGCGCTCGGCTGCTGTCCCGAAAGACGCGGGTTCGATCCCAGCCGCGGCGGTCGAATTTCGGTGGAGGCGAAATTCTAAAGGTCCGTGTACTGTGCGATGTCAGTGGACGTTGAACACCAGGTGGTCGAAATTCCCGGAGCCCTCCACTAAGGCGTCCCTCATAGCCTGAGTCGCTTGGGGACGTTAAACCCCCATAAATCAAACCTTTCTAATTTCTTTATTAATCGATTAATTTCAATGCCTTCATTAACTCCTCACCATCTATCACACACCAATCAATCATCAAACACTAGAACCACAAATTACCATGATATTTTTTTTTACGCACCCCTCGATTATTTCCGACACGCGATGGCGACTATGCCGACAGCTTTTTGACCAAACGGGCTTTAACGCTGTCGCCTAAAAAAAGGGGGAGGGGGGGGGCGTTCTGCTTTATAGGACAGCACCAAGCGATGGAGTGTACGGTATGTGGAGTTAACATTCCGACTTTACACATTCGTTACCGGGCACGCTGTTGTGCACCGAGTTTTCGCATATACAACAGGTGTATAGCAAACGAAAAGTCCGCCACGGCTTCTTTGGATCCTGCAGAAGTTGCCAAAACAGTTACTAAAATGCGGTGTGTTTTGCTTTCGCAGGTGCAGTGTTGGAACGAAGGAAGCGACTGTAGGACAGTGCTGCCTGCATCTCAGATCGGCCAGCACTTTCACCTAGAATGTCGCCACCATTCCATTCGCTGCCCAAAGTGTTCGGCCAGAGTTCTCTGCACCGACGTGTGCGCGCACTTGGAGTCGGAGTGCTGCACTACTACTGCGAAACCTGCTGGATTGGAATGCCAAGGGGATTCAGGCCGCAAGGAGGAGACGGGGATTCTGACATCCTCCATGCAATCCTTAGAAGCGCAGGCCGGTGAACTGAAGGCGCTCATGGAGCGGGTGCTCGTGGCAACTGGCGCCAATGGCGACCGACTCAACGAAGTAGTTCACGGGGTGAACAGCTGCCAAGAAGCACTGAGAGAGGAACTCAGACTGGGAATTATTGATGTGAAGGACACTTTAAGCACAGAAGGGGTACAAGCCAGAAGGGAATATCGTGACTCCGTGAAAAAATGCTGGGATGAAATAGCCGCGCTGTACACCTGCCAAAAAACACACAGAGAAGAAATCAGACTGGGCATAGGTAGCGTGCTGAAGACAATGAGGCAAGAAGGGGTACAAGTCAGAACAGAGCATCGTGACTCCGTGAAAAAATGCTCGGATGAAATAGCCGCGCTGTTCACCTGCACCGAAGCACTGAGAGAAGAACTCAGACTGGGCATTAGATGCGTGCAGGAGGCAATGAGGCAAGAAGGGGTACAAGTCAGAACAGAGCATCGTCAGTCTTTGAAAAAGTGCTCGGATGAAATTACCGCGTTCAGTGAAGAAATGAAAGGCCGTTTAATTGCTAGCAGTGATGACATGAGCAGAATTTCCAACCGCGTGTATTCGATGGAAAAGCTACTGGAAGACGTGTTGGCAAAAGAAGTCAGAGCAAAGGGCGGCTATGACACACAGGTTGCTGGAGGCGATCAGGGGGCCACGGCACAAGCGGGAGGAAGCAGCAGTGCAATGGGCCGCATTGACAAAGCAGTTCCCAAACAACCTGACCCACAGGCATCGGTGTGCGAGTTTGTCGTAATGGGTGTCCGATCACTCAAAGAAGAAGCAGTGAAGTATCATTGGGCTCATTGTGAGACCGAACGTGTATACCTCCGAGGCTACTGCATGTCCCCCGGTGTCCGCTTGTTACGCTCCTTGGATGGAAGTATAGGGCTGCGTGCAATCTTCCGTCTGCACAAGGGCGACTTGGACGACGTTGTTGAGTGGCCGTTAGAGCAAACAATCAAGCTTCGTGTCGTCCATCCAAAAGGAGGAGAAGAACGAGTGATTGTGCACGAGATTATGCGTTCCTGTGCATCTCTTCAAAGACCGCAGGCTCAAAGTGTACAGCGCTCATATATTTCTGTGCAACAAATTGCCCTCCCTTCACTCATACACTCGGGCTACGTGCAAGACGACCAACTTCGGATAAAGTTCGAGATTGGAACATGATGGGCGCTTGAATGTGAGTAGCAGACTTGACAGCTTCATCTGTATAAAGCCCATTACTTTCAGTGGTTGTTGAATCAGTGTTGCTGTCAAGCCGCCACATTTGTTGAATGCTCCGCGCCCAGTTATCCTATGGCCACGACTCTCCGCATATTTCCCATTTCGTCCTAAATTATTTAGAAAAATAAAATGTTTACTCGAACTTTTGTCTGATTTAATCTGGATATCTAGAATATAAAATTGGTATTCAATTGAAAGAGATCGATTTCTACACTAGCTGGGAATGGTGGGAGTTTTTCGACACTAGGCGGATAAGCCCTCGCTCGCGAAGACCTCATTGTGCACTGTTCAAAGCGCAAGTCCAGCTCTCTCGGACGTCACTTTTAATATTGAGAGAACTGTGGACAATTTAACGATGCTTTTATGAACATACTGATGGCAATGGTATAACCTTTAGGTGCCGCAAAATGCTTTTCTAGTTTCTACTGTACTCGCTCCGAGCACTAATAAGACTGCTGTTTAAAACCAATGGGGTGCATTTTTCGCAATAAAGAGCACAAAACTACAAGTGTCGAGGAGGTATCGGCCGACATATAGATTGTTAATGTGCAATTTTAAGATGTTAACCAACTTACCGCCGAAAAAAAAACACCATTGTCTGGAATTTCTGGGCATGCTTGATCTTTTCCCTAACGGTGGTGGTGTTTTATGCGGCTCTGTTAGCAAGACAAATATTTTTTTTTGTATGTTCACACTCGAGTTTTCTTTCATTGTTTTTTCTTTATGGCACGACCACCTGAATGCATAAAAATATTCCGCTGATGCAAGTGACTCAGAATTCTGCCCACAAATTAATATGCAAATACTGGTCCTATATATAGGTGTAGGAGATAACAATAGTGGGGTATTTCTTGCCAGAGAATCGAGGCGGCCTCCGGATATGACAGCACGATCAAGTCGCGATTGCTGAGGCGCTGTTTATCTGTCAGCGTTGAATACCGAAGAAACCAAGGCAGGTTTGATTCCATGGTGTGTTTTGTTTAGGAGGAAGCGATACTTCATGACTGATAAGGTACAATACGAGGTCAAAGTCTCTGACAGAATTTTAGACTTTCTGTTTCCATTGCAGCGTAAGAGTCCGCCTGTCTCACACCAGGAGGACACCGTCAGATGGCGCCAGCATGCAGCGCGGCACGTTTCGGAACTTCTGGGGGGGGGGGGGGGGGGGGAATCAGAGAACTATAGTTAATTAACCCCGACCGTACCTTATCTGCTTCTACGAAAGAAAAATGTGCCACCAAAACTTAGTTTGCTTATCAGCCGTCCCGAAAGAAAGTCGTCGACTTCGTACAGCCACCGGCCGACGCAGCTCAGCGGATTTCATTCGCTGGAAGCGTGCACTCGATCATGCGAGGGGAAGACGGAAGATATCGGTGCGGCGATTGTAGCCTTGGCGACCACAAGAGCAAAGCGCAAAGCAGGAGCGATAAGAGCCCGCATTCAGGGGGCGTAAAGGTCTATTCGTGCAGCTCGTCAAGGAGCGAGCGGAGGCAGTGAGCGATGTCTCCCGGAAGCGTCGCATACACCCTGGTCGGATTCTCCGCAGAACTCGACTGGAGGCCCCTTCTCTTCGTGAAGCCCCTTCCACCGCACAGGGTCTGCGACGCCTGTGGTCTGGTGCGCAAGTGGACTGCCTTGCTTCCGTGCCGGCACACACTGTGCGAGTCTTGCTACGAGCTGAGCATTCGTGACAGCACTCGCGTATGTCCGCTGGATGGTCACCGCTGCGAGGACGAGGACGTCTTCATGAAGGAGTTTCCTGCCGACGAGCTGGTCAGGAGAGAGGTAAGCGTGGGAGAGACAGTAACAGGGAAGTTTTTGTTTATAATTTGCTCGCGGCTTCATTGTCCAAGATACTTGAAACTGTTGACAGGCCGACAAAACATCTCGATCGGGGGGTGGCAAGGAAGGAGAAACAATTGTACTCTTAAATGGCGTTGCAACGGCGTTTGATAGAGGAATAAATGCAGCTAACGTGTCTGCGCGGTAATGACGAACAAACAAGTAAAATGCTGCATTTTCCAGACAGCGTTATCGAACCTAAGTTTATGAATGCAGACGGTTGATGAATGTGGCCACGTATCCCAGTATACTTGATCGAGCGTGAGCGCGCTGCTGTTTAAGGCCACGTGTAGCAGGCTGGTTCAGGCAGGGCTATTATTCCCCCAACATAAGGAGCAAATAAATCATTCCAAGCAATATAAGAGAAATTTACGCTTATTCCGAACTGCTGTAAAAACATTTATTTTTACATCAAAGAAAAAGTAACCTTGTATTGACATCTCTTATTCGTCGAGCCAGAAACGGAGCAGTCACTTTTGTTTTTTTCGTATACTTTTATTGTGGACAAAAGGATAGGCTTGCTTGACTGCGATCAGGGGAGATACGTGGCGTACGAAAGCGCGTATCAGCAGCGCCTGCGGTCGTCTTTGGGACCAAACTTTCTGCCTTGGAATCGCTGCATGGATAGATATTGTTTCTCTTAAGCGAACATGCTTCTAGTCACCGAAGACGTCATCGCAATAGATTGGTGCATGCGGTGGGCGTTGTGTGCGTGTGTGCGTGCGTGCGTGCGTGCGTGCGTGCGTGCGTGCGTGTGTGTGTGTGTGTGTGTGTGCGCGTGTCTTTGCGTGTGTGCGTGTGTGCGTGTGTGTGCGTGCGTGTGTGCGTGTGTGCGTGTGTGTGCGTGCGTGCGTGTGTGTGTGTGTGTGTGTGTGTGTGTGTGTGTGTGTGTGTGTGTGTGTGTGTGTGTGTGTGTGTGTGTGTGTGTGTGTGTGTGTGTGTGTGTGTGTGTGTGTGTGTGTGTGTGTGTGTGTGTGTGTGTGTGTGTGTGTGTGTGTGTGTGTGTCCAAACAAGCTCTCAGCAAGTTTCGGAAGCTGTGCGTTTTGTTCATTCGTTTGCGACTTCGAGCGATCTCCGACCCGCCGCCGCGCTCTCATCTCTCTATACATCGCTTGGCAGTGATTACATCGTTACATTTTATCCGTTCGTCCAAATTTTCGGTAATCCCGCCACTACGATGTTTCTCTCTGCCTCTAAGGGTTTTGGGCCGGGCTTTATTCCGAGCAAAGCGGTGAACTACTCTGTGTAGCGGGTCGGGCGATGGCGTCGAGTCGTTTTCAAAATACAAAACAGCGGCTTTTCCGTTCCTGAGCAGAAGATGGTGCGGGTGGAAGTCGAGGTTGGCGGTGCTTAACCGAGGCGGCAGAAACGCTATGGAGGGGCTTCATATCAACCGAACCGTGCTAAAATCCGCGGCGCTGTTTTCTCGAATGCATCTCATGCTTATCGTCATCTCGACGAGGAAATACACTAAAATTCCCGCTCTTACACGTTGTTGATGTTGATGTTGATGTTGATGTTGTTGTTGATGTTGTTGTTGTTGATGTTGTTGTTGATGATGTTGATGATGTTGATGATGTTGATGTTGTTGATGATGACGTTGATGATGATGACGTTGATGATGTTGATGATGACGTTGATGATGTTGATGATGTTGATGATTTTGATGATGTTGTTGTTGTTGTTGTTGTTACTGGTTATTTATTATTAAAACCATTACTGGAAGGGACAGATTTTGCTGGCCGCGGCATCTGCCATCAAAACCTGAAGCACCTGAGCTGTAGCTAGGGGGGATAAAAGGACAGGGAGAGGGAAAGCAAGGGGGGGGGGGCGATATTAACAAAGGATAGGGCAGCAAAATACACTATGCGTACAAATACAACAAAACCGCTTGCGTTTTTTCTCTCAGCATCGCATTGGCGTGTGACTGTGAATGTTGCCTGCAGTTTTCAGATGCCGACTTGAGCCTTCAGATGTATTTTCTCGAGATTTTCTTTAACGCTGGGCAAACCCACGAATCACGTCAGATTTATTAGGTTCACTTTGCCCTTTCCGTATTTGGCTAAACATTTACTGTTTTTTCAACGTTGCTTGTTTGACGAGAATACGAGGCAAAAACAGGTACCAATATCTTCGCTTGCTGCACAAATCGCGAAATCCTGCTAAAGCTAGCGTAAACGTTGAAAGATTTCCGAGTTCGACTCCTTCGGGATGTGTTCTATCCCGACTGCATGTATGGCGTATAGTACACACTACACAATTTCTCACCCATAAGGGTGCAAAGCATGAAAGTTTAGAGGGCGCGCATCAATCCATGGCTTTTGCTTCAGGGTGAATCAATGTGGAGCACCCTTGCAACATGCATTAGTAGAGGTGTTACGGAAAAATAGTACCCTTTAATGAGGATGCAATCATTACATTCTCTAAAGTATCATTAAGTGCACCCTTCTTTAAGGGTGCTGATCTTGGCACCCACTTTTTGCACCCAACAATTGGAAATGGGTGTTCGTCTGGGGACACCTCATTTACACCCTTATGGGTGCGAATTTGTTTAGTGTGCACGAGCGTTTGGAAGCGCGCTTGCTAAGCAAATATGACAAATGTTACGCGATGCGCGAGGCAGGGGGAATGCCTGCAGGGCGTGGTCACGTGACCACCCGAACGAACTGGACGCGCAGCCCGCCAGCTGAAAAAAGAGCAACAGCGTAGGCGGTTAGTCTTACGGCAAATACGGTAACGCGTTGACGTTCCTAAGGTTACCGTGTTACCGTGCTACAGTATTAAGGCGAAATCCTTTCTTGGCTCATGATTGGCGTGGACGCAAGTTGTAGACGGAAGGCCTACACGGAACTTGTAGAAGTTGTAGGCGGAAGTTATAGGCGAAGTTGTCCGCACGAGCTGTGAGTCATCAGTTGTGTGATAAATAAGATGTAAACGTTCATTAAGGAACAGTTCTTAATTAAGCAACGTTTATGTAATGAAATGAACCAGATATTAAAATACAAAACTAAAAGTAAAGATAAAATAAAAGCAAATAAAAAACAATATTAAAAATGTGAAATAAACATAACAGAAGCAAAAAAATGAAAACAGAAATTGCAGAAAATGAAAAATGAAGGGAGACAGAGAGGAAAGGGAAAGGCTTTCGCATTTGCGCTCTTAAGCAGACGAGTGCAATCCTGTAATTTTTGTGGCGGTTACTGTGTTTACCGCAGTGGGTGCTAAAACTCGCTAATGTCAAATAAATGGCTATCGCTGCGAAGAGAAAAAAAGTACTCAAGGAGAGGAGCGCACAAAGCGATGGAGTGTATAGTATGAGCAGTTAAACATGACGACATTAGAGATTAGTTACCGAGGCACGCTGTAGTGGACCGAGTTTCCTATACATACCAGGTAGATAAATACCGAAAAGACCATCACGGCTTGGTTGGATCGAAGTTGTAAAAACAATTACAACAATCCAGTGTGTTTCACTTTTGCAGGTGCGCTGTTGGAATGAAGGAAGCGACTGTAGGACAGTGCTGCCTGCATCTCAGATCGGCCAGCACTTCCGTCGTGAATGTCGCCACCATTCCATTCGCTGCCCAAAGTGTTCGGCCAGAGTTCTTTGCACTGATGTGTGGGCGCACTTGGAGTCGGAGTGCTGCACTAATACTGCGACGCCTGCTGGATCGGAATCCCAGGGGGATTCAGGCCGCAAGGAGGAGACGGCGCTGCTGACATCCGCCATGCAATCCTTAGAAGCGCAGGCCGGTGAACTGAAGGCGCTCATGGAGCGGGTGCTCGCAGCAACTGGCTCCAATGGCGACCGACTCAACGAAGTAGTTCACGGGGTGAACAGCTGCCAAGAAGCACTGAGAGAGGAACTCAGACTGGGCATTAGTAGCATGCAGGAGACAGTGAGGCAAGAAGGAGTACGAGTGAGAACAGAGCATCGTGATTATTTGAAGAAATGCTCGGACGAAATAGCCGCGCGAAGTGAAGAGACGAAAGGGCGTTTGATTGCAAGCAGCGAGGCTATGAACACCATCTGCAACAGTGTGAATGCACTGGAAAAGGTGCTCAGAGATGAGTTGGCAAAAGTGGCCACGGAAAAGCGGGACGAGCCTACAGAGGTTGCAGGAGGCGCCGAGGGGGCCACGGGACAAGCGGGAGAAAGCAGCAGTGCAATTAGCCGAGTGGATAAAGTAGTGCTAGAACCTCCTGACCTATAGGCATCGGTGTGCGAGTTTGTCGTCAAGCGTGTCCGGTCACTCAAAGAAAAAGTACGTAAGGAAGGTATGGCTGATTATGAGAGCGAACGTGTATACCTCCGAGGCTACTGCATGTCCCCCGGTGTCCACTTCTACCGCGGCGAGGATGGAAACATGTGGCTGTGTGCACTCTGCCGACTGCGCAAGGGTGACATGGACGATGTTGTTGAGTGGCCGTTAGAGACGAGAGTGAAACTTAGTTTCGTTCATCCAAAGGGAGGAGAAGAACGAGTGATCTTAGACAGTCTTATGTCTCCGTGTTCATTTATTCAATGGCCACAGGCTGGAAGTGAACAGGGCTCATATATTGCCTCGCACAGCGTTTGGCTCACTTCGTTCACCATCGATGACTTCGTACAAGACGACCAACTTCGGATAAAGTTCGAGATTGGGACGTGATTGTACCATGAATAGGAGAAGCAGGCGTGGCCGCTTCGACTGTATAAAGCCCATTACATGCTGTGGTTGTTGATTCAGGGGTGTTTTCAAGCCGTCAGAGCTGTTAAATGCTTCGCAGCCAGTTATTCCATGACCTCGCTTCACCGTGTATTTCTCATTTCGTCCTAAATTTTTTTTCAAAAATAACATGTCTATTCGAACGGTTGTCTCATTCAATCGGCATTACTTGATTCTAAAATAGCGTTCAATTGAAGGAGATAGATTTTTGTTTTAGCTGAGAATATAGATTTTTGTTTTAGCTGAGAATATTGCAAGTTTTTCCCGCTCCTCGGTTTATCCTTCGCTCGCGAGGACCTCATTGTGCAGTGTTCAAAGCGCAAGTTCAGCTGTCTCGGACATCCCATTTAATTCTGAGGGAACTGTGGATAACTGAACGGTACTCTTATGAGCATATTCATGGCAATGGCTTAACGTTTAGGTGCAGCAAAACGTTGCTTTTCAAGTTTGCACTGTACTCGCTCCGCGCACTTAAGACTGCTGTTTAAAACCAATGGGCTGTGTTTTTCACAATAATGAGGACAAAAACTGCAAGAGTCTCGAGGAGGCATCGGCAGATGTATTGATTGTTACGGTGATATCTTACGATATTAACCAACTTACCGATGAAAAAAAAACATTGTCTAGAATTTCTCGGTATAGTTGATCTCGTCTCTAACCATGGCTGTGTTTTATGCGGCTCTGCTAGCGAGACATATTTTTTTTAATGTTCTCTCGCGTATTTTCTTTCATTGCTTTTTTCTTTATGGCACAACCACCTGAATGCATAAAAATATGCCGCTGATGCAAATGGCTCAGAATTCTGCCCACAAATAATATGCAAATACTGGTCCTATATATAGGTGTAGGAGATAACAATATTGGGGTTTCTTGTTGCCTGAGAATCGAGGCTGCCTCCGGATATGACAGCACGATCAAGTCGCGATTGCTGAGGCGATGTTTATCTGTCAGCGTTGAATACCAAAGAAACCGACGCAGGTTTGATTCCACAGTGTGTTTTCTTTAGGAGGAAGTGATACTTCATGACTGATAAGGTACAATACGAGGTCAATGTCTCTGACAGAATTTTAGACTTTCTGTTTCCGCCTGTCTCACACCAGCAGCACAACGTGATCAGATGGCGCCTGCATGCAGATCGTCACGCTTCGGAACTTATGGGGGGGGGGGGGGGGTGATCACAGAACTATTGTTAATTAACCCCGACCGTACCCTATCTGCTTCTACGAAAGGAAAATGTGCCACCAAAACTTAGTTTGCTTATCAGCCGCCCCGAAAGAAACTCGTCGACTTCGTACAGCCTCCGGCCGACGCAACTCAGCGGATTTCATTCGCTGGAAGCGTGCACATGCTCAAGCGATTGAAAGACGGAAGATATCGGTGCGGCGATTGTAGCCTTGGTGACCACCAGAGCAAAGTGCAAAGCAGGAGCGATAAGAGCCCGCATTCAGGGGGCGTAAAGGTCATTTCGTGCAGCTCGTCAAGGAGCGAGCGGAGGCAGTGAGCGATGGCTCCTGGAAGCGTCGCATACACCCTGGTCGGATTCTCCGCAGAACTCGACTGGAGGCCTCTACACTTCGTGAAGCCCCTTCCACCGCACAGGGTCTGCGACGCCTGTGGTCTGGTGCGCAAGTGGACTGCCTTGCTTCCGTGCAGGCACACACTGTGCGAGTCTTGCTACGAGCTGAGCACTCGTGACAGCACTCGCGTATGTCCGCTGGATGGTCAACAGTGCGAGGAAGAAGATGTAGACCTGAGGGAGTTTCCTGCTGCCGAGGTTCTTAAGAGAGAGGTAAGTGTCGGGGTCAAGGAGGTAGCTCCATTCTGGTGTTTAATTTATTAGAACGTTCGTTCTCTAAAAAATATCGCCGCCATCCAAAGGCTCCCGCCAATAACCAGTTGCGGCCGCCATCACCTATGAACCGAACAGTAGTAAAATCCGCTGCGCTGTTTGCTCGAATGCATTGCATGCTTAACCTCATCTCGACGAGGGAATAGGCTGAAATTTTTGCTCTCCTAAATTTCTCGTTTCTTCTCTCAGCGCCGCATTGACGTGCGGACATGCATGTTGCGTGCAGTTTTCAGGAAGATTGAGCCAGTCGTTCATTTTAATCTCGCTTCAGACCTATTTTTCTAACGCTGGGCAAATCAGAGAAAGCCGTCATATTTTGTATACTCATTTTGCACTTTCCCGATTTGGCGAAAAAACTTTTTTTTAACCCTTACTATTTAAGCGATAGTGAGAAGCGAAAACAAAGGGAAAAAAACTGTTCTCTTGCTGCACAAATTGAGAAATACAGCGAAAGCTAGAGTAACCATTCAGAGTTTTCAAACTTAACCCGTCTTTCCGCACATTAATGCCCGCTTGGCGGCCTCGTTATATATAGCACTTGAGGAGCAATAACGACTAGAGTAGTACAGAAGGAAAAAGACTTGTCTAGAACACGTACTGGGCGTGTTTTGGGCGGAACAGGCCATGTCTAGTGATAACCTTCGCTTAACGAATGTTAGGATCTAAGGACAAGAAGTTAAACTCCTATTACTTCATCGTCATTTTATTGCCTTCCTGGTCGCAGCATCTTGGGGAGCTGAGGGACACAGTTCGGTGGTTCTATAGACAAGTGTTTCGCCCTCTGTACAATGCGTGCGACCCGGTGTGCGTGCAGGGTGTGGTCACGTGACGGATAGAACGGACGGAGGCGCAGCCCGGCCGCGGCAAATGGAAGGTAGAGAGATTTAGCATACCTGAGACATGCTATCGGATTATATCGGATTACCGGACGCCATCTGCGCACGCACACTACCATTAGTGTGGACAGGTGGGGCCACTGAGTGTGTGCAGCCGCCGTCCGGCAAGCCGCTGCGCATCTGCGCATTAGGGGGTGTACAAACCAAGAGAAAAGCGGCTTTTCCCCGTTATAGAACTCACTTCCAGCCAATGGCATCATCCGATTCTCATGAACTTGATATCGTGAATGGCTGCACAATGCAGGGAGCGGCGTAAGCATGCAAGCAGGTGATAATCCCCGACAACATGGGGAAAATATCCTCCTCTTTCATCTGCCACTCCCTGCATTTCACACTATCAGGTTCTTGAGAATCGGCTTACGCCATTGGCTTGAAGGTGGGGTCCTTTGAAGGGTAAAAACCGGCTTTTTCTTTAATTGTATCCGAATGTAGTACGCCTCCACAACACTAAATATCTCTAGTTTTCGCGTAGCTGTAAGAGAATATACGGCGACACGCTGCCGTTGCTACCGTAACCAGTCTTGGTTAGCCACATTTAGCCGTACGATAGCAGCTACCCTGTATAGCGTACGGCCGCGCTTATAGTCGCTCATCCAATAAGTGGCTCTTGTTGTAAAAAGAAAGAAAAGAATGTAAATGTTTATGGCGCTCGGCTGCTGACCCGAAATACGCGGGACCGATCCCAGCCGCGGCGGTCGAATTTCGATGGATACGACATTCTATAAGGCCCGTGTACTGTGCGATGTCAGTGCACGTTAAAGAACCCCAGGTGGTAGAAATTATCCGGAACCCTTCACTACGGCGTCCCTCATAGCTGGAGTCGCTTTGGGACGTTAAACCGCCGTCTAAACTCTTTGTTGCAACGCAACCAAACCCATGCCAGCGTACAAAGGTTGAAGATTAATGACAATGATTTAACTGGAACTGAGTTGGCTAATGCTTTGAATGATTTTTTTACGCAAATGCCAACCTATGGATCGCGTCCAGATGCATGTGAGTACATAAACTGTTGTAACGATAAAACAATGTTTCTAGAACCTGTTACAAGAGAGGAAGTTGTGTCAGTATTATTAGGCCAAAAGAATAGCAGATGCCGAGACATTGATGACCTTCAGATAGGACCAGTAAAATATGTTGCTGATGTTGTAGCCCCCGCAGTTACGCACATATTCAACCTCTGCTTAACTACATCTTCCTTTCCAGAAAAAATGCAGACCGCCAAAGTAACCGTTCTATTTAAAAAGGGCGACCAAAATGACTTAGGTAATTATAGACCTGTATCCATACTTCCCGTTTTTTTCTAAAGCATTAGAAAAAGTTATGCACTCCAGGTTCACTAAATTTATTGACCAATGTAATTTGCTCACTCCGTGTCAGTTCGGTTTTCGCAAAAATAAATCAACTGAACTAGCACTTCTACATCAAAAGGAATATATTCTCTCCCAGTTTGATAACAGAGCTTTCGTAATAGGTATATTTGTAGATTTTTCAAAGGCATTTGACTTGGTGAATCATGAATTACTCCTAAAGAAGTTATGGTACTAGGGTATCCGAGGCCAGGCTGCACTGTTAATAAAATCATATCTTTCGCAAAGAAAACAAGCAGTTAGCTTACATAATCTACTATCAGAGGTAAAACCTATACTTTCTGGCGTCCCTCAAGGCAGCGTGTTAGGCCCACTTCTTTTCAATATATTCCTTAATGACACTGTCAACATTAACAAAAATGCCAAATTCATCATATACGCTGACGACACGAGTATTTTTTTTTTGCTGGGAAAAACATTCAGGATCTAATAGTGTCTTGCAATACAACAATGGTCACGCTGGTAAAATGGTCGAAATCTAATGATATGCGCGTGAATGAAAAGAAGACAAAAGCCGTAATATTTCGCCCGAAAAATAAGGCGGTTTCTATTCACAGTTATATTCTATATAATTCTCGACCTATAGAAATAGTTAATTATTTTAAATGCCTTGGAGTTATATTTTCTACAACCATGTCATGGGAACACCATGTAGCTCACGTTGTCAAACAACTGGCTAGAGTAGTGGGCATGATTGGTTGCACACGGCACATTCTTCCGACGTCACTCAAACTAACTCTTTATAACGCACTTTTTTATTCTCACGTAAATTATTGTCATCTTGTATGGGGAACTGCAACACATTCTTGTCTTCGCAAAATACACATGTTGCAGAAAAGGGCCCTTCGCTACGCCTTCAATGTTAGCTATGGGTCACCCAGCAAAGGTCTCTTTCTTGCAGCCGGTGTGGTCCAAATCTATGAATTATATCGATACCGGTTGAGCATTTGTTACAAAACAGAAATAAAAATGGTACCAACCATATTCGACGATTGGCAAACTTGCAAGAGAAAACCACAAATTACCCTTTCAGACAACCCGAACAATGGATGGTGCCAACAGCACGCCTAAACTCCGGGCAAGAACGTTTGCAATTCACACTCCCTTCCCTTCTGAACGCTTATACATCTGCACGTTTTGACTTATTCACCTGTACTCCTAAGGTATTGCGTAGGATGTATATACAAGGTAGCTACGAACAATTTTCATCCTCAGCTGTGCCAAAATAAGTCTTTGCTTCTGTATCTCATATTTTATGTATGAGAGTGTGATATGTAATAACAATCTTTTTATCCCTGTGTTTACTCAGTACGCTTGAAGTGCTCTTGCGATGTATAGCATTACATTTTTGTTCTTTTCTTTCCTTTTATACGACGCCTGAAGTTGAGTCGTTGTTTGTTTGTCTTCTGCTGTTGCTTGTAAAAATGGGGGCTGCGGCTTTGTCAAGCTGTATTTTTTACAGCTTTTTCTGCAGCTCCTCTGTCCATATACCTTTGAGGCAGAAATAAATTTATTATTATTATTATTATAAAGCAAACGAAACCAATGGTTGTACTGTAGAGGCCCACACCAAATTAAACAGTGTTTGGTGTGTGGAAATAAATAAGCCGACGTTACAGATTAGTTACCGAGGCGCGCTGTATTGGACGGAGTTTCCTATAAATAGCAAGTGTATAAATAACGACATGAGAGAGGCCTTTGCTCTGCAGTGGGCGTAGTCAGGCTGGTGATGATGAGGAATGAAATAACGAAGAGGCGAGCACAGCTTCTTTGGATCCTGCAGAAGTTTTCAAAACAATTACAAAAATGCACCGTGTTTTACTTATGCAGGTGAAATGTTGGAACGAAGGAAGTGCCTGCAGTGCAGTTCTGCCTGCATCACAGATCGGCCAGCACTTCCGTCGTGAATGCCGGCACCATTCCATTCGCTGCCCAAAGTGTTCGACCAGAGTTCTTTGCACCGACGTGTGCGCGCACGTGGAGTCGGAGTGCTGCACTACAACTGCGACGCCTGCCGGATCGGAATCCCAGGGGGATTCAGGCCGCAAGGACGAAGCTGCGCTGCTGACATCCTTAGAAGCGCAGGCCGGTGAACTGAAGGCGCTCATGGAGCGGGTGCTCGTAGCAACTGGCGCCAATGGCGACCGACTCAACGAAGTAGTTCACGGTGTGAACAGCTGCCAAGAAGCACTGAGAGAGGAACTCAGACTGGGAATTATTGATGTGAAGGACACTTTAAGCAAAGAAGTGGTACAAGCCAGAACAGAGCATCGGGACTCCGTGAAAAAATGCTCGGACGAAATAGCTGTGCTGTTCAACTGTGAAGAAACATTGAGAGAAGAACTCAGACGGGGCATTAGTAGCGTGAAGGACACAGTGAGGCAAGAAGTAGTACAAGTCAGATCAGAGCATCGCGAGTCTTTGAAAAAGTGCTCGGATGAAATTACCGCGTTCAGAGAGGACACGAAAGGCCGTTTCATTGCTAGCAGTGAGACTATGAACGCCATTGTCAACTGCACACATTCGATAGAAAAGCTACTTGAACGCGAGCTGACAGAAAAGGCCAGAGGAAAGCGTGTCTGTGGCACACAGGTTCCAGGAGGCGCCGAGGGGGCCACGGAACAAGCGGGAGGAAGCAGCAGTGCAATGGGCTGCATGGACAAAGCAGTGCCCAAACAACCTGACCCACTGGCATCGGTGTGCGAGTTTGTCGTCAAGGGTGTCAAATCACTCATAGAAAAAGCACGTATGAAAGGTCTGGTTGATTATGAGAGCGAGCTTGTATACCTCCGAGGCTACTGCGTGTCCCCCGGTGTCCGCTTCTCCCAGTGCTGGAATGGACGTATATGGCTGCGTGCATTCTTCCGCCTGCACCAGGGCGACATGGACGACGTTGTTCGGTGGCCGTTCAGGCAAAGAATCAAAGTTCGTGTCGTGCATCCAAAGGGAGGAGAAGAACGAGTGATCGCAGACAAGGATTTGCCTTTCGGTTCAGCTATTCAAAGGCAAACTGCTGGAAGTGTACTGGAATATACTTGTGAAGACGTGTCCCCCCTCCCTTGGCTCATCTCGAACGGCTACGTGCAAGACGACCAACTTCGTATAAAGTTCGAGATCGGGACCTGATTCGACCAAGGATGGGAGAAGCTGACATGACAGCTTCGTCTGTGCCAAGCACGTTACATACTATGGTTGATTTCGGTGTTGCGTTCAATCTGTCACAGTTGTTAAATGCTTCGCGCCCATCTTTCCTATTGCCTTGATTCTCCGCGCATTTCACCTTTCCTCCTAAATTACTTAAAAGATAGAACTTGTTTGAAAACTTCTGTCCGATTAAATATGCACATCTAAAATCTAAAACTGGTATTCAGTGGAAGCAGATATATTTTTAGTCTAGCTGAGAGTGTTGAAAATTCTTCACATTCCCCTGTCAGTCCTTCGCTCTAGAATATTGCCATGCTCCGTGAAACTCAGCAGGGATTCTCAGAGGCCACATTGTTCACTCTTTTCATAGCGCTTCTATCACGGAAGATCCCGTAGTAATCCCTGTCTTTTTTGATGCTGTCTTCTTTTTTTTCAATGACATTTTGAGGGCATAAATAACGGCCTCCTGCCTTTGCCTGCAAGCATGCAGTGCAGACTGACTTGCTGGCCATGAAGTGTGTGCAACTAAATTCTTGGACGCTGCACAATAATCGAGCTGAGTTGCGAAGTCTGCACCTGTCCAGGTGCGAAGGGCTTTCACAGAAGCCCATATGTTTGATATAGAGCACCTTCCCACATTTTTTTAGTTCGAAAGCACTCTTCTTCGGCTCAAGGAGGATCTTGGGATGTTTGCATACTTGCGGTGTTTGTGCCTCTGTGCCAAGTGAAAGTAATAAATAAAAACAAATCAAATCAGTATCCGCCAATCCGAATCGAACACGCTACGAAAAGAACAGACCAGCTCCGCAGGCCGCTATGAGATAGCCCTGGACTATCGCTTTTTTTAACATTGTATTTATTAAAGTGAAGCAATGTTCTATGCACATGAACTGTGTACAAACCATGAAGAAAACAATCGAAAATCATCAGAAGGCATACCACGACGCACCTAAACCAAGTCACGAGAAAAGACTCAACACAGGGCGCATCACTGCTACATCAGGATAGACGCACCGCAGCAATGGTTCACAACAGAAAGGGGTAATGAAGTACATAGGTCTAGAAATGGTTGCCACTCTGGTTCAAACACTGTTTGGGCATGCAGTTCCTTGAGATGAACAGTCATTCTGCTGAAGTGAGCTTTCAAGAAGCAACAGATTCGCAACGCCTGTTCATTATGCGCGTTTTCCAGAGGCTTTGTCGTCCAATCAGAGAGCATGTCCAAGAGCTCCGCAGCCGATCACGCCTTTGTTAAACTGCAATACACAATCGCGGTATGCATTGCACATTGTCTTCATCGTGCTCTAATACGGCTATTCGCGCTTTGAACTATGTGGCGGTTGTGGCACAGTTGCGCGCTGCATGCGTTGGCGTGGAAAACGCTGTGACAGAAGCACGGCACTAAAGCCATAAGCATTGGCGTTGAGAACATTGCTGCATAAACGTGGCTGATGAACACGCAGCTGGCGTATGTTATAGGTGAATTGCGCTGTCAGATACGTGCTGTCAATCGCGCTGTCAGATACGTGGCGTTGGTGCCCACATGCAAAGAACTGCCTTCGCGCAATATTCTGCGCCTAGCAATGCTGAACCTCCAGAAATTTGTTTATCCTCAAAGTGCAGCTTGATAATATTGACGAACTTGCCTGCTACCCACGTGGTCATGCATATTGAGAGTACGTGATAATTACACAATATCTTTTCAGGCAATTGTTGTCCCAGCATGCGCTTTGTCTACAAGTGCGTCCTCTGACGGACTGTAGTAATGGAAGAATAAAAATTTGATAACGTAAATAAATTGTACTTGGATAAAGTGTTCACAAAGATGGTTATATGGTTTGTTATAACCAAATTAAACGTGGTAGCTGTGGCTAAAATGGCGTCATCGATAAGTATACCGCGTCCACATAATGACAAAATAGAATTTAATCCAAAGGAAATTTTGCTTGAAGCATGACTGACAAATATTTGGCTCCATTTCAGGGATCGAAATTTTTAGGCGTTTTGAAACTAAAGCTGCACTACGGGACGTCAAGCTTCCATCGAAAACCATGCCGTTTTGACCTTCAGCTGAGTTAGAGGTCAAGCCACTGTAGAGCCATGATGCATAGCCGGGTGCTACACCAAGGTGGTTCATAGGCTGTAATATCAGACCAAAATTAATGTTGACACACCACAGACAATCATGGCCTGGAATATAGTCTCCTATATTTTCCATGCCTGGTCATCGGCGCCGGTATCAAAGTATGCCGCCCGTCGCATTTTTGGATGGATGGATACGGCTGAACCCTTTACATCGGGCGGGGGCTCAAGCCACCTAGCCATGTCTTGTGAAATTTTGCTCCTGTCTTGCTTTTAGCCACCAATCAGATAACCTTCGCTTGGTTACTTCTAACCTCTTAAAATCCACTTTCCCTTCACTATCCATAAACCCCAATGCCTTGGGTAAGTCAGCCCCGCTGCCTTCCACTGTAGGGTGAAGCCCTTTACAGAAAAGTATCAAGTGTTCAGCCGTTTCCTCCTCCTCTCCGCACGCAATGCACAAAGTGTCTATCTCCTGGTACCTGACTCTATACGTCTTAGTCCGCAAAACTCCAGTCCTGGCCTCAAACAACAAAGAACTTCCCCTACAATTATCATAGATATTTTCTTTGATAATTTCCTGTTTAAAGGTCCGGTATGTTTCTAGTGCCGATTTCGTCAGCATCCCTGTTTTCCACAAAGCTCTCTCTGTTCCTTTAACCTTTTTCTTAACCGATAATTGCTGATTTGCCCACTTACTGCTGTCCAGATATTTGCTTGTCAATTTTCTAGTTCGCTTTCTCCATTTCGTGTCAACATTCTTTATATACAGGTATCTGAAAACTTTCCTAGCCCACCGCTTTTCCTCCATCCTTCTCAATCGTTCCTCAAATGCTATCTTACTGCTAGCCTCTCTGCTCTCGAAAGACGCCCATCCCATATCCCCCTGTACCCCCTGATTTGGTGTATTGCCATGTGCTCCCAAAGCTAACCTCCCTACTCCCCGTTGCCTAATTTCCAGCCTTCCTTGAACATCTGGCCTCATACACAGGACCGCATTCCCGAAGGTCAGGCTAGGGACCATCACCCCTTTCCAGATCCCTCTTACCACCTCATACCTATTGTAATTCCACAGTGCCCTATTTTTCATGACAGCTGCATTCCTACTAGCTTTATTCATTACATATTTTTCATGCTCTGTCAGATACTCAACACTGTTATTTATCCACACCCCAAGATACTTGTACTCATTCACTACTTTTAGCACGAACTCCTGTATTCTATGCTCGCCGCCCTCTTCATTAAATATCATGACTGCAGATTTTTCCTTACTATACTTGAAGCCTAATCTATCTCCCTCTGTACTGCATATGTCTAACAACTTCTGCAGGTCTTCCTTGTTGTCAGCCATTATCACTATATCGTCCGCGTATGTTAGTCCCGGTAATGTCTGTTTAATCAATTCCCCTTGCTTGAAAAAAGATAGGTTGAAGCCTAGTCCACTCCCCTCTAGCTTGGCTTCCAAACCTTGCAGGTACAACATGAACAACAAAGGGGACAGAGGACATCCTTGTCTAAGCCCCCGCTGTATCTCTACAGGCCCTGATACATTTTTTCCCCATTTTATGAGCACTCTGTTACCTCTATATATATCTTTTAAAAGATTAATTACTCCATTTTCCACATCCAATGTGCCCAATATGTCCCACAAATGCTCCTGAGTAACGTTGTCATAGGCTCCCCTAATATCCAGAAATGCTAGCAATAAGGGCCTATGTTCCTTTTCCGCAATTTCTATACACTGTGTCAATGAAAATAGATTGTCCTCCAACCTCCTTTGTTTCCGGAACCCATTCTGTAGTTCCCCTAACACCCCCTCGTTCTCCACCCAAGCCTGCAGTCTATCCTTTATAATCTGCATCACCACCCTGTAAACCACAGATGTCACTGTTATGGGGCGATAGTTACTTACGTCTGCTTTGTCCCCCTTTCCCTTATATATCATGTTCATTCTACTTAATCGCCATTCATCGGGGACTTTCTCATCCACTATCATTTTGTTCACTACCTGTATTAATGTTTGCTTGGATTTTGGTCCTAACTTCTTTATCAACATAATCGGGATACCATCTGGTCCTGTTGATGTGCCACTAGGAACCTTCTTCTCTGCCCTTTCCCACTCTCCTTGCTCAAGTGAAGCTATTGCTGTAACCGGTCTATCCTCCTTCGGTAAACTATGTACCACGTGCTTTGCTGAAAATTTTTCCGTCATACTTGTTCCTATGTGTTTTATTGCTTCATCCCCTTCTAGTCGAATACCCTCATCTGTAACAATAAACCTTTGTTCTAGCCTAGTTTTATTACTCATTGCATTTAGATGTTTCCAGAATTTTTGGGCTGCTTTTCTATCCTTTTTATTTACTTTTGACATCCATTGGGCACCCTTTCTTCTAATTTTCTCATTAATCAAATAGGATGCGTCCCTTCTACACTTTATGAAGGTATCCCATTTTCTGTCTACTTCGGGTTTTGGTTCCCCCCTCTTCTTGGAATATCTGTGTTCCCTGGATGCTTCCTTGCGCTTTTCTATTGCCCTCTTGACCTCCTCATCCCACCAACTATTGGGTTTGCATCTTTTCCCTTTTAGCTTTACTCGCACCTTAGCTAGCTCTAGCTCCAGTAATCGAGTTAATTTGGTATAAGTCCATTCTGTTTCACTATCCTCAAAAATTACTTTCTCGATTCTTTTGGCTGCTACTTCCAATTGCTTTTCTGGGTAAAAATTTCCCCCTGATTGTTCATCTTGCTTCAGTCCTACATTGCTTTTTCCTCTGAAGCTCAACTTGATACGCTTGTGGTCACTACCTAGACTTCTGGAACCATCTTCATCTATGCTCATTACCCCTAATCTGTTATACATCCTCTGTGACATTAGTGCATAATCTATCGTCGAGTGCAGACTCCCCGCCTCCCATGTTATGAGCCCTTCAGACTTCTCGGTGCTGTTGCATACAACTAAATCATGCCTGTCACACATGTCCTGCAGCATGCTTCCTGTCGAATCCGTGTACCCATCCAGGTCTTCTATGTGTGCATTCATGTCACCTAATATAATTATCTCGTCCTGTCCTCCTAGCTCATCAATGTCGCTTGCAATACATTCTAACATTTTCCTGTTTTCCTCTTTGGCATTGACCCCTGTCCACAGGTATACAAAGCCAAGGAGTGTTAGCTTGCCTGCCACTGTTCCTTTTAGCCATAAATGTTCCCTGCATCCCAGTCTAACCCTTTGAAAATTCATACTTTTATGAATGAATGCCCCAATTCCACCTCCCTTTCTGCTGCCCTCTGTTCTATTGCAATATTCCCATGCGTAGTCTGGGTTACAGGGTGGTTGTTCCATGTCTCTAAGATGTGTTTCCGCTAAACCATATACCATTAATTCCTCCTGCCTTAACTGTTCTTCTATTTCCTCCCATTTCAGTCTATTCCTGCCACCTTGCATGTTAATGAAACATATATCTGAATTAACTTGGCCCTGGCGCTTGCGTCTCTTTCTTCCCCTATGGTTCCATTGTCCGTTTGATCTTAATTCTTCCTTCTCTACACTGGTTCCTTCAGAGCTCTGGGTCCCCCCAAAAAAGCTGTTGCCTGGCGACCTATCCTACTACCCATCTTCTTGCCAGTGGCACCACCGTAGTGGATGCCATCCTGTGCAAAAGGGTGGGGCCTAACCTCGTACACTTCCCTGTTCACCTCCATCACCTCGTATCTTAGTCGTCGACTCAATAGCCTAATTACCCGATTAGTCTCCACGACCCTCCTTTCCGTTTCGCGAGCCTGTCTCTGGACCTCTGGGATTGTGCATATGGTCACATGCACACTCTCAGAGGCCTCTCTAAGCCTACGCATCCCCACCTCCAACTGCGTCTCAAAATTCTGGCTCCTCCCCTGCAGTACATCATTGAGGCCAGCATGGATGACCACAAGGTGTTCGCCATCCATGCTGCCCACCACCACCTCCCGGGCTCTGGCCATTGCATCCACCATGCACTTTCCCGACTGAGCCTCCACCTGCACCCGCCTGTCTGCCTTCACTGCCGTCAGAACGCCTCCCTCAACCCTCGCTACATTCGAGTCCCGACCACCAGAACTCTCCTGCGCCCCAAACGTTCGCTTCCTAATTCCATCTGTTGGCCTCCGGATCGCTCTAGCTGCCTCTCCTGCCGCTGTACGCTATTGTCGCGAGTTTCCATGCCCGCTTTAACCTTTTTCATTGCGTTCTCATTTTTCTCACTCAATGCTCGCTGCACTACAGCACTGTACTATTGACGAGCCTCGTCCCCCGCCTGACACTTCTCCGAACTGGGGTGCCCAGCCGGCCGCGACCTGAGCGCTTCAACCTGTTTTTCTAGCTGGGTCCGCTTTTCCCGCTCTTCTTTAATCTCGCCCACCATTCGCTTCAACAGGGCGGCATTATTCTCCTCCTTTTTAATCAAATCGGCGACCTGAGCTTCCAGCTTAATCCGTGCCTCTCGTTCGACCTGCCAGTCCGCATTAAGTGCATTAAACCCAGCTTCCCATTCCCCTTTTAACGCATGAACGGCGTCCCCAAACCGCTTGCACATCTTACACACGAAGCTAGCCTCATCCGCCTCGGCTAAGCTCCCGAACCCAGTCTCATCTAAGTAACACCAACGGTCGCACTCCTGGCACTGTACTAACTCCCCGTCCTCGTCCTCCTTAACTTTCCTAGCTTGCCGACCCATCGTCCGGCCGGCTACGCCTTGTGAAAGCCCGCCAAAATTCCTATGCCGATAGCCCTCGACCCTGCGCAACGTAAAAACCCGCTAAAAATTATTCTCACACACCTCCGCTGGCCTCCCTACCCTTAACTCGGTCTAAAACTACCGCCCGACAGCATGTATACAAGTGTAAATACCAAAAACACTTAGCTTCGGACGTAGTCGCTGCAGCTCCCAGCCACGTTAGCGCCGCTTCTCGGCGATCGGCAGAAGTACGCGTCTGCAATGAATGAGGCGCTCGCCATGAAGAGGCGCTCGCATCGGAAAATACCTAAAACTTCGTTCATCGTCTGGTTCATTGCCGCATGCCTAGTTTTGACGCTGGCCATGAGGCGTTCGCATCGCAGAAAACCTAGGGTGCCTCGATGCCAGCGCCAGCATCGAGGCACCCTACGTCACGCTCACTCACGACTGAGAGATCGAAGTGCGCGCGAAGCAGCAGACGCGCCCATTTGAGCGTAGTGAAACCCTGTTCTAACCTCCTCACACTTCGCCCGCAAGGAGCGCTGGTAGCCTTGATTTTGCTCGAACGGCCGCCTTACTCCTATGTCATAGTCCTCCCTCCTTAGTACTTAGTACTTAATACTCATTAGTTAACCAGTTCTGAACACTAAGCTTCATATTTCTGAACGTGGCTTTTTTTTTTTTTTTGCTCCCCAACATACTCGGCAAATGAAAACACGACTGATTCGGAATCCTTTATGCGACAGTTCGTGTCGGCCTTAGTAAGGATGTCAAGGGCGTTCCGCAAGAACATTTCGTGTTATTGTAACATGTAATATTGCAAAAACAACTAACTGGCAGCCTAAGAAAAAAATCGGTTGGAATGGTAATCTCTGCGATACCTTTTATTCGTGGCTCGTTTCATTCAAGCTTCACGTTCATGAGTGCAAAAACTGTTTCGCTTAAGGGCAGTCCGGTTTATTACATGCACCTGGGTTGCCCGGTGTTGATAATAAAGGAAACTATACTCAATGATTAATTGAGATTGTGCTAGCCGGTTGCTGATAAAAACGTTTGGAAAACTGGACTTAATTTCTTGGAAAATCTCTGCCTTTCTGTCTGTGTATGTATGCTGATGCTGCCGTATCTCTGGGGACGTCTACGGTAGTTAGCAATTCGTATATATTTTTTTTATTTATGCTCGCATTTTAAGAACCTTTTATAGTAGCGGCCGCATGAAAGTCGCGGGCTGTATAATGACAAACAAAAAGGGGCAGTATGTTCTCAACTTTATTCCGTCTTAATAAACAGGCACTAACAACAACGAAGTCACCAGGCTGTATGCTTAGAAGAAAATGAAGAAATGGTCAATTACAGGCGCGGAATCTCTCAGCTGTTCAGTGATGGAAGAAGAGAACATATGCCGATATATTATTTTTTTCAAATGCGGATGAGCACAAACAAGTGCGGAAGCTGTGAATTCTTTTAGCCGTGGATTCCCAGTCCAACACCGCCGACGCCACCAGCGCCGCCAAATCCACTCTGTCCGAACCCTGCCTGGTGACCACCAGCGCCTCCCTGGAATCCTGAAGAACCCTGCTTGTTGCCGGCGCCAAAGGTCTTGCCGTCGCCCGATGAGAAGCCGGAGCTGTGGCTGTATCCCTGGTTGTTGGTGTAAGACTTTACATCGCTGCCTGCGGCTCCACCGGCAAATCCAGCACCTCCAAGGTTGTGTCCAGCCGCACCGCCCTGGAATCCGGCCTGGTGGCCTCCGGCGCCGGAGCCGAAGCCAGACTGGAATCCGTGTCCCAGGCCATGGCCCAGTCCGGCACCGACGAGGCCGGGACCAGCCAGACCAGCGCCTCCGAGACCGACGCCGCCTAATCCAACGCCTCCGAGACCAGCGCCGACAAGACCGCTGCCCAGACCGGCGCCGTAGCCGACGCCTCCGAGGCCGCCCAGGACTCCACCGCGGGCTTCGACGTCCTTCGCGGCTTCTTTCTTGGCCGCCTCTTCAGCCAGCGTCGCGTGCGCCGCGAAGGCGATCAGGAGAGTTGTGGAGAAAAACTTGGGACAAAAGAGAGGACACGAAAATTAGGCCACTTTAAGTCTTTGCAGGGAAGAGAACTTCAAATACCTTGGGATTGTTTTTAACTCTTTTTTTAAAATTGTTTTTAAATAAGATTTTTCTTCAAAAGCAACGAGAGAGACAGATAGACGCTGGTGTGGTCTGTGGATGTGAATTGAACAGCAAGGTAGACCTTATGTACGTGATAAAGGTCAATAATTTGATGAATAATTAACGCAGGAAAGACAACTTCACGAGCTTCCCATACTCGGCAGTTCTGGACAAAAGCATTTTTGAGCGGGGAACCATTTATGAACGCAATTTTTCAGACAATGTAAGGTTTTGCTATAACAATCAATATATCTACAGGTCACCCGATCGTAGTCTTGCATTTTTTTTTTACTATTCACGTATTTGGTATTGTCAAACGCGTTCCCCATTCTCTTTCTATGGCAGCCTTAGCATTTTGATGCGATCGATTGGAAAACTTTAAAAGAAAGATTTTGCTACATATCGGAAGAATTAGCCATTACTTAGAATATTTCTATCAGAGTATCGTACAATTTTCTAATTTTGAAAATCGTTGTCCGAGAATGTTAGACCTGAAAGTACGTGTAGGCGATTCAGTACACAGGTAACACCAAATATAAAATATTACAAAATTGTTATGTAAGTTACAGCAGTGTATCATGTTACATTTGAACTTTATTTTAATGTTAACCAATTACAAGTGGCGTTTCGCCCAGATTATTTCCCACTATTCTTGCAGTAAAGACGTTGTTTGCTTGCAGTACTTTGCAATCAATCTCATGCGTTGTGCATGCCACATATAGCATGCACAAAAGAATTATTTTGTTAAAACCTTTTCTTATTAACTGTTCACAACTATCCCTCACCAGGCGCTCCTCAATAACGGCTATATAAGCTTGCCTCCATGGTATCTGTTTGGAAGTGACCGAGTTGCATGCATTGGTTCCAGTCTACTGCAGAACCTATCTGTCACCTTCGTAATCATCCTCTCAAAGCGTTCAGTTCTGCACCTTCGTAATTGGCAGCCCTGCTTAATCATACAAAGTTTATCTACCATTTTAGACAAAGTTAAAATTTTTAATTAAGGTAAACGGCAAGAGTACTGGAACGTTTGTTTGTAACGTTTCAGAAACGTAAGAAAAAAAAGATAACATTAGGAACAATGCGTATATTAAAGGTTTACCAACGCATTAGAATAACTTTTTTTAACGTTTTGCTGCTACCAGGGTATGAGCATTTACGTTCGCTGGCATACTCAGTTTACATGTCTCTATTTTAAGCACAGTTCTTATTAGTGCTAAGTTAAGGCTGTGTGAACACCGCCTGTCACTGGAAGCAGCAGCACTGCTTGATTCGCAATGCCCCATTAGAGCAGAGACACCCTGGGCAGTTGGTACTGAACTCACCTTCATCTTGAAATTGGCAGTTGACTTGGATGTGGTCGGGGTGGTGTGGCTGAATGTTCCGTTCGCAGTGACGCTTTGCACTGCAGTCTCGGTAGCCTTTTATACTCAGTGGGAAATGAAGTTGCAACAAGCAGCGGCAAATGCCACGCTGGCGTGATTTTTGGCCGAGAAGGGGACTCGGGGTAGCCAGAGAGGTTCCTGCCGTTTTTCCCCTCTCATCTTGAGATTTCCATTCCGAGAAGTTTCTTCTCTCACACAGTTTAACGTGCTTGCTTCGGACAAATTCGTTTCACATCTCTGGAGCCTGCGACGTCCGTTCACCTTGAAGCATTCTGAGAATTTCGGCTCTTTCCTGTTGTCACGGCGTGGCTGTTTTATTGCTTCGCTATGATCCTAAACAAGTCCAGGCTTCGTATTACTTGATAAACGCAACACCTGATGCGTAAACACAGCAGGTCTTGGAAACTGTGAGCACATTGTTGTGAAACAACGTGTTTGTAAATGGCCATCAGATGTACGGAGCTTGCCAATTAATTAAAGCGAAACAAACATAAAGAGGTATGGAATGAGCTGGTAATTAGTCGCTCATACACAAATATAACAGAGATTATTCTTAGTTTGTCGCGCTACCTTCTTTTCTGTGCCTTTCGGATGGGCCGAAGTCTTGCCGAGATGGCTGAGGGCCCAGATGATTCACATTTATGTTTTCCTGACTGTATCCTGCGAAATAGCGTTTAATTTAATCGAACTGAATTTAATTGAACAGAATTTAATTGAACTGAATTTATTGCCTGGTGTTTCAGAATACCTTAAACTATTAAATTGCAAGTTCGAAATCTAAAAGAATGTTTTCAAGAACAAATTGTCAGCCGCAGCTGAAGTCAGTTACAATAAAAACTACCCTACTTAGGCAGGCGAGTAACTAGAATATACCGATTGTTTAATTAGCCAAGTTTAGAGTTGCTGTTGCAGTTGTTGCTAGTGGCCGCAACCAAGACGCTGATCAGTTTTTAAAACGAAAAAAAAAGTCGGCCTCTTAACCTGGCAGCGAGAGGAAATCCGGTGCTTTTTTTTTTTCGCACAAATCGCAGTACATATAGTCATCGCCAACTACGCGGTTGTTGTTTTTTTTTTTTTACTTGAAATATCTGATTGCCTAGATGCGGGGTTTTACTCGAGAATTAGACTGGAACGAGTTGACAAAAAGTTTTTCCATGTCGGTTTCGAAGAGATCTGGATTAGAGTGAAGGACGATGTTTGCGGGAAGACCGTTCCAGTCGATGGCTGTCCTTACAGAAAAAGGTTGAAACCCTTGTGCTTAAAGAAACTGGCTACAATGGCCAAGTGTTGTCTATATCACAGATGACGCCACGCTACAAGTGTGATCTGTGCTGCTGCCACTGAAAGTTGCGTCTGTCGTAACTGCTTCCTAAATTTCAATAGAATGCTATTACAGAACGCACCTTCGCCGGCAACGCAGGTTTTATTATTTTTTGCTCATGATTATCCACATATTTCTTAGGTAACACCACTGCTCATGCGAAAGTGCGCAGATCGAGAGGCACCTACGTGTGGTTTCGTTTCAGTTCGGTATATTATATATTACAAAGGCTACTCCCGCTAAGACCTGGTCGCGACATAAACGTTAGGAATAAATTACTACTAGCTAGCGTCCCTTCCACCTTTCGCATACCTATACATCCCCAATGGTAAAAAGAGAATGAAATTACTAAGTTCGCATTAATCGTGATCGCAAATTTGGAAAGAAAAACATTCCCCTACGCTTTTCTTGCTTTCGATGACTGTGTATTTCATTCATATGTATCACATAACGAGCCCCCCCGTTTCCTGTAGTATTGTGCGCACACACACATACACACGCACATGCACACACGCACATCGGCAAAGCGCTGTTTTCAGGTTTGATTTTCTGCTATTTCAACAATAGTGCACATTGGTTCTTTGAATAATAAAAATTGCAATCACTTGGCGTCGCAATAGTTAAGCTATGGGTGTAGCTCTCATCGCCTCAATGCTTTCCTGCTATTACTAAAATTTGTGTGGTGAACATGAAAGTGCAAAAAGCTTGCGTTACCGCGCAGCATATGCCGCCCACCAAAATTGCTGCCTTTTTTTTTTTTTAAAACGTCCTTCAACCTTTTCTGCTTACCTAAACGAAATGCCGGCAGCTAACTTGTCAGGTCCTGTTTAAGCTCCTGGGTAAAAGAATAGAACTGTAGCAGCCAGTGCCTTTTCACATTTTGAAATTTCTGGTTGGCTATTCTAATAATCCATTTTCAGTCATTTTCGGTCGGTCATGACCGACATGACCACTTTACTCTCAAAGCTGGCTAGCCCAACATGCACTGACTTCACTAGCCTTCCTGTGTTTTGAGTATCTTTATTTTCAATCAATTCACGGCTGATTCGAAAACGTATACACAGATTGATTGATTGATTGATTGATTGATTGGTTGATTTATTTATTGATTGATTGATTGATTGATACCATTATGGTAGCGCACCTACCCTACAAAACGAGGGGTGGGTAAGCGCCCTTATGAAGTGTGCGATAGTGGTTGGAGACGGCGGAGCCTCGAAATCAATCTATACCAGTTTTATTGCCAATGAGCATGAGGGGAATATTCACAGAGGCGTGACATTGTGTTGTTGGGAATGCTATGAGTCTAGAAGCTGTTGCTGTCTTTGCAGCAAAGTGTTGTGTCTTTCTTTCATATATATAGTTGTGTTTGCGGATCCCTCCCTACACGTCTGTCTGCACACAACCAGACATCACTTCAGGTCATCTATAGTCGGATACAACTCAAGAACGCAGCGGCTTTTCCTCGTCAAAGGATCTCCTTCCATCCAATGGCGTCGGTCGATTCTCATGACAGTGCTAGCGTGACAATGAAAGGAATGGAAGATGGGTGGGGATTGTCCCCTTCCTCCATGATCGGGGATAGACCTCTCTGTCCATCGTGGCACCACTCCCTTTTTCTCAAGTATAGCGAAGACAAACGGTGACGACCTTTTTCCATTAGCGTTAAAGACCTGTACCATTCCATTCTTCATGACATAATTTGCATGAGTGAAGTGACCGACAGTCATGCAGCCGCAGCTTTACAAAACGCACCTGACATTTCCGTAAACCATTTTTTAGACCTGCTGCAAACTCACTTTGAGTCTAGTTTCGCGGAATGGGGTGATCGCGTCTTCACAGAAAAGAAGACATTTTCAGAGGACCATATATAGCTCTGCTGTTCAGCGATCTTTATCTAGCAACGCACGGCAGGACCTATTTTTTAGGAATCTAAAGTCGCAAGGGCTTCCGTTTTGTTAATGGTTATCTCATTTCTATTGTTTTCTCTGATCCTCTTACGTACACCACTTGTTTTAATTAAACCCATGAATTTCTCGTCATTGAAAGCATCAAGATCCTTTATTTGACACTGTACTTCACTGCCCAGCATGTGTGCTGGTCTTCGGAACCTATAGAGAAGCGTCACGTTTGTAAACAAAGGTGGCGGTGCGGTCGGCAGCGACGCGGGGTGTAGGCAAAACGCAGCACGCCTACACTGCGCCAAGCAATGCTCCCTTCGAAGAAAACTGGTGTATGCGAATATTTCAAAGCGTGCGCGCTGCTTGTGGTTAGAAACATTTGTTAATGCTCGGAGGGTAGTTCTGCACTTTTTCAGCCTGTTCGCCAGACGGAATTAGTAGGGGGAGCGGCAAATCGGGTTCTTCTCCCCTCCTAGTTGGCGACAAGTAACAGCGCAGCGCTACGGCGGGTGGAAGCGCGAGGTATGGGGAGGAACTAATCATCCGCAGTTCTCAACTTATGGGCCGATAAAGCATATCCGATTGCTAGTGAGAGATAGGACGACGTGATGCACGACGCGAATCAGCTTTCTCACACGACGAGCCTTGTAATGTGCTTCCTATTTTCACCGAGCCGCTTCACTCCGGGGACCTTGAAAATTAATGAACACTACAGCAGCTCTGAATAAGGCAAATGCGATCCGAGAGCTCCGTGAGCGCATACATGGATGTTTTCCTCGAGCTCCAAACGAAATTTACACTCACTCTAGTAAAGCTTTGTAGGGGCTAGTTGGTCATACATAGTGAGACTGGGGAGTGCTACAATCAAGACAAGGGGACAACACCACATAAGAACACCACGAGACACGAGCTCGTGGTGTAATTCTTATGTGGTGTAGTCCCCTTGTCTTGATTGCAGCGCTCCCCAGTCTCAGCACAATACTTCAGTCCGGACCCCGTAGAGTATCTGTTACGGGTCCAATTGGACTTATTTTTGGAAATGTGGCGGAGAGTTTGAAGGTTGCTTGACTCCCGCCACCGGTTGGCCCGGTATTGCACTACCTCCGGGATCGGCCTTGTCTTTAGCGCGTCTTTGCTATCCTGTCTTTCTATCCCATCTTTCAACTCTTCTACTATCTGCACGTGGTAGCGATTGTGGCTCGGCTTGAGCCAGTGAGCAGGCCTGTGTACTTTCCATTTCTTTCTTCCTGGCAACAACTTCTCTCTCTCTCTCTCTCTCTCTCTCTCTCTCTCTCAGCACACTCACTCCTCTAAGCTATAAAATTTTGCTCCTTATTTTAGAATTTATTCATGTGTGCGCATTCTGCTTGATCGGAGTGGCTTTTGGCGTGGAATTTGCTGTGTTCGCCAGGTTCGGATCGACCTATACAATGTGAAAATTCAAATAATTTGGGAAATAACACTGCGCGACTTTGTCGAGCATATAGCGTCGTTGGACCGGTACGTGTTGAAACGACAACTTGTTGACATTCGCGAAAATGAAAACAGAGCAAAAACCGTCGTGCGTGCTACTACCCGAGTCCGGTGCTTCTTCAAGCGTGGAACGGTGTGAACGCTGAAGGCCACTGGCAGCAGTTTTTGTCTTTTTTTTGCGCGAAGTGATGCTCGGGACGTTGTCCGGGTGATAAGCATCTGAAAATGATCCCAAGTGCACAGAATATCGCGCCCAAACTTACGCGGAGAGCACGACATAATGAGAACGAGTTGCAGGCGTTAATTGATTTTTGCACTGTTCACCGCGTGACCGAATGGCGCACCGATGCGAAGTCAGAGACACGAACCAACTTATTAGATTTGAATGCATAAACGCAATGTAATGATCCAAGAGGCGAAACGAGCTCGGCGTAATAACCCACGAGCTCGGCGGTAATAATTAGTCGCGAAGCAGACCCGTCGCCGAACTTGTCCATGTCCTTCGGCCCTTGCCCGTCGCTTTCGCGCCTATCTGACTGCAATAAACTCGTGGAAACTTATGCCGCTTCCTTTCTTCTGTATTGCGGCTCAACCAGCCGCACCACAGTTTGTCGACGCGCCGTGAATTGTGCCCAAAAACACGCAAGCGTGGCGCACCCAATGCGAGGTCCCGCTTTTTGCCTATACACAACGAAAGTCACTGCTGACGCCAGTGCCTCCGCACTTCTTGGACGTCACGGCCTAACGCTTGTCTGTACGGGGGAAGGCCTTTACTTCTTTATGATTCGTGCCTCTCAAAACTCGTAAAACAAGGCATTTTTGTGTCATGCTTCAATAATGCTCTAAAAAATGGTGTACGCATATGATTGTATAAGGATAAAACAGCGCACCTGCACAGAAACGATGGAGGAAGAGACAAGACGAACCGCTGGCCTACAATTGAAGAGTTGGTTGAGAGCGTCAGCGTTCAAGTGAAAAAATTAATACTGTGATATCCTGATACACAAGTTTAGTCTCCCAGTCGCAGAAAATGTGGCTGACCTACGCTCAGAGAAACAGAAGTTCGTGCACTTTTTTAGCACACAAAAAGTACCAAGGGTGATATTTGGGAAGTCGTACAGTGATGGCGAGTGATATAGGTGTGATCTTGACAAAGCATGCATAATGGAGAGCGTAACTATATTCGTTCGCCGGTTGAGCTATATAGAAAATATATGATGCATGGGCGCGACCTCACGCAATCGTTTCACCATAGAAAAGAAAAACTTTAAAAACCTTCATTTAGAGTGGTCTACTTTTTAGAGTTTGATTCCTAAAAACAAAAGACCGGTTATACTCATCTCTACGTTTGAGGAGTTCCCGGGCTCCTACCCGACCGCGGCGGCTGCGTTTTTATGGAGGAAAAACGCTAAGGCGCCCGTGTGCTATGTGATGTCAGTGCACGTTAATGATCCCCAGGTGGTCGAAATCATTCCGGAGCCCTCCACTACGGCACCTCTTTCTTCCTTTCTTCTTTCACTCCCTCCTTATCCCTTCCCTTACGGCGCGGTTCAGGTGTCCAACGATATATGAGACAGATACTGTGCCATTTCCTTTCCCCAAAAAACCAATTATTATTATTATTATTATTATTATTATTATTTTATTATTATTTTATTATTATTATTATTTTATTATTATTTTATTATTATTATTATTATTATTATTATTATTATTATTATTATTATTATTATTATTATTATTATTATTATTATTATTATTATTATTATGCATCTTTCGTAATCGTTCTGTAGCTGCAATGAATGCCTTTGAATATCCGTCGATGTCATTACTCTTTACACTGGATCGCTTTCACGCAAACATCACCCGGTCTGTCTAAGCAAAACATATCATTTTTTGATGTTTCTATGTTCTCACAAAGGCACCGAATGACATCTTTTCTGCGGTAAAAATGGAGGCATCATTAAAACCTCTTAAACATATTATCGAAGCTCGAAAGAGATGTGTGGGATGCTTGCATGAAGTCTTTATTCAGTATTTCTTGAGGCTTCTTTTTTTATGGCTGAAAAAGGCAAGTGGACGACGCATTAAGCCCAAACAAGCTAACGGTGACGATGAATTTTAATGGGGAATGGGAGGCTTGGCAAAAGGTCACCATGGCACAAACACAAAGCGATTTGTTTGCACAAAATGAGGTCGAAGTAGTAGGTAGCCAGGGGCACTTAGGAGATCGAACACGAAACAAGTTGAAGCAGCAACACCTGAAATAAAAAAAGAGAAATGTATCAGTACACATTACGCATCATGAGAATGTTTTAATGAGACCGATATTCTTTTCCGATTCCCAAACCATGCGCTTAAGTTTTATGAACAATTACTTTTAATTTCAGTATTTTACTTCAAATAAATTTTATTTTATGTTAACGAAGAGCTGTTCATAAAACATTGAGCACAATGAAGAAAAGTAATTAATTTCCTACACGCTGTCTATCTTTATCTTCCACAGCACTTAACTGTACAAGAAGAGAGAGTCCTTATAAAATTGGCCTATACACAGTCTATAGACTTCATATTAACTCTATTGCCTTTCTATAGATACCTCTTTTTCTCTATTCATAGTCTATAAACTGTCCATAACCAAACGTCTAATAAAAGTGTATGGCTATGAACCTATAGATTGTCTACACACTGTATGGGATTTGTATTGCCTACACACTATTCCCTAATACTTGTTCATAGCAAGTCTGTAGACTTTACAGACAAAACTCTATGGACAGTCCACAGACTGTCTAAAGAAATTTTTGTCAGTTTGATACCTTTATCCGTGGAGACCCACGCCCGCGTGACCAACGCCGGCGGCCTTCCCAAAGGAGGACTGTCCGAATCCAGCCTGGTGACCAGCGGCTCCACCCTGGAATCCAGAGGATCCCTGCTGATGTCCGGTGCCGAAGCTCTTGCTGTCACTGGCCGAGAAGCCCGAGTTGTGGTTGTATCCCTGGTTGTTGCTGTAAGCGTTGACGTTCCTATGGGAGGAACCACCGGCGAAGCCTGCAGATCCCTGGTTGTGCCCTGCAGCGCCCTTCTGGAAGCCGGCCTGGTGTCCTCCGGCAGAGGCGCCGTGTGCAGACTGGAAGCCACCGCCGACGCCGTGACCCAAGCCGACTCCACCCAAGACGACTCCGTGTCCGAGACCAGCTCCCACAAGAGCGGGGCTGCCGACCACTCCGGGACCGACAAGGCCCGGGCCCACACCGACACCGTAGCCCACGCCACCCAGGACGCCTCCGCGTCCTTCGACGTCCTTCTTTCCTTCCTTCTTTTCGTCCTTCTTCGTCGCCTCTTCGGCGAAAGCGACGCAGGCCACGAAGGCAAAGAGAGCGACGATTGCGAAAGTCTGCGTCGTGGGAATTGAACAAATAATCAATGATCTTGTTCAAGCCTGGTTCACTGCGAAGAGATACCGTAATGTAAGGCAGGGGAGGAAGACATAACATAATTTAATGGACTTCCAGAGCCGCCTGCCTGAGGGAAATACTGTAACAAATTTTGTGATCATCATTTCACTCTCCACGTTGACGCGGAAGTTTTAAGACGAAGATAATTATTATCATCGAATGCGTGCGACTGTGATAAATACGGGTCCCCAGCTGCCAAAAATGCGACCATCTGGTGTCCCTAAGTTAATTTTTATTTTAAACTCTTCAGCAAAACAGACTAAGGGATCTTGGTAATGACCATGTTTCTCTGTCTAAATTCACTCTCACATTCAGTAAAATAACTCATGCCTGGGGTGTTGATATTCTAGCATTAAACTTTGATCCTAGCTTTTAAATTTTCTTAGAAGGTTCAGAGCCTAGTTCAGTAACAAGGAAAACAAATTACCGGAATGATTACATTCACTGCCTGTATATTCTGATAACATGTCAGCATGCCCAGACCACAAAGAGCGAATTCATTTATATTAAATGTGCTGCATGAATAAACACCGTTTTGGTGAAGCAACATGAATGCAACTGTTTTGTGGCCACAAAAGTGCTTAAATTTAAAAAATGCTGAAATAATCAAAACTGCTTAAATTTTATATTCATGCACAATGTGCTTCGAATGAACCCATTGTTATGACGCTAATAGCAACGTGACCAAAACGGAATTACTTTGTTAAGTCTATTGATATAACGCAGTTCTACTTGAGAAGTTAGCAATTTTATACAGAAAGAGGATATCTTATTGACACTTGGAGTATTTCCTTGTCCATTTGTTGGAGAAAGAGTCAGCAGAAAAAAAAAAGACTTGAACCTTGCACTCCCTTTTCTAAACGTAGAGCAAAACACCATCACTCTTACCCTTTATCATAAGTAAAAGCGGAAATTTTCCTAATTTCCATGCGTTAAAGATTCATATGACCATACGGTGCATTATAGCAGAGAAGAAGTATTATGTGGAGTGCGACATATCCAGCAAGCTAGAACAAAAGTTATCTCCCTTTAGAAACACCTTTCACAATAGTCAACAAGCCTCTCAACGTTAACTCCCCAGCTCGTGCAATTTCACGAATCTTTTAAGTCCGAGACTATAAAGCATAAACATTCACTAGCTTTTCAATGAGACCAAAACTTCAACACCTGCCCACCTTCATGGTTTAGTTACGGATAATGCAACTCTTGACGACTTGCTGTCTGTGGATAGCGCCCCACACTGTGGTAGCGGCCGATTTGTGGTTGCCGCACTGCGTCTCTATTTTTATACAGCCCACCAGCTCTACGGATAAGAACAAACAAGGGGGCAACAAAGTGACACGCTCTAGAAGTCACTGGATAATACGTTGGAAAGCGGCAACATGCAAGAGAACGCCAGAACGAACGTTACCCCCCCCCCCTCCCCTCCCCCCCTCATACCATTTTACTTCGCACTGTTCGATTCCTGCTGATTCCGAGAAGCGCGCACCCTCCCCCTTTCGTCAGCTTCCTTCCCTCCCTCTCTGAACTGTGGCGGGGGGGGGGGGGGTTGAGGAGGAAAAGAGTTTCTCCCGGCCTTGATCCCGGCAGCAACGATGACGTCACCCTCTGCGAATACTCGAGGTCACCTTTACGCAGCTTTACGCTCGAAAACCTGCTCCGCGTACAGAGCATCCTTTAAGACTGAAATCGTTTGCAAGCATGAGGTCTCTCGAGAAAATGTTCTTTTTTTCCTGTTTTTTTTCTTTTCCTCATTTTTCAACTCCCTACTACTGGTGCTGCGTCGCTGCCTTCCAAATCAAAAGATTGCACGGCCCACTCATATTCCATCCATGTAACCAGTGTTTATTTCAGGTCTTCGCTAATTGGAATTTGTGCCGGGTTACCACAACAGAGAGACAGCTGATCCCTACCGAGTAATGATTGCGACAAATGGATTAACCGCTGTGGAAAGCGGACGAATGCACTGGGGGTCACGCCAGGTTTGTGTTTCGGCGTGGCGACTTTTCTAAGGTGGTAAATAGCTTCAGGTCGTGTTTACCTTAGCCATGAAGGTTTTAGTTTTTTTTTAGTATGAAGCACTTAGTTTCTGTAATAACGCTTTTTTCATGCGGCGGAATTCTTGAAGCCCCCTTTGAGCGAGATTAATTGCGTGGTGAATTCGAAAATACTTTATTGATTACTTGCAAGCGCGCTGCAAAACGGTTTACAGTAAAATCGAAATTGTAGGAATTCCACAATACGTATCTTCAGATTTTTTTCTCTCCGAATTTTGTTACCACAGCGGTGGCCTAGTCGTGTGAGCATCCGCCTCGCATGCGGGAGGTGCTGTGTTCGGTCACCAGTGCCCCCGGGTACCCACCGGTGGTACAATAGGTACAAGCTTTCCCCTGATCTGGTGCTAAGCTTATCTGGGGTGAAGTGCTTGGAAAATCGTTCTTTGACCCCGCCTTGAGTAGAAGCATAAAGCTTGTGACATGGCGCTCCTTGACCACAGATGCCCTTGCGCCATAAAAATTCATCATCATCATTTCCGAATTTTGTGTGATCGATGGGCTTAAAGTTCGCAAAACTGCGCGCTTGTGACACTTATATTTTCGTATATTGAAGATCGGAAAATGTTCAATGAACGTAGCGTCTTATCTCTTGATTCCAGCTTCTTTCACACACGCTTTCGTTTTGTCAATTTCAGGTTTTCCCTTTACCCTGCTCTCTTCAACGTCTTCGTCAACCGCCCTATGTCCTCCAGTGCAAGCTTTTTCGGGTTTAAGAGGTGCATTAGTGCTTCGACGCTCCGACCCAATATTGTCTCTACATTTTAAAGGTCGAGACCTGATCAAAGTGTAACACAGAGAACGTTCACCTTCAGACGAAGCGCTTACAGTGTAACATGTCAAATAAGTCTCACTGCTAAAAGATCAAGCCATTCTTCGCTCCAGCCTGTTTGAATGTACAGTTGTTCGTCTGGAAACGAATAGCCTTTAGCTTTACAAGAAACGCTGTAGGCTTACTCGAAAAAAATGATTGTATATCATTACAGGAGGAAAACGTCCTTTTTTGCGATTTTAGCTCCGCAGCTACATGCCTGTTATATTGTGTGAAACGGCGCAGATATCTTTTTGACTTCTGAAATTTCGCAGCAAAAGCATCGCAAACATCGTTCAAAAAGTTATGCATTGCAAGGAGGCAGTTTTCAGAACAATAATGGGAAAAAAACATTAGGAACTTGACGCTGAAACTTTTCCTTCATATTTTGGACTGCTTTCTATTAGAGGGAAAATTCGTATTTCTAGATGATAAATTTTTAAATTGGGGTCGAAATCTTCTGCACATAAAATATTAGGAAGAATGGGCAACTTTTATTCGGATGTGAAAAATAATCATCGCTGATTTTCTCTGCGACCACCCCAAAAGACATCCAGCGCATGCTTACTAAAAAGCAAAAATAAATGGCTGCGTTATATTATTTTCGAGTATGAATTTAAATGCCTAACCCAGGTCATATTTAGTTCAGTTAAAGCTTGGCTGGATTTGGTTCTTTAGAGAGAGTAACATGCTTCTAACTTTCTTAATGCGCTTGCATTTCAGTTAAAACCATACCAGAATTCCGCGGAATAATTTGTAACCTTGCGTTAGTGTACGAGCATCGTTTGTATTAGACTTAAACGTTAATGTAAGCTCCCTATATCGTGTAGTCTCTCCAGGTACTGCTGATGCAAGCAAAAATATTTTATGCTTGCTCATATTAATTATCAAATGTTAGTTTACGCCGTATTAATTGTTAGCATTGGTTTGGTTTGGTTTGGTTTGGTTTATGGGTGTTTAACGTTTCAAAGCAACTCAGGCTATGAGGGACGCCGTAGTGAAGGGCTCCGGAAATTTCGACCACCTGGGGTTCCTTAACGTGCACTGACATCGCACAGTACACGGGCCTCTGGAATTTCGGCTCCATCGAAATTCAACCGCCGCTGCCGGGATCGAACAATTGTTAGCACTGTTTGGCGTATATATTAGTTCATTTGTCTTTCTTGTCAATTTTCATCAGCGCTGAATCCCAAGAGAAACAATTCAACACAATAGAAAGTTTGGTGAGTTAAGGGCTACGCGTGATGTTTTGTGGCCACAAACTTCACGAAAAACGCAGGCGGGTGTCGCCCGTCTACTTTTTGCGTGTTTGTAAAGTTTGGGCCTGTAAAAAGGCCATAAATAAAAACTATTTTCAAGCGTTTCAGGATGGAAACTTTTTCGAATGTGAATTCCAGTACCTGGATGTGAAAAAGCACTTTTAACTGGCAAGTCTTATGGCCTGTGACAGGCTGAGTCAAAAGCCGGAGCGGGTATAGCTACAGCCACGTACACGTGAAATATTGTGTTCTACAGTTTATTTTCACAGGGCATCCTTTAGCATATCTCATCTCACATCTGGACATTAAAGTGTTCGTCTGTAATGTGTATAATGTTTCAGAATTATGTGCTAATCCTGCAAGGCCAAGTCAGTCGACACAATGCATGCTGCATGGAGGCGGTCATTACATTTTAATGACTTGGACGAAGATATTCCAGATGAAGTGCGAACTTCTGTAAATAAAAAACTGATTCAAGGTCATGACTCCGTTCCCGTAAGCTACATTAAATAAAGCGGAATCGTTCATGTCGCCATTGCCACAACGTATGACCGCGAACAAGAGCATAAACTAATTCCGAGCTGATTACATTCCGAAACGGTAGAAGAAGCAACATAAGCTTCATCAACATAGAAGCTAACATTTTTACGCACTTTGTTTGCCCTTTTCTACTGTACCTGTCTGTCCTGGAAGTCAGCAAGCTGAGTGCGCGGAAGTTTGTGACTGCCGATACAGCTAGTGAAATTCAGATATATCCAACTCTAAGGGGATCACGAAACAGTTCGATACACAGATAATTCCATATATAAAAATGGCAATAGATACGCTTATCTGTAACATAGAAACAAGAATACATTTCACTTACTCTAAGGACGTGCTTCTTGCAGCGATGTGCCCACCATCGGCGTGTTAGCAGCGCACCGGCCGCTAGCCGCTGCTAGGACTAACCGTGCTTCGCACCGAAGAGACAGTGGACGGTGATTTTTAACCGCGACGGCCTATCATAAGATGCCTTATTATCATAAGATGCCTTGTTACCGGTACACTAAATGTTGAATAAACGCATTAAAATTAATTTACCGTTCTTTTTCCCAGCGCTTTTGGTAGCGAAGCGAGCGTCCCGAGGCCAGCACTCGGCTCTGCTTGTTGAGGCTGGCTTCACCGCACGGCAGCAAAGTGGCGTGGAAAATGAGTGCGAGAGATCGAAGGCCACCCTAAAGCGCACCCCATGTTCAGAGCGCTAGCACTGCCAAGTGGCCCTTACAAGAACTCCTTTATATAGTCTATAGACTGTCGATATACTGTCTATATTATCTATAAACTCTCTGTAGAGGAACCCTAAAGAACAGTCTATAGACGGTACAAATCCTATAGGCAGTCTATAGACAATCCTTAGATTTATGGCCATGCACGTTGAATAGCCTTTTGTTTATAGACAGTCTGTACTCTGAGTAGACAAAAAGAAATATCTATAGATAGGCAATAGAGTCTATAAGAGTTTAAACTATTGTCTATAGACTACTTTTATTATGAGGGGCCCCAGGACACGCAGCTGACTCCTTCGTAAGCGAAAAATAATCGATGAAAGCAGTTAGGAAAAGCGCCGCTTCCAGGGCCGCGGCGCGAGGTTCGGTACATCGAGTGTACCGCTGAACGCGAGTTCTTTATACGCGAACAACAGTACTTTACTTTCTTTTATGGGATTTTCAAGGGGGTGTTCTGACTGTTTTGTATAAACAACGATTCAGTATATCCGGGTTCCATATATCCGGGCTCGACTGTCCCCAGGTGGTCGAAATTTCCGGAGTCCTTCTCTACTGCTTCCTCCATAGCCTGAGTCGCTTTGAGGCATTAAACCCCCATATACCATAAACCAATTTTCTTGTCCAACAATTACCACTCCATGGCAACGCTTGCGCTTACTGAAGACACAGGCTGGTTATCTTGTAGCATATACAAAGAATCTTCGCATATATGGAATTGATTGACTTTCCTGTCGCATTTTGTAGTACCACAACCACAAAGCACAACTACAAAATTTCGAGTGCCTTTCGTCTAAGTTTCGTTATAGGAGTTACGCTTGAGCTAAAAGGTGTGAAAGTATGACCTAAGCGTTTTGTAAGCCTAAACCAAGCCAAATTCCCAGAATTTTTCGTAGAACTCGTGTACCGGAAACTTTTGTCCGAAGTATTACATACGAAGGTAGTAAACAGTCATTGAATTTAAGGAATCCATAGGTGAATCGGTTTCTTTTCTAATTTTGTTATTTGTGGTGTTGATGAATGAAAAAATGAGCAGTATAATCGTTCTTTACCAGGAAGACGACTTAATAGAAAGTATCTCTTCGTTAAATTCAATATTCATAAGTGTTCTACGGCTCTAATTAACTCTTTGAATATCCATCATTGTCAATATAAATTCTATTGGCTTCCCCTCACGTTACCACCACGTGCTCGATGGAAAGCAGAGCATTTCTGATTGTTCTATGTTCTGAAAAAGGCACACAAAGCGATCTAAGAGTCTTGTTTTGGTGTGGCAAAAGCGGTGGGCTCTTTAAATACCCTCAAAGCATACTATTAAAGAACGACATAGGTAATTGGGAGGTATGAAGATTTTATTGAGTATTTTTTTTGAAAACTGATTCCGGCGAGTTGACGATATACTAGGACGACACAGGCTTATGATAATGATGACTATAGGTCATAATGGCGCAAGGGCAGCCTTCGGCAAGAGCTCCATGCTAAGGTTCTTTCATTTCCACGGCGAGGTCAAAAAATAAATTTTGCGAGGAATTCACCGCAGAAAAACCAAGCACCAGGCCAGGGTAAACTGTCTACCCATTTGGTAACCGTTGGGTAACAGGCCGCAGTGGAGACCGGACACAAAACAAGCTGAGGTGGCAACAGCTGAAATAAAATAAGACAAAAATATTAGAGCATATTACAAATCGCACGCGCCGCCGGTGTGGCTGAGTGGTTACGGCTCTCGGTTGCCGGCCCGAAAGACGCGGGTTCGATCCCGGCCGCGGCGGTTGAATTTCGATGGAGGCGAAATTCTAGAGGCCCGTGTACTGTGCGATGTCAGTGCACGTTAAAGAACACCAGTTGTTCGAAATTTCCGGAGCCCTTCACTACGGCGTCTCTCATAGCCTCAGTCGCTTTTGGACGTTAAGCCCCTTATAAACCAAACCAGATCATACATACCGTATGCATGTTTTATAGAGATCGAAGAACTTTGACGAGTCCCACATAATTAACGTAATTTTGCTGTTAGTAATCTTTAATTTCAGAGCTCTACCTTCAGAAAATTTTGCTTTCGGTTAACGGAGCGCTCACCACAAAATATCGATCGCAATCAACAAAATTAGCTGCAATCTCCGCGCTTCCAGTTTTCATCATTCAGAGCGCCTGTACCAGAACAGAGGGATACCTTTATCCGTGGAGACCCACGCCTGCATGACCAACGCCGGCGGTCTTCCCAAAGGAGGACTGTCCGAATCCAGACTGGTGACCAGCGGCTCCACCCTGGAATCCAGAGGATCCCTGCTGATGTCCGGTGCCGAAGCTCTTGCTGTCACTGGCCGAGAAACCCGAGTTGTGGTTGTATCCCTGGTTATTACTGTATGCGTTAACGTTCCTATGGGAGGAACCACCGGCGAAAGCTCCAGATCCCTGGTTGTGCCCTGCAGCGCCCTTCTGGAAGCCGGCCTGGTGTCCTCCAGCAGAGGCGCCATGTGCAGACTGGAAGCCACCGCCGACGCCGTGACCCAGGCCGACACCACCCAAGCCGACTCCGTGTCCGAGACCTGCTCCCACAAGAGCGGGGCTGCCGACCACTCCGGGACCGACAAGGCCCGGGCCCACACCGACACCGTAGCCCACGCCACCCAGGACGCCTCCGCGTCCTTCGACGTCCTTCTTCTCTTCCTTCTTTTCGTCCTTCTTCGTCGCCTCTTCGGCGAAAGCGACGCAGGCCACGAAGGCAAAGACAGCGATGGCTGCGAAAGTCTGCGTCGTGGGAATTAAACAAATTTACTGAGTTCTCATTTAGTTAACACTGGCTGTTAAGCGATACAGCGATGTGGGACATCGGGGAAAGAAAAGCATGTTCTAAGTTCCAGTATACAGTCTGATGGGTATGCATGTTTAAAAGCTAAAATTTTGGCTTTGCGGACCATCAGTCGGGGCGCTGGTTATACAGCGTATCTCTTTTCCCCAAGACCAGCATTGTGTGACCTCACTTTTATTTGTGAGGCAACTGTCGAATATTGTAAGAGACTGTTATGAATATACTCATAGAAATTGTCTAACCTTCCGAAGCGTAGCAAAATCTTGGTCTTAAAGTTTGTCCTGAGTTTACACCGAGTAGTTAAGACTGCCATAGAAAGGCACTAGGGCGTGCTTTTATAATAAACAGCAGAAAACTACAATAATTCCGACGGGGTATCTACGGTTATATTGATTACAATGGAGCAAAATCACGATATGCGAAAGAACTGCGTTCATAACAAGTTCCCGTTGAAAAGAATAAGCATGTCCAAAATATCTGGGTATGCGTATCACCCAGTTCAGCGTGATTGTCCAAAACAATTCTTTTTATCAGGTTCAGATTGTTACCAAGTGCGGACTTCGTACCGAATGCAGATGATCTGGGAAGCGACAAATGCTCTTGCAACCAAAATTGAGGGCTGCGGGGTACATGCACAATGAGCGCGGAGTGTATAACGGATATTCTGGTAATTCAATGCAGTTGCAGAGCAACCTACCTGCGCAAATTATAGTAAACATTTCTGTGAACGTGCATGTATTTTCAGAGTTCATACGAGATAATTTTCTAAACAAGGCAACTACTGTGCTCGAATGCATCCCGTCGAGATAAATATGACCCCACAGATACCCCCAACGTGGATATGTGGTGTCCCTTCGCTCCATTTTTCTTAACTGCGAGGAAAAGAGACTAGCAGATCTGTGAAAGTTCCTGGTCTTCCTGTGTAAAATCACTTGAGATATCAGTAACATGAAACAAAACGAGTCAACGGAAGGGGATTCGTAATCCGCTAACCAGGGTTTCGACAAGAAGACTTCATTCTCCTACACAAACAGAGACAAGTCAGGTAAGCCCTGTTTCCTGTATTCAAATTTTCTGTATTGAAGATCCGCATTACCAAACTGCCAATAATAGCGGATAATAAGTAATATGACGAACGCGTGGTTCGTGTCACTCACGCAAGAAACGTATCATGGCATACAACCAAGTTACATTGCAGTGGCACCAAAGCATAATATGAGTGCGACATCTTATGTTAGCTAGAAGAAGGGATAGCACCCTTTGGAAGCGCGCTGCACAACAGCCTAAAGTCATTCAACGTCAACTAAAGAGCTAGTTTCTGTAAATGCGCAATAAACACTGCTTTTAAGTCATAAGATACACCGTATAAACTTGCAGTAGCTGTTGAACGTCACGAAATCTTCAACACACGCTCACCCTCATGTTTGCGCTGCAGAATATGCAACTCTTGACTGCCTCCTGTCTTGGGATAGTGCACGACACTGTGGTAGCTGCCGATTTGTCGATTCCGCACTGTGTCTCCCTTTTTATACTACCTATCAGCACAAGGGATGAGAACAAACAAGAAGGAAAAACAGTGACACGTTCTAGGAGTCGCCGGGCAATACGTTTGTAAGCAGCAACAAGCAAGACAACGCCAGAAGGAACGTTACCCCCCGTTCCATTTAACTCCGTACTGTTCGATTCCTGTTCATTCCGAGAAGCGCACATCCATACTCTTTCGTTGGCGTCCTTCCCTCCCTCTCCGAACTGTGGCGGGTGTGAGGAGGAAGAGAGTTTCTCCCGGCCTTGATCCCGGCAGCAACGATGACGTCACCCTCTGCGAATACTCGAGGTCGCCTTTACGCAGCTTTCTGCTTGGAAAGTTGCCCCGCTTGCAGGGCATCCGAGGACTGAAATCGTTTGCAAGCATGAGATCTTCAAAGAAAGTGTTTCTTTTCAATGTTTTTTTTCTCTTTTATTTCACTAATTTCTCAAATGGCCTACTGGGGCCGTGTTTCTGCCTTCCAAAGCAAGGCATTGCACACGCCCTATACTCATCTCCTATACTTTTCCTTCACGTAAACAATTATTCGCAGAGTCGATTGCATTACGTCTTCGATAATTGGAATATGTGACATGTTTACACAGCAGAGAAACAGATGATCGCTACCCAGTAATGATTGCACCAAATTGATGAAACGCTATGGAAAGCAACCGAATGCTTTGACCGGTATGCAAAGTATATATTTCATTGCGGCTATTTTTTTTTTCAAATGTGCTAAATCTTCAGGCCACCGTTAACTTTCAACCACATTTTTTGCGTGGTAACGTCGATTATATACTTTCTTGATTGCTTGCCATCGCTTCTGCTTTTCAAAGGCCGAGACCTCATGAAAGTGCAAGCAAGGTGATTGCTGAATTTTAAATGCAGTTCTTACGTCGAAACATGTCACGAAAATTCCATCACGTTAAAAGTGACACTATATTTTTTTGCCCGAACCTGTTCCCACTGACTCTCACTCGTCGACTTATCAAATCGCGTCGTTATTCACCACTGCCCGATGCAAACTCGGTACATTGGGCGCTATCCTTTAGTAAATCACCAGCGGCCCCTGCGCACCTTTAGGGCGATATTAATGCGAAAACGTTATATATGGTTAGGTCCCGTCAGCAAAAAGTGTCTGCAAATTTTGTCGTCACGATTATATCCCTCTGTAGAGATAAATGTGCAAAAGTTTGACTGCGTGAGTATATCTTGAAATGGGAAAAGTTTGGTTGATGAATTTTAAGTAGTTAATTAAATTGAATCAATTAAAACAAATGCTGTGTTTGTGCAAAAGCAGATTTTGTGCGGCTGGTTCGAAGAAATACTATGTAAATGCCTGCGAAGGCTTACTTAGTGTAAAAAATTAATTTAAAAAACTTAAAAATAAACACTAAAACGTAACAAATTTCAAATAATAAAAACTTTTAAAAATTAAAATGAGGGAAGAAAGAGAGGAAAAGGAAGGCTTTCTCATTCCCGCTCTTGAGCACACTAAAGTGGAATCCTGTAATTTTTTTGTTCTATCAGCCTCGACTCCAAATCGCACGCAGTAGCTTTTGGCCTGTTGTTTCAAGCGGCTTTATTCTTAAACCGACAGGCATTTAGGAGGTGAGATAGAAGTGACAAAGGCTTGTTGCCGTGTCGTTGATTATTTTCCGCGCGGCTGGCTACTTGTCATGTGAAGCTATAGTCCTGTACCCTCTCTTGTAATAAGTTAGTGAGTTTATTAAAATAACAATAAAAAGGAAGGAAAAGATTTTTGCTAGCCCCGGCATCTGCCATCGATACGGAAGCACCTGAGCTGGGACAGCGGAAATAAAGGATAGCAGGCAGAATGGAGGAATGAAGTGAAGGAGGTGAGGGGACAGGTTTTTGCACAACTTTGTGTTTTTCGCACAACTTTGCCATGTCAGAAGGAAAAATGTCATCACTACGTAGGGATCTAGTAAGTGATGAACGAGCCCGCCATATTATCTAGTTGAAAGTAGAGCGGGAATTGACTTGTTTCATACCAAGATCGACTACAGTAAAGTACCTTTCACTAATCTATGCCCAATACAACCCTGAAACTACTCCTCAGTTGTAAGGGTCTATTTTTTATTCTGTGCATTTGAAATGTCTAAGAAATACAGTCTTAAACCACCGAAATACTCCGAAAAAAAAAAACAGGAGTTAGCACTTAAGCTCCGCCGTAAGGTTATGACAAGATAGCGTTAATTGGTTAATGCCCATACACGCGGAACTGGTAATTCTCGGCTTGGCTGCGTTTTTATGGAGGAAAAACGCTAAGGCGCCCGTGTGCTGTGCGATGTCAGTGCACGTTAAAAGATCCCCAGGTGGTCGAAATTATTCTGGAGCCCTCCACTACGGCACCTCCTTCCTTTCTTCTTTCACTCCCTCCCTTATCCCTTCCCTAACGGCGCGGTTCAGGTGTCCAACGATATATGAGACAGATACTGCGCCATTTCCTTTCCCCAAAAAATCAATTATTATTATTATTACATTCACAGGTCCCTAGAAATCCTCATACCCCTCCTGGCACAGATGGTGCAGCGCTTAACCGATGCACCACTGCCTTGCGTTGACAAATGTTGCCATCAGGGGGATTGTGAGACCCAGGTAGCTCTTTCCGGGCAACCTCTCGCGAGCAATAATTAATTTAACCGCCACCCGCTGTCATGGTCAGGTTCCTCACAACCCGTTGGGCAGGTTCTGATAACACCACAAGGACACGTGACCTAGGTGGCCCACCTAGTCGAGGCTAATAGAACAGTATGGCTCAATACATGCGCAGCGGCCGATGGTGATTTACTAATGAGTAACGCCCAATGTACCGAGTTTGCATCGGGCAGTGGTGAATAACGACACGATTCGATGAGCCGACGAGTCAGCACCTGCGGGAGCCGGTTGCAGCAAAAAATAGCGTCGCTTTTAACGCGGTGGGATTTTTGGCACGATATCGACGTCAGCAATTTATTTCAGGCTCAGCAATCACATTGCTTACACTTTCATGAGGTCTCGACCTTTGAAAAGGAGAAGTGATGGCAAGGAATCAAGAAAGTTTTGGTTTATGAAGGTTTAACGTCCCAAAGCAACTCAGGCTATGAGGGACGCCGTAGTGAACGGCTCCGGAAATTTCGACCACCTGGGGTTCTTTAACGTGCACTGACATCGCAAAGTACACAGGCGTCTAGAATCTCGCCTCCATCGAAATTCGACCGTCGCGGCCGGGATCGAACCCGCGTCTTTCGGGTCAGCAGCCGAGCGCCATAACCACTCAGCCACCGCGGCGGCCCAAAAATCGAGAAAGTATATCATCGATGTTATCACGCAAAGAATGTGGTTCAACGCTAAACGGTTGTCTGAAGATTTCCGGCACATGAAAAAAGGCGCCATTGGACAAACCTAATGCCACAGGCTTCGAGAAATAAAGATTCTCCGCTAATTAAAACACGAACTAAAGTGATTCAGCACATTTGAAAAAAAAAAATCGCCACAATAAAACTTAAACTTGGCACAACGCCCAAAGCATTCGGTCGCCTTCCATAGCGTTTCATCAGTTTGCTGCAATCATTACTGGATAGCGATCATCTGTTTCTCTGCTGTGGCAACGTGTCACACATTGCAACTATCGAAGACCTAATGCAATCGACTCTGCGAAGCATTGTTTACGTGAAGGAGATGAGTATAGGGCGCGTGCAATGCCTTGCTTTGGAAGGCAGGAACACGGCCGCAGTAGGCCATTTGAGAATTTAGTTAAAAAACAGATAAAAAAAACACTGAATAGAAACGTTTTCTTTGAAGATCTCATGCTTGCAAGTGATTTCAGTCCTCGGGTGCTCTGCAAGCGGAGCAACTTTCCAAGCAGAAAGCTGCGTAAAGGTGACCTCGAGTATTCGCAGAGGGTGACGTCATCGTTGCTGCAGGGATCAAGGCCGGGAGAAACTCTCTTCCTCCTCTCCCCCGTCACAGTCGGAGAGGGAGAGAAGGACGCCAACGAAAGTGGAAAGGTGTGCGCCTCTCGGAATGAACAGGAATCGAACAGTGCGGAGTGAAATGGAACGGGGGGTAACGTTCGCTCCGGCGTTGTCTTGCTTGTTGTTGCTTACAAACGTAACAACCGGCGACTCCTAGAACGGGTCGCTCTTTCGACTTCTTGCTTGTCCTCATCCACGGAGCTGGCAGGTTGTATAAAAAGGGAGGCGCAGGACAGCATCGGCAAATCGGCAGCTACCGAAGTGTGGTGCACCATCCCCAGGCAGAAGGTAGTCAAGAGTTGCATATTCGGCAACGCGACCATGAAGGTGAGCATGTGTTGGAAGTTTTCGCGACCTTCAATAGCTATTGCAAGTTTATTCGTTGTACTTAATGAGGTATGACTTAAAAATATTGTCTAATTGCGTATTTATGTAAACGCGCTGTTTAGTTGACATTCAATGACCTGTTGCTGTTGTGTAAGGCGCTTCCGGAGGGTGCTATCCCGTGTTTTAGCTGACATATGTCGCATTCGTATTAAGCTGTGGTCCCACTACAAGGTGACGCGGTTGGCCGCCATGATGCTTTTTCTGCCCGAGAAACGCGATCCATGCGTTCGTCAAATTACTTCTTATCCATTGGTAGCCACCGTTTGGTAATTCGGGTCTTCAGTGTAGGGAACTGGACTTGTCTGCATTTACGTGGGAGAATGAAGTTGCCTTTCCGAAACATTCGTTAGCGAATTGCGACTGCTGTACAGACCGTCGTTGGCTTTGTTTCCTGTTATTAATATTTTAAGTGATTTTAAGGAGGAAGACTTGGAACTTGCGCAGATCCGCTCGTCTCTTTTGCTATCAGTTCTAAAAATTAAAATAAAGCATAGGGACACCAGATATTCACGTCGTGGGTATCTGTGGGGCCATAGTTATGTCAGTGGTATACACTCGAGCACAGTAATTTCCTGGTTCCTAAAACTCTCTGTACGGACGAGGAAAATGCATGAACGTTCATAGAACTTCGTGCTATATTTTGTGCAGGTAGGTTGCTGTGTAACTGCATTAAATTACCGTAATATCCGGTATATCGTTCGCGTCCGCTGTGTAGTCCACAAACCTCAGTTTTGGCTAGGAGCACTTTTACGAGATCATCTGCACCAGAGATGTCCGCACTTAATTACAATGCCGACCTGATTTATAGAATCATTTTGGACATCCATGCTATATTGGGTGGTATACATACCCAGAATTTCTTGACAAGCTGATATTTTTCAACAGGAACTCGTTACGAAAGCAATTTTTTCGCATATCGTAAAATTTCGCCGTAACAGTCAATATATCCGCATTTCCGTGAGCCTTGTACTTTTTTGCTTCATTATCAAAAACCACCCATTTGGCTTTGTGTGGCAGTCTTACTACTAGGTTCGAGCTCAGGACGAACTTTAAGACTGTGGTTCTGCTATGCTTCGGAAGTTTAGACCATTCCCCTATGTGTTCATAACAGCCTCTTACAATATTCTACAACGCCGCAAAAATAAAAGCGACGGCCGAGAATGCTGGTCTCGAGGAAAACAAGTCCAGTTTTCTCGGCCAAAAATTTTGAAAATTGGAAAATTATATGACAGAGTGGAAATATCTAAATTAATTGTCCATTATTCTCATATGTAGCAAAACGTTTCTTTTAAGGTGTTTCCAGCGACCGCATCGAACAGTTAACACTGCCACAGAAAACCAACGGGGAACGCTTTTGATGATAGCAAAATCATGAATAGAAAAAAAGTACAAGACTGCGTCGCGTGATCTGCGTATGTATTGATTGTTATAGTGAAGCCTTGCATTATATGAAAAAAATTGCGTTCATACACGGTTTCCCGCTGAAAATTGCTTTTGTCCGGAATTGCTGGGTATGCAAGACGCTCTATAGCCTGCCTCTATAGATGGTACGCAAAGCCATAATTTTAGCTTTTAAACATGCATAGCCATCGGGCTGTACACCGGAATTCAGTACATGCGTTTCTTTCCCTACTCGTCACGCATCGGTGTATCGCATAACAGGCAGTGTTCATAAAATGAGAACTTTTCGTAATTTGTTCAATTCCCACGACGCAGACTTTCGCAACCATCGCTCTCCTTGGCTTCGTGGCCTGCGTCGCTTTCGCCGAAGAGGCGACGAAGAAGGACGAAAAGAAGGAAGAGAAGAAGGACGTCGAAGGACGCGGAGGCGTCCTGGGTGGCGTGGGCTACGGTGTCGGTGCGGGCCCGGGCCTTGTCGGTCCCGGAGTGGTCGGCAGCCCCGCTCTTGTGGGAGCTGGTCTCGGACACGGAGTCGGCTTGGGTGGAGTCGGCTTGGGCCACGGCGTCGGCGGCGGCTTCCAGTCTGCACACGGCGCCTCTGCCGGAGGACACCAGGCCGGCTTCCAGAAGGGCGCTGCAGGGCACAACCAGGGATCTGCAGGCTTCGCCGGTGGTTCCTCCCATAGGAGCGTCAACGCATACAGCAACAACCAGGGATACAACCACAACTCGGGCTTCTCGGCCAGTGACAGCAAGAGCTTCGGCACCGGACATCAGCAGGGATCCTCTGGATTCCAGGGTGGAGCCGCTGGTCACCAGGCTGGATTCGGACAGTCCTCCTTTGGGAAGGCCGCCGGAGTTGGTCACGCGGGCGTGGGTCTCCACGGATAAAGGTATCCCTCTGTTCTGGTACAGGTGCTCTGAATGATAAAAACGGGAAGCGCGCAGATTGCATCTAATTTTGTTGATGGCGATCGATATTTTGTGGTGAGCTCTCTATTTACCCAAAGCAAAATTTACTTAAGGTAAAATACTATAATAAAAATTACTGGCATTAAGTGTATGATGTGGAACTGGTGAACTGCTTCGCTCTCGATAAAAGATGTGGATCATGTGTGATATACTCTAATATTTTTGTCTTTTTTATTTCAGCTGTTGCCGCCTCAGCTTGTTTCGTGTTCGGTTCCAAATGTGACCGGGTACCCACTGGTTACCCACTGGGTAGAAGGGTTACCCTGGCCTGGTGCTTGGCTTTTTTTACGACGAATTCCTTTGCAATATGGGGCATTGGCCTAGTTGTGTGTAGAAGGAAAACACTGTACCATCGCGCATGGACCAAAGCTGCCTTTGTGTCATTATGATTTGTCATCATCTTCGTCGTCAGTCTGTGTCATCTTAATACATCGTCAACCGGCTGCAATCAGTTATTTAAAAGCGAAACAATATACTCAATAAAGTATTCAAACCTCTCATTTATGTGTGTTGTTCTGTAAAGTGTGCGTCAAGGCTTCAGGGTCTTCAAAGAGCCCATCGCTTTTGACACAGCAAAACCAGACTCTTAGATAGCTTTCCGCGTCTTGGCCAGAACAAAGAAATATAGGAAATGTTACGTTTTCCTTCCAACGCGTGATGGCAGTGTCAGACCAAGCCAATTGAATCTGCAACGACAATGACGGATGTCCAAGGGTGTTAATTTTATCCACAGAAGAGCTATCAAAGTGGAATATAACGAAATGATGCTTTCTGATCAGTTATATTTATTTATTTATTTATTTATTTATTTATTCATTTATTTATTTATTCATTCATACTGTTAACCCTTACTAAGCGTCATGACAGGACAGGAATGAACAATACATACAAAAGCAATTACACCCACTCAAAATTTAGAATATGACATATTTATTCAGTTGCATATTTACATCTTTATTTAATCATATTTCAGGCAAAAAAAAGGTGACACTTAAGCTTCGCCTTAAGGTCATGACGCAATAGCGTGATGTAGAATTGGTCATTCTCTACTTAACGTTCATTGATCTGCTGTAGTCGTCATACTGCTCCTTGTCCAGTGGTGCAGCGGTTAAGCGATGCGCCGCTGCCCTGTGATGACAGGTGCTGCCGCTGTTGGCGCTTGTGTGACCCAGATTTATCTTCTCGAGCAACCTCTCGCGGCTCGTCATTCATCACGAAACAGTGCGCATTTTGCTCGCAATCCGATGGGCGTGTTGTGACGACGCCACAAGGTCGCGAGACCTAGGTGACCCGCATGCCACCTAGCGGGCTTCTCTGGGGATTTTCACAGGATTCTGGGATTCTTGACAGCACACAATAAAATGTATAAGGGCTGAGTTGGGAAACTCAGTCCGTTAGCCAACGTTTTGACAAGGACGTTAACAGACGCTTGTGAGCCTCTTTAAGGCTCTTTTGTCGGCTTTCCTCGGCGTGTCTTCGAGTTTTTCTAAACATGCACAACCATTGTGAAACAGTGCAAAAGACGAGGGACCAGAGAAAGGAAGTCACAGTACGAG